>OY986040.1:64916427-65516427 GCA_963920215.1 Nineta flava
AGTAGTTTCTGGGGAAAAAATAAAAATTCATATATATATATATATATATATATATATATATAATATGTTCACATATATAATGCCGGAATAAGCTTAGTAATATGAAATAGATTTGATTCTGACCCTCTATGGCCCGTATTTACCCTGTAAATTGAACTTGAAACCTTATCGATTATGTTGTATGGTCCAATTCTTAATTCATCCAATTTCTTTCGGTTTAGGCGATTTCCATTTTCTACGTTAACTCGTTGTCCTACTTCAAATCTGTAAGTTTTTCTATCCTTGTCAAATCGTTGTTTATTATAAGCGTGGTATTTTATGCTCTTCTCTAAGGCGATTTTTCTATCTTTAATTAGATTATCTTTGAATTTATTTTGTTTTAATTCATCTGGTAATATCGGGGAGTTTATACCATGCAATAAGTATTCTGGAGAAAAACTAGTTACTGTATTCTCGGTTTCATTATATTTTTTTATACATTCATGTGCTATGGTTGTCCATGATTTTTTTTTTTCATTTATTTTGCATCGAATTTTATTAACTAATGTCTGATTCAATCTCTCATTCAAACCGTTAGGAAATGTGAAAACACCACACAATCCTGTGAAAAAATTTTCACAAACCTGTGAAAATAATCGGTATATTTTTTTCTATCAAGATACTTTTAAATTCTTTAGAATTTATGCCTGGATATTGGTCAGTCAAAACCATACCTATGTTATTATTCTCGAGTACTTTTTGAATTAATTTGATGAAATCATTGGCGTTTTGTGTTTTTGATGTTACAATATATCCGTATCTCGTGAAGTGATCCACTAACAGATGTAAATATTTTTTTGATGATCTTGATCCACCAAACCCTCCAATGGTATCGATGGAAATTATCTCAAATGGACTTTTTGCGGGACCTAATTGTGACATCAGACCGAATTTATTTTGTCCTCGAGATTTGTTCCTTACGCAGATAACACAGTTTTTACAGATTTCTTTTATATTTTGCGTTAAATTTTTTGTTGTATAATAAGCAGTGCCGGATTAGCTACGTAGCAAGAGTAGCAAATGCTACGGGCCCCGCGCATTTGGGGGCCCCGCGCACCCACGTCTACCTGAGCGTAAAAAAAATTATTTAAGGAAATTATAAGTCACTGATGTTATATTTTTTTTGAGTCATTATTGATAACGTACTGTCTGCTTTAGATAAACGTATGAAAGCATACCATAAAATAACTAGTATTTTTGGAGAATTTCATCAGTTAAAATCTGTTTACAAAGAGGAGATTTTGAAAAAACCTTCAATTATCTTACGCACATGATTTGGAGGACTGTCTAGGTGACAAATTAGTGCAGTTCGCTGAGCTGCTCAAAACAGATGTGGCTACTGCTATTGAACGGAAGAAGGACGAGGCTCAGGAACTGGACTTTAGAATCGTGTTTTCCAAATGTAGAAATTGCCTAGCGCATTTACTTGTATCTCATGATCACCAACTGCAGTGGCGAACGTTCTTTTTCAACGTTAAAGCGTATAAAAAATGAGTAATACGAAGGGCCAAAAACGTCTAAATCACCTCAGCTTGACGAATATAGAAACTGATTTACTCAGAGAAAACGATATCAATAGTTTAATCTCTAAATTTTTCCACATTAAATCCAGAAAAGTTCATTTGTAACATTTTCTTTTATTAATCATCCTAAATTTAAAACCTAAGGTAAAGCAAGGGCCCCTTAATGGAATTTGCTACGGGCCCCGCGCTGCCTTAATCCGGCACTGATAATAAGGATTTATCTTATTTTCCATTTGTTTTATACCAATATGGCAGAAGTTTTCATGTGTTTTTTGTAATAATTTTTTACTAAAGTTTTCTGATATTATGATTTTGTTTCTTTTCTTAATTTTTTTATAATATATACCATCTTTTAATTGAAATTTATCTTTATTAGTCTGCAACCTTAGATTTATTTCTTGATCTTTTAAAATTTCTTTCAGTTGTATTAAATTTACGATTCTTAATTCTTCTTCATTATTTTCTTGTGGTTCTATCACAGGGTTTCTGCTTAAGCAATCAGCTTCTAAATTATTTTTACCTGGGTTGTATATTATTTGCAAATCAAACTGTGATAAATACTGCGTTAAATCACCTAATTCCTCATCTGTTCTTGCTTTGATATTCATCTTTTCCAATGGCTTATGATCAGAAAAAACTTTAAATGATCTGCCTAATAACCAATACTTCCAGTAGTTCAGTGCTTCTTTTATTGCTAAGCATTCTAGAATTATTGCTTTTTTTTTGTGTTTCATTCAGCTTTCTTGAAAAATATGCCACTGGTTTTTCATGATTTTTTTCTATTTCTTCATTTAATTGTGGTTGTTTTAATACAGCTCCTACACCTTGTAAGCTTGCATCGGTGTATTTGATTGATTGATATCGGGGTAAAAATTATTGCACTTCGACCCTATGATCCTTGTGCTCCCCCTTCCACCTCAGTCTGACGAGACTCGCCTCTCCCATATGTTGGCAATAGCCTGGAGCTTGCTTATCAGGTCCTCCCGAAGGTTCATATATTCGGGGTGAGTTGCAATGGTGTAAATATGTATTGGTAGCTTTGGATCAAAAATTGCTAGTATTGGTTGAGTGCAAAGAAAATTTTTCATTTTTTTAGAGGCCTTTTGGCATTTTTCTGTCCTAATAAATTTTTGTCCTTTTCTTAATAAATTGTGTAGTGGATCTAGTATGATTGAACTATTTGGCACATAATTACTATAGAAATTGATTTTTCCTAAGAATTGTCTGATTTGTTTTTGGTATTGGAAAATTTCGTATGGATATTAAATTGTCCTTTATTGGAGAAACCGAATTATTTTTTATTATGTGTTCTAAATATGTGACTGAATCTGAGGCGAAACTGCATTTGGAGAATTTTAATCTAAAACCTTCATTTTTTATTGCTTCTAGTAATTGTATTAATGTTAGTTCATTATTGATGTTCATTAAAAGTTTTTGAGAAGAATAATTTGTAAAATGTGTGCATTTACAACCAACCCGCTAGTTTCGATATCAAATTATACTACTTTTGTCTTATCTGGTAGTATATTATTATTATCGTAGTTTTTAGATATGTAATTAATTAATCCGCTCATTCCACTATTACTTTGATAAGTAATACCTTCATGCTTTTCGGTTCTTTTCCTTAATAGTTCTCTTTTTTTTCAGTTCAAGTCGTCTCAGTTTCTTAGCTTTAGACTAAGAACTGCTCGCTTCTTACGTTTAGAAAAATTGTTTGGGGTGGACCACCCTTATCACTTAGGGATATGAAAAATAGATTACGACTGATTCTCAGACCTACCGAATATACATATAAAATTTCATTAACGTAGATCAAGCCGTTTTGGAGGAGTATGGCAACTATCATTGTGACACGAGAATTTTAAGTACAATATTACAAACTTACCTAGGACTACGTTTGAGTTGATATCAGAAACTTTATTACTAGCCCAATGTTAACTAAATTACATTTAGTACAAGTTTCACATATTATTTTGAAGTAAATATGAAGTCCTTCTCTCTTAAAATCTTTTAACTTTTCCATGTAACTATACAGTTTTCATCGGGAATTTCAGAACTTGTACGCCGCAAGAGCTTTAACTATTTTTTCACTGTTTTTTTTTTTTCGAATCTACCATTCTTCAAACGGGAACTCATTATTATTTTATTTGCACTATCCAATATAAAAAAATAACCTTCAAAAATTTTACAACATGTCAAAAGTATAAAAATAATCTAAGTTAGAATGACATGTTGCCGGATGGGAGAAACGACGCAATGAACATATTTTTGAATTTCTACGTATGGAAGCAGCGGCAAAATATAACACTGATCTATTGTAGTTTACATAATGGAATTTTTTTTAAATTTGAGCATTTAAACCATAGACCATAAACAAGGACACATAACTCCATGTAAACAAATAATTGGCAAAAATAAGATGTCAGTAGTGTTCCTTCGGCATCGGAAACAGAACAGAGAGTATAAGGCGCGAGTTTTAATTGAAAAACATTACGCATTTATAGTATTATAAAAATTATTTCCAGCCAAAGTATTTTTCCAATAAAATATTTTTTTTAATAAATGATAAGTAATTTCAATTTTTCAGTAAGGATTTAGTTGAAGTGATAGTTAAAATTCGCAAAATAATTACATAAAAATAAAAACATCAAATAATTAAATACTAACCTGTAATGTTGGAATTGTAAAAATGAAAGAAATTATTGAATCAGATATTAAATTAAACTTTTATTTATTAATAATAATGCTGAAAATTAATATTTAATATAATATCATACAATTTAATTAATTTTGGAATATTTATACTAGCTTTTGGTATTTTAAAAAGTCCTGGTTTTTTAAACCCAATTGATCCTGTTGCTTATTGTCACAAGCACTACAACTTTTACAATTGTCTACTGCACATACTCTTCCCATTTTAAATGTTTTTTATTTAATAAATTTTTTTAAACAAATTTCATACTTCAAAATAATTTTGGCTATTTCATTTCTATTTATTATACTATACCGTACGTTTAGTTTACATCTTCGCATAGCAGATCTCCCACGAGTATGAGAGAGTACATATGTATACATTAAGACCTCCTTCTCATACACATTGCTTAATGTACACATATGTACTCTCTCATACTCGTGGGAGGTCTGCTATGCGAAGATGTAAACTAAACGTTCGGTATTTCACTTCGGTACCGATGAGTTCCTATCAACAACTAGCGACCCTAGCGGCATAAAAAGTAAATATAACTTCTCCCATTTCGTTGCCATATTTTGTCAATTTTCCCGTATGAGTTATATCTCCTTTATATAGCCTCCATGATTTAAACCATAGACATTAAACAAGGATACATAACTCCATGTAAACAAATAATTGGCAAAAATAAGATGTCAGTTGTGTTCCTTCGGCACCGGACACAGAACAGAGAGTATAAGGCGCGAGTTTTAATTGAAAAACATTACGCATTTATAGTATTATAAAAATTATTTCCAGCCAAAGTATTTTTCCAATAAAATATTTTTTTAAATAAATGATACGTAATTTCAATTTTTCAATAAGGAATTGAAGTGATAGTTAAAATTCCCAAAATAATTACATTAAAATAAATAAAAAACATCAAATAATTAAATAGTAACCTATAATGTCGGAATTGTAAAAATGAAAATAAATTATTGAATCAGATATTAAATTAAACTTTTATTTATTAATAATAATGCTGGAAATTAATATTTAATATAATGTCATACAATTTAATTAATTTCGGAATATTTATACTCGCTTTTGGTACTTTAAAAAGTTCTGGTTTTTTAAACCCAATTGATCCTGTTGCTTATTGTCACAAGCACTACAACTTTTACAATTGTCTACTGCACATACTCTTCCCATTTTAAATGTTTTTTAAACAGTTTTTTATTTAATAAATTTTTTTAAACAAATTTCATACTTCAAAATAATCACTTCGAAATAAAACTAGTTACTTCATTTCTATTTATTATACTATACCGTACGTTTAGTTTACATCTTCGCATAGCGATTATGAGAGTGTGATTATAAGGAGTATGAGAGAGTACATATGTATACATTAAGACCTCCTTCTCATATACATTGCTTAATGTATACATATGTACTCTCTCATACTCGTGGGAGATCTGCTATGCGGAATAAAAAGTAAATATAACTTCTACCATTTCGTTGCCATATTTTGTCAATTTTCCAGTTTGAGTAATATCTCCTTTATATAGTCTCCATGATTTAAACAATATAAGATAACTAATACCGCTTGCTTATGTTATTTTTGTAGAAATATATTTGTTATATCTTCAATTATTTATTTTCAGTTTTTTTAAAGAATCTAAAGAAAATTACTATTGATATTTAATAAAACTTGTGTGACAACATCAATCGGGGTATGTTTTATATGATAAACATACAAATTTTAACTGTCAATATTTACAAATTTAGTACCGTAAGGACCATTAAAAAAATATTCTACGTGTGGAAGATACTTTTAACTACATATATTCAAAATTACTGAAGAATCTGAAGAAAACTGATTTTCTTGGGAACGTCCTTAATCATGATTACTAGTTTTTGCTCATTCACGACTTTGCTAAGCACGATCCGATTTTTCCCATTCACGAACCTTACCTTAATTTTTGGCTCTAGAAGACAGACACAAGATTACAGCTCGTTATATTTTGTTCGTTTTTGAGTTGATTGTGTATACGGTCGAGCGGGTGGACGGACTATACAAGATTATATACTATACAATATATAATCTAATGATTGTTTTCAATAGTTTGCCGAATTAAAAGTGGTGAGATTTGTTTTAATAATTATCTTATGAATTAAAATAATTACTTTTTACGTTTTAAAACTAATGAGCGTGGATATCATTCTCTTGATTGCACTGGACCAAATACTATTTTAACTTGTTTATCTTAAAATGTGTGGCGATTTTTAATCACTCTATAATATTATTCCTTTTCCTTTTTAGAATGAATTTGTATTGTTTTAATTAAATTTAAATTGTAAATTAGATATTAAAAAAAATTAGATATTTTTCTGAATACTATATATATATATATATATATATATATATATATATATATATATATATATATATATATATATATATATATATATATATATATATACATATATATATATACATATATATATATACATATATATATATAGTATTCAGAAAAATATCTAATTTTTTTTATAATAATCAATATCAAATATTTTAATAAACGCCTTGTAAATCCAAAAAAAATACATCAACATTATTCACACACCTTTTTGTTCATTACCTCATCGTTATATATTTTATTTTTATATTCATAGCATTACAGTTTGTTGACGACCATAGTACGTTTATAATTTTAAAACTTTCTGATTTTATACATATTTTAATTACTAGATCAAATATCAGTATGAATTGGCTAATCGTAACTATCTCCGGGATATGGAATCGAAAATCTGTTACTCGTTGCTAATTTGGTGCGTGTCTCACCGTGAGAATCACACTTGTCTCACCGCGAGACACGCACCAAATTAGTAACAAGTAATATATCTTCTATTCCATATCCCGGAGTTAGTTACGATTATCTAATTCATACTGATGATCACTACTTTGTAGTCGAAACATTTATTTATAAAATATAATACAAATAATTGATCTAGGAATTAGGGCAAAATTTGAAATTTAATTTCAAAAACCTAGAGTTCTCTTTGATTATTTTAATAATCTTTATATTAATTTTTATGCCAGAGTACATATTCACTCTTTTCTATCATTATTTATCTGGAGTACTAAAAATTTGGCAAAATTTTACTTTCAATTTTAAAAATTAACAAAAGAAGAAGAATGATTGGGTAAATAAGTAAGTACTCTATGACATTGTTTAATTCATTTATTTATTTTTGTTTACTGAACAATGTATTAAAATTTTTAAATATGAAACTATTAAATTTTTTGTTATGCTCCCGTTAAAATGTCTGTAATTATGCATTTTAGATTAAATTAGGTCTATTAAATTCGTTTAAAAAAATTGTCTAGGGTGTTTTTGTAATGCTATTAATATAAAAAATAATCTCCATTCTGTTTTTAATGCAGATTTTGTATTTGAATAAGGTTATAGGTTACATTTATTGTACTTTGCCAAATGCACAATCTGTATTACCATATATCCGTTTACATATAGGTAGGCCACTTAACATAATATAGAATAGAGATTTCGTCACCCCTAGCCAAAAATGCGAATGTGAAAATTGAGGCCAGAGTTTGAGTGTACAATGGGTCACAAAAGTTTTGCCCATTTTTCAAAATTTTATTATTGATTTGTACCTTTTTCATTCTGTTTCCGAAAAAATGTTTCTGATAAAAGTTGTTCATTATAAATATAGTTTGATATAGCTCTTATAGTTTTTCCGAAAACCGAATGAACAAGACACAAATCATAAAATTTTGAAAAATGGACACAACTACTGTGGTTCGTAGTACGTTATATAGAATATATAAAACAGTAATACGTACACTTATACTGTGATCTCAATTTTCACATTTGTATTTTTGTTATAAAGGTGACAGTATATACCTTTGAAAGCCCAGCAATATACAGTATCACATTTTTACATATCAAGTTACATGGGTACAATATTAGTAGATAAAATAATATTTTATTAATTATACAGAAAATATTAAATTAATCATTGTATTTATGTGGATAATAGATTGAAATTTTCAAATGGGAAAAAAATTGAAAATTGGCTGCTTAAGTTGATGTTATTTTTTTAAATTTTATAGTTGATATGTGCCAAATTTAATTTGTTTCTCATTAAAATTATATATATATGTATATACTTAACATTTTTCTTTATTATTAAATGCATCAATTCTATTGGTCTCGTACCGATGTCAAAATTTACCATCGATCCTACCTAGATGTCAAAAATCGTTTACATATATATATATATATACATATATATATATATATCATCTACGATGTCAAAAATCGTTTATATTTAAAATGTTTATATTTAAATATTTATAATTATTTATTTATTTGTATGTTAGATCGACAATTAATTAAATAGTGATAGAATTTGATTTTCAGTTATAAAAATTGAATAATATTAATTTTATAATCAATTAAAAGTCAATTATTTGGAAAATTTCACATTTTCATGCGAATAACTCACGATTCTTAAAAAATTAAAATAAATTCATAACATGTCATTATAAAAAATGAAATGATTTTTAAAAATATTTGTTAATTACAAAAATGTTAGAAATTATCATGAAATGAACTTTAACCCCAAATAGTTTTTGAAGGAGTCGGTTTATCAAAAAACTGCAAAAGACCTTTTTCGTAGAGCGTTCAATTTCCTACAAGAAAATGCTACGGTCTTATAAATGTGATAATCCGTTGATGCGTTATGAAATTACAAAGTGTAACAGCAAGGTTTCTCCATGTTAATTAAATGGGAAATTGAAATTTGCGATGCGGCACCTCTTAATATTAATATTAAGAGCTGTAACTTTCACAGTATCTCTTTTTTGTCATTTCCAACAATATTTTCGATATACAAAAGCAAAAAAAGTAGATTTTTTGAAACAGTCTATATATGTATATATATATATATATATAAAGTAGATTTTTGAAACAGTCTATATATATATATATATATATATAGACTGTTTCAAAAAATCTACTTTTTTTTGCTTTTGTATATCGAAAATATTGTTGGAAATGACAAAAAAGAGATACTGTGAAAGTTACAGCTCTTAATGTTAAGAGGTGCCGCATCGCAAATTTCAATTTCCCATTATATATATATATATATATATACATATATGTATATATATATATATATATATATATATATATATATATATATATATATATATGTTTAAACGAGGCTGATGTTTGACATACAGTCTATATATGTATATATATATATATATAAAGTAGATTTTTGAAACAGTCTATATATATATATATATATATATAGACTGTTTCAAAAAATCTACTTTTTTTTGCTTTTGTATATCGAAAATATTGTTGGAAATGACAAAAAAGAGATACTGTGAAAGTTACAGCTCTTAATGTTAAGAGGTGCCGCATCGCAAATTTCAATTTCCCATTATATATATATATATATATACATATATGTATATATATATATATATATATATATATATATATATATATATATATATATATATATATATATATATGTTTAAACGAGGCTGATGTTTGACATCTACTAGGTAGGATCGATGGTAAATTTTGATATATATATATATATATATATATATATATATATTTTATATATAGCCCTAAGTGAAGCTGACTGAGACACAACTCACTCACTCACCTATGTATACAAAGTCTGCGGCACTTTTATACAGGCTAGATGCCGTTTTTTGTATTCGACGCGAACTTGCTTGAAACCGACGGGAAAAATCGAAAAACTTAAATTTTTTCAACGGAAATAGACCCCCCAAAAACTTTTTTTTACAATTCAAGCGATGTTATTTTCTGTGACACGGAGCCAACGCCGAAGGCCGCCTCAGGGTTCTAGGGGGGACCTTTGCGAGCATATATATATATATATATATATATATATATATATATATATATATATATATATATATATATATATATATATATATATATATATATATATATATGAAAATCGTAAAATTGGGTATGTCAGTTATCGTGACGTGATCGTCGTTTACCGCAAAGCGACAGTCACTAATCGCGAAGTAACAGTTACTAATTGGGATGCGACAGTCACTTATCGCGAAGCCATAGTTATCTATAGCGATCTTAGTTTTGTAACGCTACTAAGTGTCGCTTCTCGTTAAGAAACTTCGCCTTAAGTAACGCTGCATATTAGATAGCGGTGCATATTAACTATGTGTTACTAAACGCGTAGCTTTTGTTACTTAATTCAAAGCTTTTACCATTTAATGCGAAGCGTTAGTAACTTAACGCGAATTGTTTGTCTTTTAACGTATATATGTATAAACGTATATATATGTCTTCTAACGTTTGTCTTTTAACGTATATATTTGTAAAGCTTCTAATGTAACGCTAATATTAAATTATACATTATTTAAAACTCAAGAACATATTTATGGTTTTAACCCTTTGCAGCCACTTGGGATACAGTGGATCCCAGTCAAACTTTGTGGCTATTTTATGTTAATAACGACTTTTCAAAATCAAAGTTATTACGCCATCTGCTGTTGTTTGAACCTAATACAACATGTTTCGACACTTCTCGAAGGTCTGAATGGTGCATATATTTAATACTACTAAATATATGGAATGGTGTCAGTTGACTTGCTGACTCGAATTTGTGCGGACTTTTTTTATTCGTGAGGTGACCCCGTGTGGCCATATTGTTGCAAAATATATAAAAAACTAATTTTTAAATGAAGTGTTTATTTGTGTTAAAGTGTATTTAGTAACGTAAATATTAATGTACGAACTGAATTTTTTTCCCGTCAGTAAATAGTTATAATGTATATATAGATGCCTTACAATCTTCGACACCGAACCATCGCCAGCCGTTTTTTCCCGTATTTTTGCGTTTATATTGTAAATGATAAAATATATGATTTTGCTATTAAAAATGCCGTTTTTTTAACATTTTTTTGCATGAACGTACCACTTCCATTTTACGAGATTGACCAAAATTGATAAATTCAAACTTCAAAATAAATATACTTTTTTCAAAGTTCATGAAAGCTCTATTTTTTTCTTAAAAATATACTATTTCAAGAGTAAAACGGCGTAAGATTTTTAGCATATTGCAAAAATTAAAATTTATACGAATTTTTTTGTAAAACAAGTTAAATTTCGTGAGTTTTTTTTTTTGACTATTTTAAAAGGAATAAAGGCACACAACAACAATTTGATAAAAGATTATTAAAATAATCAAAGAGAACTCTAGGTTTTTTTGAAATTATATTTCAAATTTTGCCCCTATTCCTAGAACATTTGTATTTTATAAATACGTATTTCGACTACACATACTGAGGTGACACAGGCACCAAATTAGCAACAAGCAACATATCTCTGAATCTATATCCCAGAGATAGTTACGATTAGCTAATTCATACTGATGATGACTACATTGTAGTCGAAATACGTATTTATAAAATACAAACAAATGTTCTAGGAATAGGGGCAAAATTTGAAATATAATTTCAACATTTGGATTATTTAGAGAACATGTTAAATTGAAGTTTGGCGCAAAATTCAAGTCGATAAATCAAATAGAACGCAAATAAGAACTGTTTTTCTGTGTGGGGTCCGCTGGACCCCATGTGACCAATATGTTATTATTAAGAGGAGTGACCGCAACGGATTAATATTAACATAAAACAAATGAATACACATAATGCATATTTTATAAACTTTAAATTTGCAGAATTGTTAACTTTATTAGAAAAATAAACCCGTTTAAAAGTTCTTTTTCGGTATAATGTTTTATAATTAGTGGTCACAGTTTTCATTTGATCGTGAAATTGGTTATGTCAGTGGTTATGGCAGAAATTTTTCAGTTATTGAGATATTCGATAAAAATTTGTGCACCTAGATGGTGGTGATCTAACAAAAACAAACAATACATTACACAATTTTTAGACTCTTATATCACTTAATATCAGAAAAAAATAAACGTGATTAAAAGTTCATTGTTTTTTAGCGAATTTCCTCCTTAAGGAAATAGAACTATTGGTTTCGAACCGATGTTAAAGTGTGTAGCCAGCCATTCTAGGACTTAAAGTTTTATCCGATTGGAATAAAATTTGGTATGGAGGTGCTTTTGGTATGTGTAAGGTCAAGTTTGGTATTTGTAATGGGTAAAATCGGACAAGGCGAAAGGGGGGTGTAGAGAAGGAGGGAAACACAAAATTTAGTATATCTTCCTTAATATTGGAAAAATCGAAAAATACACCAGAAGTAAAGTTGTTGAAAATTATAATTTTACTATAATTTTGTTACTTATTTATTATTTTTTTTACACTAATATTTACAGAAATATTTATAATTTAAGATTGAAAGTTAAACTCCTAAATATCTCTGTATACATTCGAGTTTGAGAAAAAATGATCAGAAAATGAATTGTAGCAAATATTTTCTACAACTTTATTCCTTACACATTTTTCGATTGCTCTAATATTAAGACAGATATTTTATATTTTGTGTTTCCCCTTGGCTTATGCCATTTATTAATAAAATTGATCTTGCAAATACTAAAATCATATCAGATACGACATTTAATTTTTGATCAGACTACAATTGTGACCGCTAGTGAGTGATTTATGTATTCTAAGGAATTCGCTTATGTATTCTAAGGAAAGTTGGCGTAGCTCCTGCGTAACGAATTTTCATTGAACTGAATTAAAATTTCATTTTGTTTATTAATGATTTATTATAAGTGTATCGGTACAAATAGCGGCATCAGTCTAGTCAGCTGCAATTGTTACGAAATACAATCGCCTGGTTGAAATAATGTGATAGACAACTATATCCTAAACTTCTTTACACACGCTCGTTACGTGTTTATAAGAAACAAGTGAAAATAACAACTGAGTTAATCGGTTAAGCACTCGGTATATACTTAGTTTATGAACAAAAGTTGTTTATTTTTAAAAAGAAACATTTATGCAAGGAATATTAAAGGAGCATAATTTTTTTCTATCGCTTACTGTTTCAAAGGTATTTCCAGCCGTGGCAGGGAAAGCCCGGTCCGATTTTGCACATTCATTTAGCTCTAGAACATACACACAAAATTTCAGCTCGTCATCTCTTCGTTTTTGAGTTATCGTGTCTACGGACAGACAGGCGGATATATGGAAATTAATTAAACTAATTAGGTCATTTTATGAACACCTGTACAAAAAATTTGTTTCTCTGATTAATATTTTCAACCGTTACAAAGTCGGGATTAAAGTTAAAATATCTTCGTATAAATTGTATATACCGGGTATATAAATAACTTAAGAAGGCACTGGTATAATATCTAAAAATACAATCAGAAGACAAACAGATGATATACCAGATCGGTTAATAAACAATCACGTAGTAGCAACGGCTGTGTGTGTTTTAACTTATTTTGGTTTGTTTAATAGCTGTTTGTGTCAACATCCTAAATTATACATATTTGCTTCACATGTGACATCATACTTTACATCATATTTTTAAAATTTGAGTCTGAACCACTCAAACTTTTTCAGATGATTTACAATCAAATAATTCAAAAATTTCCTAACTATGTGACCACTATGATTTAACAATCGTCGGTTCTAAGAAAAAAATAAATATTACAAAAAAAATTATGTTAGTGGTATCGATAATTTTTAAATTTAACAATAATTTAATCAGAGTTGATGAAACATCGGGTCAACTTAGCATGTTGCATTTTCGTTTGTTATTGTTAAATATATATTATTACCTAACACGCTCAATACTAGTTGTAAATGCATGCAAATATGAAAATTTATCAAATTTTAAATTCAATTGTCATATCGATAATTCAATTCAATTGTCATATTATCATATCGATACTTTGAGTAACTGTTAAATCTTTTGCTTATTCCAATAACAAATATTACACGCACAAAATTTTTTTTCAGGACAATGGAGAGTTTTGGAATTGTGCAGGAAGTAGTTTACAAGCTCTGGCATTATCACCACGATCGGATTTATCGGTAATTAAAAATTAATTAAACCCCCTGACAGTGAGTTAGAGATTCTTCTTTAGGATGCGTTTACATTATAAGCCCTACTTCAGCACATCGCAATGTAAATAATGTTGTTGATATACTGTGCCCAACATTCAGTGGTATTGAATGTAACGTATAGCAACGGTTTCTTTTAGAAATAGTTTTGCTATACAGAGTATAATCCTGAATATTAACCATAGAAATACCAAAACTGCAACACTGTAATCACTGATTTTGAATATTGTATATGAACAATAGCTAGGTTAATCAGAGGCATGCGTTTATTTGTAAAGGAGGAAAAGAGACAGACATGGAAATTTGTTATGTATAAGTTGTTTTTTATATAAAATTAAAAAACTATATTTACACACTACATGTATGTCTGTATACGTTTTATGTATATTCAGAGTGGGGAGCATGAATCTCCTATTATTTTACATGAAGCTCACAATTGTGAGACACGCACCAAATTAGCAACGAGCAATATATCTTTGACATCAGAACCCGGAGATAGTTACGATTAGCTAATTCATACTGATGATGACTACTTTGTAGTCGAAATATGTATTTATAAAGTACAAATAATTTTTCTAGGAATTGGAGCAAAATTTGAAATTTAATTTAAAAAAACCTAGAGTTCTTTGATTATCTTAATCATCTTTATATTATTTGTTTAACTTATCAGAAATAAACGCGTTTAAAAGTTATTTTTTGGTATGTTTTAAAATTTTCCCTCTTATCATAGAAACCATTGACTTCAGCCAAAAAAATACAATCGACCTTTTTTGTTTATTTTTAAATTAGTGTTTTGTGATGTCTACGATAAACCTCACAGTTTTTGAGGTATTCGAAAAAAAATTTTGTGCATCTAAATAGTGGTAATCTTCCAAAAAACAAACAATACATTAAAAAATTTCAGTTCTAGCATGAATAGAAGTAAAATAGGTTATTTTGAAGGTTTTTTTCCATTTCCGGGGGTGTTGCGTTGGGAAAATTAAAGTTTTCAGAATTTTTCCTATAAGTTTGAAGTTATTCCGCGTCAAATGCAAAAACCGCACCCTTCTATAATATCTAGAAGTGGGTTAGAATTTGTATACCTGAGTGAGTGAGCCAGTCAGTATGTGTTACATGAAGGGTTGCATATATTATAGAACTCGCTGTGCTCGGAAGGGGCCTCCGGTTACTTGATCCCCGGGACGGCCTTTGCTCGCATCCTTGATATTTAATGCAAAAAACCGCACTCTTTTAGCATGTCTTGAAGTGGGTTAGAAATTGATCACGTAAACAATTTGAATACAACAACAATTTGGAATTAAATTGTCCGATTTACCCCATAAGTTTGAAGTGATTCCGCGTCGAATGCAAAAAACCGCATCCTTGTAGCATGTCTAGAAGTGGTTTAGAATTTGTATACGTGAGGGAGTCAGTCAGTTACAGAAAGGGCTGTATATATTATACTCATAATTATAGGATTAATTAAAAAAAAATTTTGGGGAGGTTAAATTACTTAAATTGTCGGCGTATGGACAACAACGAAAGCAACCGGCTATGTGTAATAAATAAAACAACGTTTATATTTTAAAGCACGTGCAAGTGTATTTATTCATATTCTCACGACTCTAACGCTAACCTTGCTAATCTATATACACACAGTCAGGTGTACAATGTTCTATATAAGTAGTATAATTACATTTATATCCAAAGTCGTATTTACACTGTACAACATATACGTGCAACACAAAATTGTATTTACACTGTACAACATCCTCTCTTTTTTCATATTTTATTTATTTACAATATTCTTAAATAATATTAAAATCAAAGTAATAGAAATTAAATTAAATTCAAAATAATATTCTTACAAATTTAGTCTATCCGGCTTTTTTATTTTTCGTCCACTTCTAGACGTCACATGCTCTTCTCTTTCTTCTTCGTTATTTTCGTCTTGAATTCTATTGTCTTGCCCTTCGTCTTCCATTACACAATCTGGCTTTGTTATCCAATCATCATAACCACGTATTCTATTCCGAGATGTATTCTGTCCACTTCACCTATCTATAAACTTCATCACCACTCCTTGCTTCTATTTGAGTCCATCTAACTGGACAGTATTCATCAATACTTTTATAGATTCACCTATCTTAAATACAGGCAAATCTTGAGCAGACCGATCATATGTTCTTTTATATATTTGTTTCTTTTCCAATTGTTCTTGTATTTCCTCATTTCTTATAACCGTGTTCAATCCTACATTTGTACCACAAATAGAAATTCTTAATCTTCTCCCAAAAAGCTCTCTGTAGGACTACTCGTCATACCAGCTGTTGGGTTACTTCTAGACGTAAGTAACGCTGCTTCCAAGTCTTCTCCCTTTTCTTTAAGTTTTAACAATTTTTTCTCTTTAACCGCAGAATCAGCTTTATCATTAGATTGATGATGGTGAGGAGAGGATGTTTTTAACGTGAAGTTCCAGTCTCTCACAAATTGTCTGAACTCCTTTGAACAATAATTTGTACCCTTATTCGAATACACTACCTGAAGTACACCAAATCTTGAAAATACATTTTTAAACCTGCTATTGTGCACCCCGCGAACATATCTCGTAATTATATAAATTCAAAAAACGAAGAAAAATAATACACCACTACGAGATACTTTGTGTTTTAAACTCTAAAACATCCGTGTCCACTTCTTCCCATGGTCCACCTAGTGTCTTTCTCAATAGTAGTGTTTCTTTTGACATCCAACTCTTCACAAATCTGACAGTTTCCACCTTTTTCTTTATATCTTTTGCCATATTTAATCTAAAACACTCTTGATCTGGCATATCTCAAACAAGCCTCAAATCCTTGATGACCTTTATGAATCTTATTTAAAATCTCATATTTTTCGGCACATAAACTTGTTGATTTTTTAGAATTATGTCGTCACATATCTTCAGTTGTTCCTTGATTTTTCACCACTCATATTTCAGACACGCCATCCAAATCCTTAATCAATTGCACCGAAATCTCTTTTAATGTGGTTGTACTGATTCCTATCTCTGATAATCTGCTACTTTCTTCAATTATTTGCGCCAGTATCAGATCTTTTTCTTCCGTATGTTTTGACGGTAGTCTAGGCATAGCATCCGCTATGCTAACATCAATTTTTTACAAATTTAACAATCATATATAAGTAGTTTTTCCGAAAATGAATTTTTCATATCTTTTGACCCCAAAAAAAATTGCTAGTGTTTCTTTTTCAATTTCTACATATTTCTTTTCGCTATTAGTAAGCGTCCGTGACGCATATGCAACACTCTGTCCATCCTGAATTAGCGCCGCTCCAAGTCCATATCCACTTGCATCTATTTGGATTTCAGCTCTCTTGTTCACATCAAATTATTGTAAAATTGGAGCCTCTTTTAATTTACTTTTAATACTTATCCATGCTTTTTCTTGGTTTGGCCCCCACGGATAAACACATTCTCTAAGTGGTGCTGCCGTTGTTGATAAACCTGGTAAGAATTTGGCTAAGTAATTTACTAGACCTAAAAATGAACGCACCTGGGTTTCAGGCTCTGGTCTGGACATGTCTTCTAATGCTTTAACTTTTTTCGGGTCTACTTTTATTCCTTTATTTGTAAATATGTGACCCATATATTCTATTTCTGTTTTCCTAATTTTACATTTAGATTTATTTAATTTCAAATTTTTCTGTTCTGCTCTTTTCTAAATACTTGTTCAAATTTTTTCTCATGATCTTTTAAAGCCTCTTCCATCGCAATAATTAGAAAGAGCGGTACCGAAAATGAGACCCTAGCACCTAGACCAAGGGGTCCTATGTGCCCTCCTTGAGAACAACCTATCACCCGAAGTCGAGACGTCTCCGGGTAAGAGGTGCTATTGTAAGCAGATGAAGCTATAGGATTCTGTTGAGGCCAGACGCCACATAAAAAGCCCACAACTTCTCCGCTGGGATTGATCCCAGGATTGATGGATCTAAGGTTTCGGACCCAAACATTCTATACCTGACACCCTGCAGGTTTCTGCAGGTGCAAATAACATGTATGGGGATATACTACAAGTGGGATCATCAGAGATTCCCGAGTTATGAAGGTGGTAGTTCAATCGACAGTGCCCTGTCAAAAGCCCCACCACCCTTCTCAACTGCATTCTATTGAGTTTCAATCGAGCACAGTCGAATGGCCTACCTGTGTTTATGCACAACTTGGTCTGTCGCATGCACTGCTCAAAGTCCCAGGAATCGAGATGGGCTTGTCGTAGTTCCTTGATTCAGTAAATTACGGAGCATCTTGCCATGGGAATAACAGGCTCAGGTGAAAGGGGCGTTTGAGACGACCCCTCTTGTGCCAACGAGTCCGCTGCTTCGTTCCCTTTAACGCCAGGGTGACCCGATACCAAGACCAGTCTGACTGTGTTATTCAGTGCCAGGTGGTTCAGTTCCTCGAAGCATTCGTAGACTATCCTCGATTGGAATCTTGACGCTTCAAGGGTCCGAAGTGCGGCCTGACTATTTGAGAAGATGCTGATATGTGCCCCACTGTAACCTTTCGTGTAACAAATATAGGCACCTCTCAGCATGGCGAAGATTTCTGATTGAAAAATCGTCGCATATTGACCAAGAGGAATCCATTCTTTTATTCCAGGTTCATAAACCAATCCACCAGATAAATCTCCAGCCCTTGATCTATTGTATAAAGATATGATCCGGGAGAGGGTGAAATGTTTAGTACATCTCGATCCCATTCCTCACGGGAAGGAACGATTACCCCAAGTTTGCGGTCATAAGATAAATCGGAACAGTGGAATCCTGTGCCATTTCCACAAGTGGGGTCACAGTCTTCAACCTGTTCATTATACTCGCATGACTTGTCGTAGCCTCCCCTTCAATCATTATATGAATCGGTGGAATACCTAGAAGCACGCCCAGCGCAGCAGTAGGGGTTCGCATGACTCCAGTGACACTAAGGCATACAACTCTAAGCAGGTGGTCCAATTTTTACTTGGCTGCGGCCAGAGAGATTCTTGTCCACCATACTACACAGCCAAATGTGAGGATCATTGTAAATAAGCAACACACCATGTGAGGTTGGAGTCCCCAAGACTGTCCAAATGCTCTCCAATCCAAATGATCAGCCCAGTTCAATTTTGCATCCAGGATGACTCCCAGATGCTTAACCGTTCTGGTTTGTGTAATTTGAATGCCAGATATGCTGATCATCCCTTGAGAAACTCTTCGTCTCCTTATAAACAGTACACAACCCGTTTTTTTTCGGTTTAACAGAGAGTTCTTTGTCAATACACCAACGCTCTACGTACGAGAGCGCTTGTTGCATTAAATCATAGATATTGCCCTCGTCCCTGCCTTTGACGAGTATGGGTGTCATCAGCGTAGCCTTGAGAAAATATCCCTGATTCTTTGAGATCACAGTAATGGCGAAAGAACTCCACTCTGCGGACACCCTCTAAAGTTGTGGTAATGCACCTCACTTCGAGCATGTCAAGATGTTCTCTACCCCAAGCTCATTAATACAGTGCGTATCGCCCCAATCTCACCCCGAATATATGAACCTTTAGGAAGACCTGATAAGCAAGCTCTAGTCTATTGCCAACATATGGGATATGCGAATCTCGTCGGACTGAAGTGGAAAGGGGAGCACAATGGACCGTAAGGTCGAAGTGCAATAGTTTTAGACCCCAATATAAAATCAATCAATCAAATCGCCCCAACCGTTGTATTATTGAAGGCTCCCTCGATATCAAGGCAGATCCCTAAGGCCATTGCCTTTTCTGAGAGCACCTCTTCTATCGACCCTATTAGTCGATGAAGTGGAACATCCACTTGAAAGGTTGGCTTGGTAAGCAAACTGGCACTCTGATAGCGGTCTCTCTACATGACACGTATCTCAAATGTGCCTGTCTATTAGCCGCTCAAGATTTTTGAGCAAGAATGACATCAGGCTTATTGACCTGAAGTCTTTTGTGTCGCCGTAGCTTGGGCGTCCAGGTTTAGGTATGAATACGGCGCGGGATTCTTCTCATTTTCTGGGTATGTAGCCCCAAGCTATGCATGTTTTTAAAATCTCCAACAGTCGATTTTAAACTCATAATCATACTTGTTTATACAAAAATTATTCAACAAAATTTATTTGTGCATGTATTTGCTTTTGTACAAAATCATACTTGATTTTTGATTTAAATTAAATTATATCTGATTTTTTTCAATTTTTTTATTTAAAAAAAAGAAGAAGAAAAACTTTAAATCAAAAGCAGTTATTATTTTCTTTTCAATTTTCGACTTTAAAAAAAACTTCGTCTAAAAATATTAATCATTTATCTTTAAAATATTTTTCGTATTATTTTTCTTAATACTTTTCTATTTAATAATTATAATATGTGTTGGATCCAGAAAAATTATTCTCAGTAATTTTCAATACAACAAGCCTTCCAACGTTGTAGCAGTGCTGGGAAGATTCCGTCAGTACCCGGAGACTTGTTCGGAGCAAATCCTGCCACAGCCCATCTCACTTTTGTAGTGCTTACGATGAGTTTTGCCGTGGCCCAATTCTCCCTGTTTGCCCTTCCTCCACCACGCCTCTGATCGCCCGTTTCTCTCATTGTAAAGCCAGGGAAATGGGTGGACAGTAAATGCGTCATGGTCTCAGACACTGTAAATGATTGACCTGCTAGTTCGAGGCAACCCAGCTTTGGATATTACCTTGTGCACTCTAAAGAGAGCGGGCATCGTGTTAATGTTACCATAAAGCTCTCTCCACGAGTCTTTTTTCGAATTTTTAACTTTCTATACTCTTGCTGCTTCTGGGATTGCAATACGAGGTTACGGTACACGGTTAGGTATGCATATTAAAAACAATGTGTCTATGATGAGATTGGGAGAGTTCATTTGAAACTTTCCACCCCGACAGAAACTGTAACAGCCTCGAGGAGCAGAGAATGACCTCTGCTCCTCGAGGCTGTTACAGTTTTACAGGTCATTTCAATGTCAATGACCTCTGACCTAATTCTGTTTATAAAGATTGGAGCTATGCCTCTATTGACAATTTCCAGACCGTTGGCCAAAATAAATTCCTGGAGAGCTCGACCCCATGCATTTACGACGGGACTGTCCCATTGCGTGTGGTGCGAGTTTGCGTCATAGCCAAGGATCAATGGCAGACCTTGAGCTTCACAATATTCGACCACCGTTTCTACCTCTATTGGAGGAGGGGGTGATTCTGAGTCGTATGGAAAATACGCTGAGCACAGAATCACTTCCCTTTCTTGTCCCAGGAGATTAAACTGTACCGAGGCCACTGTAATATCTCTATCACACAGGTGGTGAATAGGTACTGCGTCAAGACCCCTGTACACCAGACAAGCTCTGGGATTATTAGTCGCGGAAATAACTTTTACCCCCGACCCATTGCTCCGCTGTGATGTAAGTTAATTTGGATGAAACTCACCATAATTAGCTTACCTTTATTGAGTTGATGGTGGTTTAGGTCCGCTTTTCTTCTTTCTCCTCTTCTTTGTGGACCTCCATCCATCTTTACGTGCGGACTCTGATGGTAATGAGTCGGCCTATGCGGAAAGTGTGGCAGAAGGAGCAGTAGCAGATACCCCAGATTCTCGAGCACCAGCCACCGGCCCATCCACCACAGCCTTCTTCTCCTTAAGGTTGTTGCCCCAGGTGTGGCTGCCCCATGTGTTGAGGCCATTACCGGTGCCACCTCCTCCAGAACCTTCACAGCAACGGCACCCTTGGCTTTGCCAAAAGTTTTTGGGTTTGCCGAGTACCGTGCTTTCGATTTAGGTGCCTACCCACTCCTGCTGGGTCCCTTTCCTGTTTGAGACAGGGAAGCACGAACCAGACCAAAATGGAGAAACCCTCTTCTGGCTAGTTTCGCATACGATCGGGCTGGCACCCCGAATACCAGTCTGGAGCCGTTTGGGTGTTCAGTCCCAGCGGACACTTTTCAATCCCCAGTGTCGATACCCGGGTTTTGGAACTTCCCCGCTTCCTGCAGCTACTTGTTGAGCCATTGCTCTCTACCGGGCCATTCGCTTTCGCTGTGCACCTCCAAGACATTTAGCTTTAAGCTGTAGCGCCTGCAGATTCACCGAGATTTCAGTGTCTGTTAACCTGATTCTAATGTGAACCCTAGGTGATCCTTCATTGGAGAAACTTCACCTTTCCCTGCTGATCGGCCTTGCGACGTCACTGCGGGTCCAGGTAAAGCATCTGTAGATGGAGGTGTACTGTTTCCAGTTCCCTCCAACTTAAGATTATTTATTGTGTTAACCATATTTGATCCCACGAGTAAATAATATTTATAAAAGTTGACCTTTTATACACGCTGAGGCGACCCGGAGTCATGGCGGGGATCGCTTAATACTAACTTCCCTTAGTCATGCATCCCATCGGCACAATACCAGACCTTAGGATTAGGGGAGGTTTTTTATAGAGGTCTCCATCCTCACGTGCCAAGCATCTCGATTCTCTTGAACACCCACAAAACATGACTGCTGCAATGCCAAGAGGTTACGGTGTGATAAAGGTTTTCCACCAGTTCGGACGCCATAGCCTCGATTAGTTTTGAACAGGGGCACCAGCGTATAGGTTCGAAGTTGACTGTTTACCATGCAGAGGTTATATATTTCACATGTATGACCATTCCACCCCCTTTTTTATAGTATCTCCCTCTCCAAATACTAATATGTCATCATCTATCTATGGCAATAACCTTCTATATCTTCCATAATTTGGTACATTCTTCTTTGAATTTCTTCAGGTGCTACGGATATTCCAAATGGACATCGTTTATAGCAATGCCTTCCATAAGGCGTCCAGAACGTAGTTGATTCTTGTGACTCTGGATGTAACTTCATTTGATGAAATTCATTTCTTGCATCAAATCAAGTACACTGAATATTTTAACTTTAACTAATAATGGCATGATTTGTTCAACTGTAGGCGTCATAAACCGGTTTCATATCAAATTATCATTTAACTTTTTAGGTGCAATACAAATTCGATTTCTTTTAGGCGATACTACAAGTACCATATTTGTAGTGCACTCCGTCGGATGCTCTTCTTTTCGAATCACATCTAATTTATCTAACTTTTGTAATTCTTCCTTAATATTTTTTCTTACTCCTACAGGAAACCTTCTGGGTGATTCGCAAACAGGAACTGCATCCTTTTTAACTTCCAATTTTAAAATACCTATATCTCCTATTCTATTTTCCTCAAATACTTGTGGAAAATCATCAATATTAATTTTGTGAATCACAACGTCTTTTGTCGGTGTTATTTCATGTTTAATCCCAGTATAATTCTATTTTGTTTAGTCACATACAATCTAACTTTATACGTTTTATTTTGCACTTCCATTTCAATAATGCCCATCAACTTTTTTCCATTATAGCACGTAAACGTTTGATTTGATTTTTTCACATATGATTCTAGATTATATTTATAAATTTCATTCCAAACAGCCACATTACAAGTCCCACCTGTATCCAATAAAACTTACAGAATCTTACCATTAATTTTCACTTTTGTCATCAACTTTTGCGGGCTCCTTGAATTCATTATGCTTAGCGAACTACTGCCAGTGTCACTACCGCTGTCGGTTCCTTTTTCTATTGTCTTTACAAATGCTTTACACACATTTTTAAAATGATTAAATCTTGAATATTTATCACACTTTTTGCCATAAGCCGGATACTTTTCTTTGACAAATTGATGCCTTCCTCCACAGTATCTACAAACTTTATCAAATTTTTTTCTTTCTTTATTAATTCTAATTTTATCTACTGCCATTTTATTTACTAACTCATCTAATTTGGATTCACTTGCCATTTTTTGTAATTGTTCTGTCTCAATAACCTTTTTCGAAACTCATTATCCCTAATTCTAACTACAAATCCATCTCGAATCATATCATCATGTATCATGTATCTTCTTGAATTCATAGGTCGTAGCCCTTTCTTTTAGTATTCGAATAAAATCTGTATAATTAACATTTAGTTCCTGACTTGTAGAGAAAAAAACATGGGCCGTGCTATTCGGGCACATGGTCTCCAGCGTTAGTTTGAATTTAGATTAAAAAACGTTCAGATATTGTGGCAAAAACTATTGAAATTAATAACACTCAAACCCGACCAACTCGGGATATGACCGATGAAGTGACAGATTGTAGCACTCTGTTGAAATAGTTAACATATTGCTTAACTATTGAAATTAAATAAGGTAACTATTCTAGTACTTTAGTTTCTGTCACAATATGTGAATTATATAGAACGCCTTTTAGTGCGGGAGCCCACAAACACGCAAGCACGACCAACTCAGAATATGAAAAATATATTATAATGGCTTTAAACGCTTCCCGCGTGTGTCCGAATAGCCATATCGAAAAAACATATCCCTCATAAATGATGTCCTTTTTTTCAAAATTTCTTCATCTAATTTTTGTATTATCGTTTCAACAGATTTTCCTCCATCTGCGCTTATTGGTTTTAATAATTTCATACCTTCTAATCCAATGACCATTTTGAAAATCGCTTCTCTTCTTTCGACTTTTTTAGTATTCAATGTAGTTGTTATTTCGTAATTTTCTCATGCCTGTTTCCACAATTTCCAGTTTTCTACAATATCCCCTTTTGCTTCAAACTGTACCGGAGGTGGCAAATTAGTGATTATCTCGTTTATACTAATAACTCACTTCTGACACCATGTAATTTTATGTATAATAAAAAAACAACGTTTTTATTTTTAAGCACGTGCAAGTGTATTTATTCATATTCTCATGACTCTAACCATGGAGACTAGACAAGGAGTCCGGAAACTCCATGTAATCAAATAATTGACAAAAATAAGATGTCAGTAGTGTTCCTTCTGCACCGGAAACAGTGAAGAAAGTATAAGGCGCGAGTTTGAATTGAGAAACATGACGCATTTATGTAGTATTATAAAACTTATTTGTAGCCCAAATATTTTTCGAATAAAATACTTTTTTTAATAAATAAAATAATTAGTTGAAGTAAGTGATAGTTAAAAATTAGCAAAATAATTATATAACAATAAAAAACAAAATAATTATAAAACATCGAAAGTAACCTGTAAAGTTGGAATTGTAAAAATATAAATAAATTAAATAGAAATAAATTATATTAAAATTATTAAAATCAATTGAGAAGATTATTGAATCAGATATTAAATTAAACTTCTATTTTTAATAATAAGTCTAACAAAATGACAAATATACACTTCACTTCTATTTATTATACTATATTCACTTCGGTGCAAAATGAAAACTAGCGACGCTAGTGGCATAAAAAGTAAATATAACTTCTACCATTACGTTGACCATGAAGAATAGATATATTAGGAGAGCGAACGTAATGTTAAAAAAACGGTCAAGAATTGGGTAACTATCTTTTATCAGTAGGGGCCACTGATCTCAGTGCCGTACGGAATTTAAATGTTTAAATGTAAGCGCCAAGAAATCACTTTCATTCAGTTAATAAGAAGTCTTAGTTTTATAGATAATAAAAAATTGTTTTCGATTATCAAGTAATAATTAAATAAATATTAATAATAGAGAATTCTTAATAATCTGCAATAAATTAAAAGATGAAGAATCATAGTGATAATTGCAATTAATAATTACAATTATATGTTTACAATACTAACATATATTAGATAAAGAAAGAAGATAACAAAACCGGTAATTACAGACCATATTCCTTTCGTAAATGCAGACACGCATTCCTAACCTTACACAACCTTCCACTCATAGATATATAACAGTATATCTATGCTTTCCTTGTACAACATCGTCCCATTTTTCACATTTATAAAATTAAACAATTTTTATACTTACAATTTTTATTTGTAAGATGCGATAACCGTTGATTTTAATATGTAATAATAATAATAATTCCGTACGGGTATATTCGCACTGCCGCTAGTGGCGAAAATAATAACTATGATCTCTACACGTTTTTGAGGACGAAAAAACAGACGAATTGCCTATGTCGTTCAATCTCCTATTTATCTATTCTTCATGACGTTGACATATTTTGTCAATTCTCCCATTTGAGTTCGGACTTCTTGTCTAGTCTTGATGACTCTAACCTTACTAATCTCTATATACACAGCCAGGTTTACAATGCTCTATATAATTACATTTATATCCAAAGTCGTATTTACACTGTACAACATATAGATAGATACATCTTGGGGTCTAAAAAGTATAGCACTTCGATCTTATTGTCCATTGTGCTTCCCCTTCTACTTCAGTCCGGCGAGATTTGCTTCTCCCATATGTTGGCAATAGCCAGGAGCTTGCTTACCTGGTCTTCCTGAAGGTTCATATATTCGGGGTGAGATGCACCGAATATCCTGTATCTGCTGTAACCTAGAGGTTCGCAGTCAAAGATAATGTGGCTGGATGTTTCTTCCTCCTAGCCACACAATCTGCATATAATGGACCCGTTATGGAGGCCCATTGTGTGCAGATGTACAACATATATGTGTAACACAAAGTTTTATTTACACTGTACAACATATATGTAGAACATTAAGCTTGTGAAGATTTTCTGCAGTTCGTTTTCACAAACTCCAGATAAATATAGTTCCTATCAAAATCGGCTGCAGTCGCAAACCTACCAATTCCGGGCTATTTTTTAGCTGTCGATCTAGAACATTTTGATCAGTGCTCCCGGTCTAAAATTCTATATACGTGATTAATCGTAAATTACGGTGAATTATGAAATTCACCACGTGACGTTAGTGAGTCAATCCGTCTGTTTGATATAACCGCTGCAACCCAGAACACATACAATGAAAACGTTGAAGTGTTTACACCTATAACAATTGTTCTAATAACGGCTTGACTGATTATAGCATATTCATGCATACAACGATAATGAAATATAAAAAATAACATTTATCATTTCAAAGACTTTTTGGCTCCGAAGAATCCGATTATCACTGATCTTCCAAAAATAGTGCGTGAAAAGAATATGAAGCCTTCTGGAAAGTACATATTTCGATTTCGAATGAAAGCTCAATATTGTACCCTTTATTGGAAAGAAAGTATAGTATCAAACTTCAATAACACAGTTCTTTCCGTTCTGGAGATTTTTGAATTCGAATCTCTAAGAATTTTTGTATTTGTTAAAATGTATGAGTAAATATACGCGTATTTAGTTATCATGGATATCAAACATGTTTATTCTCATTTATGATTATTTAAACAACTGAAGTTGTAAATTCAAAATTAAACCAATACAATAAGTTCTAAAAGATTTTGTTATTTAAATCTATGTGGTAAAAAATATTTGTCGAAATGAATCTTCCCCACGAGTAGTACACGATCCAATTTAAAAAGTATGCGGATAAAAAAATTAGGTGTGAGCTTGCCGTACAACTTCTATGGAAAAAAACCTAATCGCATAAAGTTAAGTAAAATTGCTCTTTACATTACCAACTTT
This sequence comes from Nineta flava, assembly GCA_963920215.1. Taxonomy (NCBI): domain Eukaryota; kingdom Metazoa; phylum Arthropoda; class Insecta; order Neuroptera; family Chrysopidae; genus Nineta; species Nineta flava. The sequence goes on from OY986040.1 coordinate 64,944,247, forward strand.
TGTTTGAAACATTTTGATTGCAAAAAAAATTGAATAACATTATACGGATTGTTCAAAAATTTTCGTGCCAAACAGAGAGTGATAGTACTCATGAACTTAATAAAAAAAAGTTCTATAGAGAAATGTTGTATTTTAATAAAACATTTATACTTTAGGTATACAGAATGCCAAGACTGATAAATGCTATCGGTGAAATCTTAACATCGAAAACATAATATTTATTTACTACGCTAATGCGCCCAATGAATGATTATAATGTTATAATGGCTGTTCAATTTTATCTGTCAATGTAGCATAATATAACGTTTGACTAATTAAAATATTTAATTATTTTTGTCAAGGGAAATTTTTTCTCATCTTCAGTTGAGGTGAGATTGTAGATATTGTTATTGTAGAGGTAAAAACATGAAGAAAAAAAAGCGTGTGTCTAGTCGTATGTATACAAGTTCCCTAAACCTTAAAACTCGTCAATTCCCAGTGTCACTTCTAAATGACGGAGCTTTGTGATTTTTTTTACTTGCAATTTAATATATTTTAAAAACAAATATATTACTACTAAAATTTCAATACTTAGTATTGTTTGTGACTTTGTTTTGGCAACACTGGAGTTATGTTATTCTGTGAAATTAATTCAATTGTTTCAAACGGTCTGTTAATTTTCACGCTCGTATGTGTTTTGTGGAATTTACATTGTTGTAAAAATGTTAAAAGGGTAAGTACTGTAATAGTTTTTATTGTAAATTATTGTTCGATAATCAAACTAACAATATAAGATGTCCATTAAGCTAGCAGAGCAACCTGAGCAGAACACAATTATAATTGTCTCATAATTAGACGCTAATAAAATGTTAATTAAATGCCCGAATTAAAAATTAAATGCTCTTTGTTGTATTGTTAATTAAGCTAATTAAATGCTTTAATTAAATTAATTGATTAATATAATTGCGGTTACAATTAATTTAATTAATTGTAGCCGCATGCTCTGCTAGCTTATTATTAAGCTAGCAGAGCAATGTTTAAAAAATTAATTATATTGTATTTAATATCAAATTATTAAGCTAATTAAATGATAATTAAATGCTCTAATTAAAAATTAACTGCTCTTTGTTGTATCGTGTAACCACATGGTGTGCTAGTTATATCGTGAAATGCGGTTACACGATACAATAAAGAGCAGTTAATGTTTAATTAGGGCATTTAAAAAGCTTAATAATTTGATATTAAATACAATATAATTAGTTGATTTTTTAAACATTGCTCTGCTGGTTCAGCTAGCAGTGCATGAGGTTACACAGTGCAACAAAGAGCATTAAATTTTTAATTATAGCATTTAATTTGCTTAATAATTTGATATTAAATACAATATAATAAATTGATTTTATAAATATTACTCTGCTAGCTTAACATTAAGCTAGCAGAGCATGCGGTAACACAATACAACAAAGAGCATTTAATTTTTAATTAGGGCATTTAATTAACGTTTAATTATGAGACAATTATAATTGTGCTCTGCTCAGATTGCTCTGCTAGCTTAATGGACATCAATATAGTTGTATTTTGTTCAAGAAATAATTAGTTTTGTACCCAAAATAACGATTGAGTTATCGCGTGTCACCCGTAGGTGATACTGGGTAGTATTGTAACTAGATTGCTGTTTGAGGTGGGTGCATAATAACATCTTTATCTTGCTTTAGGTTGACGTTGAACGAGATAGTGTAACTATTAGAAGCTGGAGATGACCTTGGTGACATCATATTGATTCCCCCTGAGAATGGGCAGGTCACTGATGAAGATAGTGGTGACGAAAATAATGCCAATTTCATTCACCTTCCTGGTCAAATGTTACGTTCCGAAGTAGAAGTGAATGTGGCTTCCAACTGTCAGGGATTGACGCCAGTTACAAAAGTGGATCAAAATGGTGTATTAAATAAGAAACGGACAAAAATACAAGTCGATTGCCCAGCACTTATAAAAATTTATAATAAGTATATGGGTGGCGTAGACCGATTTGATGATAATGTTCATTCCAATCCATGGGGGTAGACTTACGAACAAAAAAATGGTGGTTTTCCCTTTTTGCCTTCGGGCTAGACGCTACCTGTCAAAATACGTGGCAAATCAAAAGAAAAAGTGGTAGTAACTGGACCTACAGTGAGTTTCGCAGGGCTGTCGTAATATCCTATCTACAAAAATATGGAAAAACCCCACTAAAGACACCCATTGCGCATTGCCTATTGAATCACAAGTTTCAAATGAAATTAGACTGGGCGGCAGTTCAGCCGGTCACATAGAGAAGGACTGTTCTCAACGGCGCGGCGGGCTGTGCCATGAACGCACAAGAAAAATGTGTTCAAAGTGCAACATTGGTTTACATCTCAAATACTGGTACAAATTCCACAACAAGTAAAAAGGATATCGTACTTATCTAACTATCCAAAATCATCTCCTTTTACAATAATTAATAGAGTTATAAAAATACGATAATTTGTTTTCTTTTTACTGTCATACAAAATACAAGGTATATATAAATTACACCCAGTATCACCTGTAGGTGACACCCCTTAAAAAACTAGGACTGAAATTTTTTCCCCATATTTTGAATACGCAAACACGATAATTAACACAAAATAAAAATATTTTTTTCATAGATGGTAGCTTGAGAATTGACGAGTTAACGTTTATTTGCGCTTATAGTAGGGGCCAAGATAAGACTAGACCAATCCGTTTCAAATTATTAGTTTACGTAAAGATAAGTTTTGTAAATTTTTGCAACCTTCCTCAAATAAAATGATCCTGCCTTTATATTATCAGCGAAGAAGTCTGTGCTCTCTTCCATACCATTTGTTTTAATTAAAATTAGCCTTTTTTGGGAAAAACATTGTGATAGTATAGTCCACATGCACTTCTGGTAATTCCAATGACAAATTATTTCGAACAAACATATTTATTTTCCATCTTCCGTAGTTATAAACAAATACGAAAATGAAATGTTTTTGGGAATTAGGGTGAGAATTTTTTCCGGGAATACTATGAGTTTCACGAAAAAAATCACAAGTTCATTTTTGGCTTAGAATGTATCGAACTGTTAAACAAAATTTTTATGCTAAAAACATTTCATTTTCTTATTTGTATATAAAAATTTTTGATAACATTTTATTGTCCCATTTTACAGCCAAGTACCTTCGAAAATTGTGTTTAGCTTATCAAAATACATCGAAAAAACTTTGGCGCAGACTTGTACCCCAATCGGATACGAAAAGAACCCGGGTCCCCAGATTAAATAGTTTATCTAATAAAAATTCGACACGCCCTATTTGCAAATCCCGCATATACCTAATAATATTTTTAAATTTAATTCATCATTCAAGTTTTTTCATAAAATCTCTACATAGAAATCGTGTTAGTATTTTAAAACGATTCATCCGTTCTCATACATAAGAAGATATATAAACATATCTCTTTTTGCATCTAATGGTTAAATAAACTGTTAATTTACATATTTCCATATATCTATTTTAATTTTTAATATATTTTCTAGACTGTTCCTAGTCCAATGATATCACCACGAGCTAGCCCGCGTCCAACACGTCGAAGTATTACACCAACCGTATCAAATATAATTGCCGGGCCACCACCGTTACCACCAAGGAAAAGTTCACCCACAGTTGAACAAAATCCACCCATTAATTTAATACAAAATCATCGTAGCGTACCTGCACCCCCTCCGGATAACAATATACCTCCACCAAGACCACCAGTACATACTGTAGTACAAGATGCAGATACAAGCAATAGTAATAGTAATATGTATGCAACGCCAACGCCAATTTTAGAAAAACAAACTAGTACCACAAGTGGAAGTAGTAGTAGTACCAGCAGTGATGATGCATTAAATTGTCAACCAAGTACAAGTCGAATAGAATTAAGTAGTCCAGAAACAATATATGGGATAATTGATACACGTTATGACTTAAATCAATTTTCCACAGATACATCATCAGTACCTGTTGTTCCATCTACCACACAACATATTCGACATCGATCATGTCCACAAATACCTATCAATTTAAATTCTCGTCAAACATATTCAACATCTTCTACGACTACACCTGTTAAATCAAGCACAATATCTACATTTCGTGATAGTTTAAATATAATTGATAGTGAGTTAAGTAATATTACTGAAGAACCACCTTATGAAAATATTAAAGTTGAATTACCACCAAAAAAAATTGAAACACGAAAATTTTTAGTGAATCCGCTGAATGATGTTAGTTCTGTATCATATGCAAATTTAAATATTGATTATATTAAAAAATTAGTATCAGAAGGGTATTCAAAAGATGTTGTCATACGTGCATTAGGTATAACTAGAAATAATATTGACATGGCTAGTGATATTCTACATGAATTTGCTACAAAAAATTCTTAATAAAATTTATTATAATATTTGTTCATAATAAATAATTTAGTTTAAAATTCAAATGATTTATAATGAGTTAAAGTTTGTTCTTTTAATTATGTAATTTTCAATCGTTTAATTGAACCTTATATATATATATATATATATATATATATATATATATATATATATAATATATGTATATATATATATATATATACATTAAAATAAATTCTGCCTAAACCCACAGATCTTTCGCGAAAAATGTTCTACTTTTTATTAGAACACGGACGCATTTTTCAAAACCAATTATAATGGTAAACATCCAAAAGGACCCTGTACAAACCTTATAGGAAAACACTTTCGGTAGATTCGAATCTAGCCCCGGTAAATCGATAATTTATGAGGTCGTGATAAAATGTCTCCATAACAAATCAGGGATGGAAGTTCCGTAATAGGGTAGCCTATATACACAAAAGTCGTGTCCTTTTTTCAAAATTGTAGAGTCATTTTGTGCCTTATTCATTCGGTTTTTGGGAAAATGTTTCGAATAAACATTGTTCCTTATAAATATACTACGAACTTTTATTCGAAACATTTTTCCAAAAACCGAATGAATAAGGCAAAAAATGGCAGTACAAGTTTCATAAAAGGCACGACTTTGGTGGCCCATAGTACATAAAGGCACTTTGGATAGTTAAAATCATTTAAGTTTGTGTGTATATATTTATATAGGCATTTCATTTTATGTTTTGCTGCTTATGTTTAAACAGCTGACGACACAGGCTTCGCTATGAAATTGTATATAAACTATTGGTTGTATGAAAAAAATGTTTCATCTAAAAACTTTTTATAGTCTTTGTCACTCGAGAATAGTGTAATTTCATATTAGTCAAATAATTTTCTGAATCGGGTCAGTAGCTTAGATTACCTAATACAAACTTACAAACAATTTTACTTCTTTATAATATTAGTATAGATAGGTAATCATAATATACTTTCTTTTTGTTTTCAATAAGAATCATATCCATATGAATAATATTCTATCAGGCTTCAATATCATTTGTCCTTTACGGTTTAGGATAGTGGTCGAAAAAATCTATGCTTGGGTTTGAGTGTATATCTTTCTATATTTTAAAAATATTTCACTGCCGCCGAAACCACGCCGTTGTTTCACATTCCGTCAGCCCCTTGAGCTATTTATTAACCTTATAAATGTGACGGTCACATGGCGATATGGTGAGGATCTTATGACGGTATTGTGCTGAGTCACGCTAACGATATTGACCAGAGTAGTAGGTCAATATTCGATATGTCCACATATATATATATATATATATATATATATATATATATATATATATATATAGACTGTGTTGGAGTGCTTTTCCAATAGAGAATCAATGTTAAATATTATTTATTACTGGCAGGCCGTCTGGTTACTGTGCGGAGTCAGTCAGTACACATGTAATGAGAATCCAAACAAACTACCATACGCATAAGAGATGCGTATGGTGGTAGTTTGTTTGTCATTTACCAGTCCAAGTAGCCGAGCGGTCTAAGGCGTTATGTCTGCGCAGTATGCAGTAGTTGGAAATTGTGAGGTTATGGGTTGAATCCCGACATCGGCAGTTTGTCAATTATAAAAAAAAGAAAAAAAAGGGGCGGTTAATTGACTAAACTGTCTGTGTATGGACAAGAACGAAGTAACCGGCTATGCTTGAGAAGGTTTTCTGCAGTTTCCTTCACGAACTCTAGATGAATATCGGCATAGTTCCTATCATAGTCGACTGCACCCGCATATCCTACCAATTTCTAATTTACTCACAAATTCCTTCCACTCCACTCACATCCTCACATCCTAAGGCATCACAATGGACCTTATGGTCGAAGTGTAGCCCGTCCAGGGCAGCCTTTACAATCTACCTCTTGTTTGTCATTTAAGAGTGTGTACTCATTACATGTGTATTGACTGACTCCGCACAGTAACCAGATGGCCTGCCAGTAATAAAAAATATTTAACATTGATTCTCTATTGAAAATCAATTCTTGGGTTGTGATCGAACAACGATCCTGGTGGAAATGTCTGAAAAATTCTGAAAAAATAAAATAAATGTTTTATAAATGATTTAAAGACAGAAAACAAATAATATTTTGGACTCTGCCAGAAGAGTTATTCAGACTTTTTGGAAAGTTTTTCAAGAACTAATTAACAAATATAGTTTTTCAGAGAAATAATTAAATAAAATATAACAACTCGCCCCGGCGAGAATCGAACTCACGATCTCCTGTTTTCTAGACAGACGCCTTAACTAACTAAGCCACAGTGCCGATTTATTATTTACACTTTATACATAATAAATACTATTTTTAACCCGACTTCAAAAAAGAGTATGGTTCTCAATTCGTCTGTTTTTTTTTTTTAATGTGTGTCATCTCAGAACTTCGTCATTTATGAACCGATTTTGAATTTTTGTTTTTTGTTTAAAGGGTTTGGTTTCCCATTGGTCCCATTGTCCAAATCGCATTTTGATGAGGGCATCACCTGGAAATTGAGGAAAATCCTCATTTTATATGGGATAACCGATTTCTGCGAAAATTTGTTTGAAAGGGTATACTCATTCAAAATGGAAAAATAAAAAACTTTTTAAAAACCCACTTCAAAAAAATTTTTTACAAAAAAAAACCCAAATTTTGACAAAATGAAAACCCGACTTCAAAAATCAAATATTCTAAAACAAAAACTGCACTAAAAGTAAAAAAATAATTGCATATTCAAGTAAAATTTTTTAAATATATATGTACAATTATTGTTATTTTTGGAGGCGGTGTCCAAATTTTATGTGAATTTCTCTATGCTGACACCGACTCCAAAAATAACAATAAATGTACATATATATTTAAAAATTTTTGCTTAGGTGAACTAAAATTGACACAAGAATATTCAATTATTTTTTTTAACTTATTAGTGCATTTTTTGTTTTAGAATATTTGATTTTTCAAGTCGGGTTTCCATTTTGTCAAAATTTTTTTTATGATAGTTTATTATTATTAAGGATGTTCCAGTATACTACCACTTTTCGACAGATTTTGCTCATTTTTTTTTTACAGGCTTAAAATAATGTTTTCTAATAAATCCTGAAGTTTCAGAATTTTTGACCGTTTAGAACGCGAGATAATTAATATCAAAGTTATCATTCGTATTCGCCCAACTATTATCTGGTGTATTAGAAAAAATAATCGACAGAATTTTTAAAAAAACTAGGAGAGTAAAGTTAAATATTTATTATGTAAAAAAAAATCGTGTGTTACCGTTTTGTTTTCGAAATATATAAGTATAAAATTATTATTTTTCTTCAAACTAATATTATTTTGTATATGTGAATAGTTTTTTGTCTATGTGTTGTATATGTGTGTTTATGTATTTGTGCTATAATAAAATCAAACCGGTTTGTTGTCGAGATTGCATAACACAGTGCTGGGACGTCCTTAAGTTATTAGTATATGTTATGTATAAAGTGTTGAATATATAATACGTGTCGTGACATAGTTAGTTAAGGCGTCTGTCTAGTAAACAGGAGATAGTGAGTTCGAATCTAGCCGGGGCGAGTTGTTATATTTTATTTTATGAGTTCTCTGAAAAAGTCTGAATTACTATTATTAAGACAATATGAATATTTTTCAAAAAACAAATTAACTCTGTAAAACTGTTATATTTGTTAATTAAAAAACTTTTCAAAAAGATTGAATAACTCTTCTGGCAGAGTCCAAAATATTATTTGTTTTCTGTCTTTAAAACATTTATTTTATTTTTTCAGAGTTATTCAGTTTTAAAAGAATTATTCTCAGTTTTTGAAGAGAATTATTTCCACCAGGGAGTTTCTGGATTTTGTGCCCATTGACGCATCTTTTAGACTATCGATTTACCAGGGTTTAATTGAAATCTACCGAAAGTTTTTCCCATAAGGTGTGTGCGGGGTCTTTTAAAGCGATAAGAACTATTCGCGAACACTTAAAATTTGAGAAAACCTCTGAAAATTATAATTTAATTAATTAAAAAAATGAAACATTTTTTAGTTAAGTATTAACTTTATTTCTATGAATAGGTAAAAATAAATCTCTACTTTATTTCTATGTGTGGCACATTTCTGAAAATGTCAGGAAATTTAAAATATACTGGAAAAGTTACAGAATTTAATTAAATTTTTGAAAAACAGGGGAATTTTGTAAAATTCGACCGACTTGTAGATAACATTTTTCATCTCTCTTTATTATATAAGTAATTTAATTTTTCTATATGAAGTCAGGAAATTTTTGTAATTGAAAATCTGGAAAAGCACGATAATTTAAGTTTTAAAAATCTCTGGGGACCATGTACAGGGCACTTCTTATTGACATGAGGTTTGAGGAATAACTTTAAAAATTTAGATCTCTCATTAGTGGAGGATTAAATGGTAGATAGATACATATTGGGGTCTAAAATGTATAGCACTTCGACCTTATGGTCCATTGTGATCCCTCTTCTACTTCAGTCCGATGAGATTCGCTTTTCCCATATGTTGGCAATAGCCAGTCTTCCTGAAGGTTCATATATTCGGGGATGATTGACTGCTCTTAGAACTTTAAGGATGTACCAGCATACTACCACTTTTCGACAGATTTTTCTCATTTTTTTCACAGGCTAAAAATAATGTTTTCTAATAAATCCCGCAGTTTCAGAAATTTTGACCGTTTAGAACGCGAGATAATTAATATCAAAGTTATCATTCTCTCTCATTAGAAGCATGTGAGAATTCATGCCCGCCAACTATTTGTTGTATTAGAAAAAAAAATCGACAGAATTTAAAAAAAAAACTAGGAGAGTAAAGCTAAATATTTATTATATAAATTTAAAAAAAAATCGTGTGTCACCGTTTTGTTTTCGAAATATAAAAGTTTAAATATATTTATTTTCTTCAAATCATCATTATTTTGTATATGTGAACTGTGTATTTATCTATGTTTGTGTATGTGTGTTTATATATTTGTGCATCACACCGGTTGTTGTGCTGATTGCATAACACACTGCTGGTGCATCCTTAAGTCTAATTTGATAAATTGAAAATTGATTGAGATAAATTTGAGTCATTTTTCATCTCCACTGTGAAATAAAATTTAAAATGTGAAATATCAGCCTGAGAAGAACATTGTTGCATATTTAGAAGAATATCAAATTAATTATCGAAATAACCAGTTCCTTAATCAGATGAAATGACAATAATGTAATTTTAAAAAATTTTAAAATATGTACATATATTGTATATATGGAAAAAACGAATGTGGTGTCAGTCAAAATAGTTCCAAAATGATTTGTCTGCATATAACACATGTACAACTAACATCCTTGTAAGGATTTTACTTCTCCATTATTATTCTCCATGGAGAATATTTCTATTTAATCAAATCGTTAAAAACAAAAAAGAAAAACCTAAAACCGAAAAATTTTCCGAGGTTTTCATAAATAACTCAACATATTAAAACTTAAAAAAATATATTGATTAAAAGTTGTAGAGAATTAAATCATTTATAAAACACTCTTGAAACAGCTAAATACATTTTTTTTTTAATTTTAACGATTAAGCTCTAAAAGATATAAATAAACAAAATATTTGTAATTGGTTCCATCGATATTAGGGAGCTATAACTCTGAAGGAAAACATTTTTGGACCCATGCTTATTTATAATAATATTTCTCAAGTATGAGATGAGCTAAATTAGCAACGAATAACATTTCTTCCCGGAGATAATTTACAACTAACTAATTCGTACTGAAAATGACTATTGTGTAGTCGAAATACTTATTTGTACAATCTTATTCGAAATTTTTGATATTGATCTAAATTTGATTATATCATTTTTTACATTTTTAGCGAATTTTCGTAGAAAATATTTCTTAGAATGTCAATGGAACTATAATGGAATATATATATATATATATATATATATATATAAATTTGAGATTTATTTTCACAAGTATATTACTAACATAGGTATACAAAAAATTTTTATTTTTGATAAATTACATTGAGCTCACTAATAATCTGTAACTTAAAAATTAAATAGTAAATGAATAGACTTAGGCCGTTATAAATCATTATCTAACTGGTAGTAAACTACAGTATTCGAGTTAAATAATATTATTTATTTAAAAATAGTATTGCCAAGTACAACTATTTTCAATTTACGGTGGTAATAATTACATGTAATAATTTATTTAAATATTGTTTCTTTTCTTAAATATTATAGTAAAATTAAGTGGAGTATTGAGATAATACGTTAAGATACGTTTAGTATATTATGTACAGTTAGTGGATATAAGTGATGTTCTCAATGACGTATAGTGGCTATAGTATATCTCTAGAATAGATTCTGTAATATACACATAATCTATTATAGGCTGGTATTACACTATAAATATTTTTGTCAAAGATCTTTTATAAAATATGTTATCATTTTTCTTTGATTACAGTTTTTATGTGATATTTGACAAATAATTTTTTGCCCTATTACACTATTTACAATTTTTTATCATAGTAGTTGGGTTTTAGAGTCGAAAGTTAGTCATTGAATGTAGAGCCAATAGCAAAAAAATAAACAAGCAACTCAGTCAGGGAAATCATGGGACACTTCACATATTTCGAAAAATGAAACACCAAGCTTTTAATTTTATGAAAGAAATATTTTATAAAACTTGGCATATTACACCATCAACCTTCTATGATAAAAAATATTTTATACAATTTTTTACAATGTAATACAAGCCATAGAGGTAAATTGTATCCACTGCACATAATTGTGAACATCACTTATGTCCACTGGCTGTACATATATATTATTAACATTTTATTTTTTCAAAAAAACATATTATTCAACTTATCATACCATGACATTCAAGGATCATATATAAAGCTAAAATATCCAAATAATTTCTGAAACAAGCATCACTTTAATTATATTTAATGAAAAATTTAATTGTTGCTATATTTTTAATTAAGCACTGAAAATACGTCACTTTTTTGCCAACTGAAAATTTCTATATGGGAAAGTTAACAAGCTTTAATTGTCCATTTTCCAATCCATTGTCCATTTTAACTAAAAATGACATTTAACTGCTTTTGAATTATACACTGAGTTTACTTTCTCAAATTCCCTTATTTAATTGAAGTTTGTATTGACAACGAATAGATTCAATTAAGTACAGATTTTCGACAATAAAAACAAACTGAAACTAGAAAGAATTATATTGACCGATTAAAAGAGGAAGGGTAGATAACTATTCCGCCAAAACAAAGAGTGTATTCCGTAATGATAGCATCAATAAGTTTTAAGTTGGCATTACTTAAAAAGGAGAGGTAGAGATGGATGGTGCTATGTTCCACCATCATAAACATCATCAAAAGTCGTATGACGTATGCTATTGTAATGGTAGAGGAATCATTTTTATTATTCATTTATAAATTATATATTAGTTAATCTTATCTAAAGCACGGTAGTGCGCAAGGCCGAGTCTGTTATTAAACAAAATAAAATATAATTTTTTGTTTTTATTCAATTTTATTTAATTTTTTGTTTCTCAGTCATTGCATGATTCTTACAGCAGAAGATTTATGATTGATGATGTTTATGATGGTGGAACACAGATCCATCCATCCCTACCCCTCCTTTTTAAGTGATGCCAACTTATAATTTATTGATGTTACCATTACGGAATAAGCCCAAAGTACCCACAGTGAAGAATCGAATGTATGATGTCATGTATTACATGTTGGTATTTTTCTAATTCTTAATTTAAAATCTTTATACCTCTATAAATTTTGTAGATATTAAAAAAATTATTAAAAATTTATTTAAAAATTTGAGTTAAAAAAAACTCAAAAACTCAAAAGTTTTTGGCTCTTCTTATTATGATTAGACTTTATCTATCCAGTTCTAATTTAAAGATGACCATATGAATTTATTCGTTGCCAATTAGTATATTTGTAAAACCAAGAAACGAAGATGGCAAGATTGTATGTGGTAAAAACTGTGATAACTAAGTAAAAACACAGCGTATAATTTAGACTGTCTTTTGAAGTCTTTTTCATTAAGGATTAAAAGGGATTGATATATTTCAGAACTTATGCAAGATAAACTTAGGGGAGAATCAAAATTCAAATAAAATCAACTTGAAAATATTTAGGAAGATTAGAATATTTTATTTTTTATTCCTTGTCTTTCTTAGAGTATATAATTGCTAAATTTTATATTTTCTAAGTTGAAGCTTAAAAATGTACATACCTTATGAGGACAAGATATACAAATCTGAAATAGCCATTTTTTGACAGATTTACCCCATAGAGAAAGAAGAAAAAAATAAAACCAAAATATCACTCTTAATATTAAAAGAATCGAAAAATGTATAAGGAGGAAAGCTATAGAAAATCACGATTTCTGTAATTCAATACCTTATCATTTTTTCTCAAACTCTAATATGTACAGAGATATTTAGAATTTTAACTTTCAATCTTAAATTGTAAATATTTCCGTAAATATTAGTGTGACAGAATGATATGAAACAAAATTATAGTAGAACTAATTTTCTACAACTTTACGTCACAAATTAAGAGAATTATACTAAGTTTTGTGTTTCCTTCTCCCTCTAAACCCCCCTCCTTTTCCATGTCCGATTTTGTCCATTAACGAACTTGGCCTTTCAAATACCAAAAGCAACTCACATACCAAATTTTATTCCGAACAAATGAAAACTGTGACTGCTAGAGTGGCTGCAGACATATATATATATATAGTTTAATTAATATCCAATTAACGGTGGGTCAGGTGCAAAAATGTCCAAGGAGTTTTCATCTTGGAATTTCATCCCCTATCCACCCTTTCAAGAAACTCCATGACTCAAAAGTCATGGAGTTTCTAGAAAGGGTGGATAGAGGATGAAATTCCAAGATGAAAACTCCTTGGACATTTCCTCAAAAATTCAAGATCTTATAAAAACTCAGTTTTCGATAATCGGAGTTAAATCAAAAACTTCCCAATATTTGAAAAACTTCAATTTACATAACGAAAAGTTGAAAATTAGTCTAAATTGCAATTGATTTGATCAGTGCAAAAAACATTAATAAATTCTTACGTATAATTTTTTTCAATATTTTAGTGAGTTAAATTATGGGTGATTCATTGCTTAAATTTTTTAACGAAAAATGTAATTTTCAGGTATAATGAATCATTCAATTTTCATTGAATTGAGAGCTCGCTTCCCTCACATATCTCTGCTGCCGCTGCGTACATTCCCCACCATTTCTTATTCCGTTAACGCGGTTCTCTAATTGGTTACTTTATTTAATTAATATCTAATTAATAGTGAGTCAGGTGCAAAAATATCCAAGAACTTTTCATCTTAGAATTTTATCGTCTATTCACTCTTTCAAGAAACTCCATGACTTTTGACTCACTCTGTATATCCTATTTATATGGCTATAGATATATAAATATAAATTTTACAGATGGACATTTGAAGAAATTTTTGCAAAAATTTTGACTTCGGTACGAGAGTCTAAATATGATGTAAAACGTAATTGGAACTCCCCCATATCTCATGACAATTGCTCTGCTATTAAATGATTTTAAATTGATGCTAAATTATAAGAATTATACGAACTTTCTTTACAACTATTTGTAAAATAAAAGGTTTCTCATCTTCCTGAATAGTTTTCATAATGTTTCGTCAAAGCATTTTGTTTATTTCTGCTTCGTTATATCATTAGCTAGAGTAAAAATAAGGATCAAATAACTTTTTTTTATAATCAAATTATCTTTAATTTTCCTCAGGAATATTATCATGCACAATGAAATAGAAACTAACTTTATAGAATTAAGTATAACTTTTAAGACAATAGGATAAGTAAACTTTGTTTAATAAAAATTATACACTCGTACAGTGCAACAAGAAATATCTGAAATATTAAGATTTCTTTGATTTTATTTTTATAACGTGTATTCATTAAAATATAGTATTGGAAATTTTAACCAAAAAACTTGATGTGTTTATTTAATTGGGCTGGACACAAAAGTTAACTAAATCGATTATTTTTCTAAATAACTTGAGAGCTTTAACAGCAATATTAGAAGTTAGATATTCTGGTTGGTATTTACTGAGAATGATAAGTTAACTAACACATTCTACTAGAGAAAATAAAGTTTAATATAATACAAAAAATTTTGGACTGATAATTGTAGGTTACCTGAAAATGATGTTGAAAAATAGTATGATATGGATATTAATGGATATTCTTATAGAATCAAAAACTGACTATTTTTCGAAATAATACATTAAATGACACAAAACTGACAAAATCATGCCTTTATTCCCAAATATAACGATAAAATAAATTTTCCCAATAATAATAACATTTATTTTATATCAAACTACATTAATGTTTCTAAATAAATGCGGAAATTTTCTATGAACTATTTCTTAGGCTATTTCATGACGATTTATCCTTTGTAATGAATTTTCGAATTTAACTTTAGAAGATATAAGGTTAATCAAAAAATACAATATTTATCATAGAATGAGTCTTGCGTTTCCTCACAATTCCTTTCCATACATCACAATCTTTTACTCTCATATTCATCTTCAAGGTTCTGAGCTCGTTCTCCACATCTTGTGTCCATATTTTTCTTTGGATGCCTCTTTTGTGGGTGTTGATGATGATGTATAACAGTTTATAGATTTTTGCATAAATCACTTAATTCTTTATTATTTCTGATCCTCCACTCTCCTGTCTCATTAATTTTTTTTCCGTTCGAAAACTCTGAGGCAGTTTATATCAGCTACTTTACTAAAAAAGTTCCGAAGCATACGTTACAAGTCTTATTAAACTTTTGTATAGTTTAAATTACCTTTTTTTTTCGTAAGGTGTGAAGATCTGGAAATATTTTTAATTCTTTCTTTATTTGCTCATGGTATTTTCAAATTTTCATTTATTTTATTATAACAGCTTTTTATTGTACATACATCTGACACGAAGTGAAGCACAAAAACAAATTTACGGGATAAGTAAACATGAAATTTCTAAGGCAATATTTTCTGAGTCGATTTGAAATCTTCATAACCTTTTTCCTGAAAGATTATTATCGATAATTTTGAAACTGACTTTAATTTTGAAATGAAAAAAAAAAGAACATTTCTGAAAATTACGTATCCGAGATCGTTGAACTCAAGCGAGATTTTAAAACAGGGATCGTATTTAGTAAAATAAGTAGGTATAGATGGATAAATATAATTTTCGTAAATATTTTTTATAAAAAAAATAGCAAACAGTATTTATTGTTGCACTGTAAAGAAATTTACTAAATAATAAACATTCATGTAAATATTTGCCATTCGTCCCACGAGTAATATAGTAATTAAAGTTGTGTTTTAGAGTCTCAAAGAAATTGTACAAGAAAAATTTGAGAGGTTTATTTCACATTAACGCCAAATCATTTGATAATGTAAAATAGCTATAAAGTATGCTCGTTAGTATATACGTTGTTATTTCATTGAAGTCATTTGGTATGTCAGGCGGTATGCAGCAAGATTGTACTTATTCACGATCATATGTAATAGAATTTTGTATTAAGTTATTTGATATTTTGTATGAATATAAAATTGACAATGAATGTCAAAATTATTATATAAAATTTTATTTAAAAAATTTTTACTTTCAAAATTAAGAAATACAAAAAATACTTTTAAAAGATACCTCAAAGTTAAATAAATATTATCCACATATTTATGAAAAAATGACTTAAGTTATTAATGTGGAAAAAATTATAATAAAGATTCAAATTGACGATATCATCAACGTACATAGGTATATGTTAAGGTAAAAAATGTCCGTTTTTGATAGGGTGGTTTAGTATATTTATCAAGGAGTTAGCCAGTTATTTTTAAGTGGTTTGTTTATTTCTTAATAGTTCCTATTCTACTATTTGAACGCAAAAGTGTTGAAATACTAAAACCAATATTTTGTGAATCAATAACTATTAAAATTGATTTAAACTTGTGAGAGGCATGCAAACATTTACAAAACTAATCAAAATCATCATGTAAGTTTCCAAATTTGGAAAAAAATTAAGTTACATATCGATTTGTTTTGTAAATATTTGCAATTCTCTTCAATTTATTTTATTAACCTTGTTTTAAAAATGGAATTAAGACTATTATATACTACGTTGCCACTTTTATATTAAAAACGAATGTATTGCAATGGGATGACTTTTAGAATGCAATGCAATAACACCTTTAAAACAAATAGAATGCAATAACATCTTTAAATCACTAGTGATCTCTTAAAAGTTCTGAAAAACTTTTTTTTTTTTTTTCTGTTAGGTCTTTAACTCTAAATTCTTTGGGTAATTCCTCAGAAATAACATTCGTTGACTTCAAATGCTTTATATGAAAGATCATACACGTATAAAATGGGCTTCAAACCTACGACATCTGGCATTCTTTAAATGTTATGGTAGTGGAATGCATATGATCCTTTCACTACTATATCTATGTATTATTAATTTGTTTATTTACTAGTTACATATTTTTTAATTGTTTTATTGTAAACTAGCTTCTATATATTTAAACATTTAAAGATGCTATGGTATTCGATAACATCTTTAAATCACTGATGATCTCTTAAAAATTCTGAAAATATTTTAATTTTTGTTCTAGTAGGTCTTTTATTCTAAATTCTATGGGTAACTCTGAATAACTCTTCGGGGAGTGTCTAAAAATTTGAATATTATTTACCTTGCTGCTTTCTTCATCCTTTTATTGAAATTTTCATAGGAACTAAGCATTTTTGAATTTTTATTCAGAACTTTACAAGAGTTGTTTTTAGTATCTGAAGAGAAATATTTTCATTATTGAAAAAGTTTGTTTATCCTACAATTTAATTGCAGCATTGGAACTGATTGAAATGATTACTTATTTCTGTTTTTTGGTCATAGGCCCGCAAAAAACTAAGTTCTCATCCGTTAATTCTCACTGTACTTGAAGAGTTTCGCCAACTCTGAATAATGATACGTTAAAGTTAAAAATTATCAAGACTTACAATATAATTTTTTTATTACTTACTTTTTTCAATAAATTAAGGTTGCTAAAGCAAAAGTACCTTTTTGTGCGAACTATAGTATAAAACACTTTTTTTTTCATACATATTATTATCTGACGAAATGAATTAGAGTTGCTCACAAATTTTGAAAATTTCAAAAATAGTCGAAATTTTAATTTTTTAAATTTATTTTCGTAGTTATTAAAAAGTTACCACTTTAATATTTCTCTTAGAGTACTCATTTCCAAGCTGCAGACTCGTGTATAGTATTTATTTCAGTTTTTAACAAAGTAGGAAAAAATTGTCCTTTTTTGACCGTAGTTTTCGACCATACTACTTGATCAAATTATTAAATTGTTATATTCATTCGACGCAGAATTTAATGCTCTATAATTGGTTATACTATGACTTTTTCGATAGGATGCACCATCTCATTTTTGTTTTTTACAGGTTTGTACCCATGTATACAAGTTAAAACAATATAAAATACTACACCACTTTTTCATCATGCCTCCCCCCCTGTTTTAATCCTCTACTGACTGGCATCGATTTGGCAGCCGATTTTATATATATATATATATATGTGTATTTTATGTATATATATATATGATGAGTATATCCATTATGTGCGCACTCATCCCATCGATTTGGCAGTAGATTTTTTTAGCCGATATTTGATATATCTACGTTGCTTATATCTTCTCACATTATAAAAACTGAAGTTAAAGGGAAGGAACTGTAATATATTTTGTGTAATTTTTATACTATAATTGTCAAACTTGATTCACAAGTGTCGGATTCACAAACGGATTGAATAAATACCTGGGGGCTTATTCTACAGCAATACGATATTTATGCAAATACCGGATTGTGTACTTTACAACGCCTATATAATTTGTCTAATATAATTTCATTAATTTTGCCACCTTCTAGACCTAGTTATTATTTAATTGAATTCTTTCTTCCTGATCTTGTCTAGTCTATTAATCCGTTCGCCTACCTGTTTGTGATGAATGATTTGAATACTTGCTTTGTAAATGATGCTAAATTCATTCAGTTTCAAATGGAACAAAAACAAGTTGAAAATTGTACCTCAGAAAAAAATTTTAATTGTTAGTTATTTAAATAATAAAACTTTATTATTCTAACTATATTCGACTTACTCGTTGAACTTATTTAAAGTTCATTTGGTGTGTATAAACATTTGTTTTTTTGAAAGGTATTAAATTTTTGTTTATTTTATGGTTTTACTTTTTATTCCTTTGTTTATTTTCATTCTTTCATTTATGTTTTCCATTTGTTTGTTTTAGAATTAATTTTTTTCTATAATGTGTTATACAGAGAATTTTCCAACTGACGATGATTATGTTGCAATAGAAATACTTATGTGTATTTTTTAAATCATATTTTTAAAATATATTTTCGGATATACAATTTTGTTTCGAGTACCTACCTATTGGTATAAGTTTTAGTAGTTGAATTACTATCACTCTAATTACTATGAAGTTGATCCGTAATAGCGATACTTACGCATACATAAATTGTAGGTCTTTGGCGTCTAAAATAAGCTCTCAGAGTACATTTATATGTTTACATACAGATGAGAGTGGAGTGCCTGGCTTACATAAACTATTATATCTCAAATATTTTAATGTTGACTAAATAATAACCAAAAGTTTTTTAAAAATTCGAAAGCTCTTCAATTATTTATTCAGAAAATAAATTAATGTATTTATGAAGCAAATATATAATTTTCATGGTATTAAATTTCAAAGCAATAAAATAATACTCGACGCACATGTTTTTATTATAAAAATAAACTTTTTCAGATTTTAGCAGAACAGTAAGATCCGAAAATTATTTTTCTAAAAAAATGCAAATTATATAATTTTTTCAATTTTGATAACTTTGTATTTCAAATAAATTTTGATTCCCGATTTATTTTTATAAATACAAGCCAAAATAACAAACGTTTCCTGATATTTTAGAAAATTTGTTTTATGCGCTTGTGTATACATAGGATCTTCTTTCTAATGATTCTGAAATTATTAAACAGTATCCTTTTATGAAGGTACTTGTAGATACGATTAACAAGACAATACCCTAAGAACATGATTGCTACCATATGACAGAAATCTTTTTATTTTGCAGGAATATTTTAATAATTCGAAACATTGTGGCGAAATTGCTGGAATATTGCCGAGCTATATTAAAACTTTACAACTTAAAGTAGCAATATTACAACTTTAACGTAATATATAACACTAGCTGATACCCGCGACTTCGTCAGGGCAGGAGATATGGTGATATTTTTTAGATAACGACCAAGTATCTAAGCAGTAAAACAAACAAAAATTGATCAAAATCGTTCCAGTAGTTTTTGCATGATGCTCTCACAACGGCAAACCTCTATCATTATATTTATATAGATTATAGCAACATTGCTATAAATTAAATTCCAATTTGTAAATTATTGTTAATTTTAATGTATTTGTCTGTTTTACATAGATACCTGAAGATGTCGGAATAAAACCGACGAAACGTTGTATTAAAGAATCAATAATATTAACGCTGTAGTATTTGGTCTTTTCACCTGATTTAATAAATAAATATTGCTATAATGTTGCTGGAATATTACGAGCAATATTGCAATTTTTCAAAATAAAATTTCTGTATAGCGATATTTATTATTTTTTAGTCGCAATATTTCTTGGTATTAGGTTTACTATTGAATTAGTGAAAAATAAGATATAGGTGTGGATCTAGAGTTAAAGTTTAGGGTTTGGGGGGGGGGGGGGAGGTTAGCCACAGACTAAAAAAAATTAAGTAGAATAAGCAAAAAATCGTATTTTCTTAAAAATTGTAATAAATTATCCATTAAAAAATTTTCGATTATGAAATTCGTATTATTTCAATTACTAAAGTACTAGAAAAGAGTATTAATCTTGGGAAAATAATTTTTATTATTATTCTTGAAAAACTTTCAAATTAAGAATTAGAATAAAAAAAAAACTACTTTTTGAAAACTAGTTAAATATTTTAATGGTCAAATTTTACAACTGGAAATAAAGTATTATTTAAGTTTAAAAAGTAAATAAATATAATGAAAACAAAAGTTATAAAGAACTTTAAGATATCAATATTCGAATAATTGCTAAAGTTAATTGTATTCAATTGATAATTGAATTAATTTTCTTCAGATAGTTATTTTTATTCTTAATTTAAAAAAACTATCATTGAAAATTATTTTGAATAATTAATTAAACTTATATCAAATCAACCATGATTATCAATAACCAGTTGGAAAATATTTGTTACTCATGAATTGATTAAACAATAGCATTTTTTCAGTAGTAATAAATTACGTAACACTCTAAATTTCATTCCCACCATTCAATTATCTGAATTTAAGATTTGAGTAAGAAGCAATAAAATTATAATTAAACAAGAAAATATATTTAGTTTGGGGGGGGGGGGGAGAGTCATGACCCCCATCACCACCCCCTGGATCCGCGGTTGTTTTAAGGAATGCGCTTTATTAAAAATTAACAAAAAACTTTTATGGAAAAAATAAACCACTTTTAGTGAATTTCCTCCAAAGGAAATCAGCTATTGTTTTTGTACCAATGTTAGAATTTCGTAAAAATTTCTTCAAATGTCCATCGATCCTACCAACTAGATGTTAAAAATCACTATCGCTAAAATTTATATATATATATGTATATATATAACGAACTTGACCTTTTGAATACCAAAAGCGCCAAATTCCAAATTTCATTCCAATCGGAATAAAACTGTGACCGCTAGAGAGTCCACAGACACATAAACTTGTATATATATATATATATATATATATATATATATAAATATATATATACATATATATGTGTCTGTGGACTCTCTAGCGGTCACAGTTTTATACTTGTATATATATATATATATATATATATATATATATATATATATATATATATAATATATATATACATATATATGTGTCTGTGGACTCTCTAGCGGTCACAGTTTTATTCCGATTGGAATGAAATTTGGAATTTGGCGCTTTTGGTATTCAAAAGGTCAAGTTCGTTAATGGCTTAGATCTTGAAAGGGGGTTTAGAGGGAGAGGGAAACACAAAATTTGTCATATCTCCCTTAATATTCGAAAAATTTATAAAAAGTAAATTTGTAGGTACTAAATTTTACTGTAATTTTGTTCTTGATCATTTTTCTGTTACACTAATATTTACAGAAATATTTACAATTAAAGATTGAAAGTTAAAATCCTTACACAATTAGAAAGTTAAAATTCTGACACAATTAGAGTTACTTTAGAGTTTGGAAAAAATGATAAGGCAATGAATAGGGATTATGCAAGTGATTTAAATTTACTTGATTTTTTTACCCCCGATACTTTATGGTCTTGACATTACACCTAAACCATTATTTTCTCATTTAGTTTGTATTTAATTCCATAAAATTTTAATTAAAAAGTGCACTATTGGTTGAAGTGAAGCATGACGTCACAGAACATATTTATTTTTCTATCGCATTGGTTTGTATAGTCAGTGTTTCTCCGTCACACCACTCTCTTTTACTAAATTTTTGAAACTTAAAATCGCGACAACCCTAATATTTGCAATCTTTTGCATAAGCAACCAAAAACCATCGTGTTTGTAATATTATTACCTACATTTTGAATAATTATGTGAGGAAACTCGATGAGGGTAAATTACTAATTCACGCTTACCGTTTATACCTGACAACCTTTCATTGTTGCATTGTCGTTTACTCTCGATTGGCGATACATTTTTTTGAAAACTAAATGAGGGTAGTTTACGAAAAAAATTTAACTAATTAATAGTTAATTAAAAATAGCCTTGCAGGGATATGGGGCGGCAACCTTATTACGTTTTGTTTAATTACACATTATATTGCATAAAATATTCATTTTATTAGGAAACTCGATGAGGGAAGATCAACCGCAGTCGTATATTAGACCATTATACATTTTTCGATTGTTCTAATATTAAGAGAGATATTTTAAATTTTGTGTTTATTTGACACGAATACATGAAATATATTTCATTGTAAAAACTTAAAAAAAAAAATCAACCTACTTCAAAAAACATAAAAAGTCGCTACACTAAAAAGCTAAAAATAACAATATTCAGATTTAATCCAAAAGGTATTTCTCGTCCAAACCTATTACGTATAACTTTTATAGTATATGTAAATATACAATAAGTATATTAAGTTTTATCACGAATTTGCAACGCTTAAAAATATTGATCGTGGGCATGAATGTTTGGTATACGTGTTCATAAAATTCGGCCATTTCCGCATTTCTGTCTGTCTGTGGACATGATAACTCAAGAACGAAAAGAGATTACGAGCTGAAATTTTATTTATGTGTTCTAGAGCAAAAAAGTAAGGTCAAGTTCGTTATTGGCAAAATCGGTGTATGTATGGGCAAAAGTGTTTATCTTTGTAACCGTTGGAACGTGTTTCGCTTCGCTGGGGGGGGGGGGGGGGTAGGTGAGTGATATATACATCTTTGAAACCGTAAGGGATGTAAAAAAATTTGTTAACAAAAATCTTCTTTTTAAAATAAACAACTTTTGTTTGAAAAATGTTTTCATAAATTTAATAGTTTTCTCATAGTTTGTGATTATAGATTCCTTGGAAAGCGAATTGTTAACAATTCGAATACGCAGAATTGTAAACAATTTAATCATTATTTTGACTGATCGGGGCTCTGGGTAGAGAATCGGCATCTTTGTTCTTACATTATTGACGATGAAATAATTTCAACAACGGAATTTCTGGTGGTCCCAACTAAAGCTACGCGGTATGGTATCTTTTTGGGAAAGCCATTTCTGAAAGATGTCGATCTTGAAAATAAATCCGGTACTGTACGAATAAATCGAGCTAAATCTAAGAACGTTTATAAAAATATAGAAAATGGTGAAATATTATTAACAGATGATAGTAATGGCTTTAGGTATTATTTTCTGAAATTGTCGACGAAATTGATAGATTGTAGAGACTGCCCTGGACGAGCTACACTTCAACCATAAGGTCCATTGTGATGCCTAAGGATGTGAGGATATAGGCTACGAATTGGTAGGATATGTGGGTGCAGCCGACTATGATAAGAACTATGCCGATATTCATGTGGAGTTCGTGAAGGAAACTGCAGAAAACCTTTTCAAGCATAGCCGTTTACTTCGTTCTTGTCCATACGCCGACAGTTTAGTCAATTAACCGTCCCTTTTTTTTCTTAATAATTGACAAACTGCCGATGTCGGGATTCGAACCCATAACCTTCCAGTTTCCAAGTAGGCATACTGCGCAGACTTAACGCCTTAGACCGCTCGGCCACTTGGACTGGTCGACGAAATTGATATTGGTATTGGAACAAATAGCGCGGTTAAGAATGAAATGAATGACGATGATCATGATTGTGATTTCGATGATGATTCTGAAGATTATGATAATGATATGTGTTCGAAGGAGTTTAATGATTTCGAAGATGATGCAGTGGAAAATTTGGATGAGAAAAGCGGTGATGACGATGGTAATAAAGATGATGATGATGACGATAATGGCGATCAGTATAGTGAGAACGAAGAAGAACCTTAAAATTATGATGTAAATAATAGTAATGTTAGTGAGACAAAACTTCGTAAGTTAATATTTAAAAAACCTCTTCAAACTTCTGATAAGAAATAGAAGGCCGCGCATGTTTACCACAAAGGTGATATTGTGGCTATCCAAGGGACTCAGTATGGTACGGGAATCAAGTTTAGGCCTAAATTCCTTGGTACTTATTAAGTCACAAACGAGAAGGGACATGATCGTTTCGAAGTCACGAAAATTGGGCAAGGTGAAGGGTCAATTCATACAACCTGTAGTGCAGATCAAATGAAACTGGGGTGACCACCTGAACCAGGTTATCCAAGGCGAAAAACAGCGCAGAATGACCGAAAGCGGATAGTCAATTGTGACAGACGGACGCACAGCTGTAGTAAACGGATTGAAGTGAGTTATTTCGGACGATCACCTGAGCTAGGTTATCCCAGGCGGATAACAGTGCAGAATGTCCGAATGTAGGAATTGAATTATGATAGGCAGACGGAAAACTGTAATAAACGGACAAACGGATCATAATTAAAGTGTGTGTATAGTATGTGCTGACCAAAAACAGACGTTACATAGTGAGCACTGACGATAAACAAAACGAAGTGTTATATAAAAGTCAGAAGTCAGTCGTGAGTAAGTAAAAAAGACGTAAAGACAGTTGTCGTTGAAGACGACTTAAAGGAATAATAAGTGTGTGCAACAATTCATAAGAATATTCATTTGGTAACTTAATTTGTTAGAATCACTAATTAAATAAAATAATTCGAATAATTTGTTTTGTTAATAAAGTCGTTGTTGTATAATTCAATCCTGAC
Organism: Nineta flava; assembly: GCA_963920215.1. NCBI lineage: Eukaryota > Metazoa > Arthropoda > Insecta > Neuroptera > Chrysopidae > Nineta > Nineta flava. The sequence goes on from OY986040.1 coordinate 64,969,233, forward strand.
CACGAAAAAAAGGTGCGCCTACAAATATATATATATATATATATATATAAAATTTAAACACTTTCAACAGTATTTATATTTTTTAACCCGACTTCAAAAAGGAGGATGGTTCTCAATTCGTCTGTATTTTTTTATAATCTGTGTCACCTCAGAACTCCGTCATTTATGAACCGATTTTGAATTATTTGTTTTTGTTTTAAAGGGTTTGATTTTACTATGTTATAATGAAGTAAAAAGTGAATTGAACAAAACAAAATTGATGCATATTCCGTATTCCTAGAACAATATTTGTATGTAAAATTAATTTTTCTGTAAGTTTACTTATTAATTTTGTTTTGTTCAATTCACTTTTTACTTCATTATAACACAGTAAAATCAAACCCTTTAAAACAAAAAAAAAAATAATTCAAAATCGGTTCATAAATGACGGAGTTCTGAGGTGACACACATTAAAAAAAAATACAGACGAATTGAGAACCTTCCTCCTTTTTGAAGTCGGGTTAAAAAATATAAATACTGTTGAAAGTGTTTAAATTAATTTTTAAAATAATATATAAAATAACCGATTAAATTTGACCTGTTTGAACGACTCCATTTTTCGCGCTTTTTGAATGACATCACAGAACATACTCAGTGTTGTTTACTGTATGCATTGACAGTTATTAGTTAAGGATTTTCAGTATTTCGATAATGGAAAAAGCTAAAAAAACACATTATATATTGTCTAGTACCGGAATGCAAAAACATTACTATAAGTATACCAGATATTGTTTTTTTCTGTTCCAAGAGATGCGAAAATACGTAAACAGTGGTGTAAGGTTATGAGAGGAGATGAAGTATTTCCAATATCGCGTTTACATTTTTGTGAAGATCACTTTAATGAAAATATATTGTATTAAATTATTGTATTATTATTATTATATTATTATTTTTATTATAACAACATTTGAGGTTATGTTGAGGTAAATACTGCTGAGTACATTATAATAAATATCTTGCTTGCTGTCATCATAAAAGCAATATTTTTGGTAGATTGTACGATTGTGCTTTGACAAAACCGCTTTCAGTCATTGTTCTTGATAATTTCTAATGTCACTATATACCAAAATCGCACTAGGTAATGACAACAGTAAAGAAACATAAATAAAAACAAATTTTCTTTCAAACCCGACTAGCACAGTATCAATATGTTCTATGACGTCATGCTTCACTTCAATCAATGGTGAAGCGTTTCGCAAATTTCAATTTCACTCGCTTATTTTGCACTTTTTAATTAAAATTTTATGGATTTAAATACAAACTAAATGAGAAAATAATGGTTTAGGTGTAATGTCAAGACCATAAAGTATCGGGGGTAAAACAATCAAGTAAATTTAAATCACTTGCATATTCCCTATTGGGGAAAATTTGAAATTTAATGGTTTTATATTCTGTAGTGTAAACTTTTTGCATTGACTGTCGTGAAATAACTACCTTAAAGGCCTACAAATCATTTTTATCACATTATAATCAAGGTTTTTAACATGGAGACTAGACAAGGAACCGAACTCCACGTAAAAAAATGGCTGATAAACATAAAATGCCAGTAGTGTTCCTTTGCACCGAGACAGTGGGGGCGCGGGTTTAAATTGAAAAACATGACGCATTTATGTAGTATTATAAAAATTCAAATTAAATTATTAATATAATTATTAATTAAACTTATTCACTTCAAAATAAAATTGGTTACTTACTTCACTCCCTCCTATTTATTATACTATATTCACTTCGGTGCAAAAGAAAAACTAGCGACGCTGCTGCACTAAAAGTAAATATAACTTCTACCATTACGTTGACAAATTTTGTCAATTCTCCCGCTTGAGTTCGGTCTCCTTGTTCTCTCCTCTGGCCATGAAGGTTTAAGTAGTGTCATCACTGTCATAATAAACATCAAATGCCATCGTTGTTTACTATCATATAACTTAAGTATATTGTCTATGGTTTATTATGATAGTGGCTTTTCCTCGATTTCCAGGGGATCCATTCTTCAGAATGCGATTTGGTGACAATGGGACCAATCGGAAATCAAACCCTTTAAAACAAAAAATTCCAAATCGGTTCATAAATGACGGAGTTCTGAGATAACAAACATTAAAAAAAAAATATAGACTAATTGAGAACAATCTTCCTTTTTGAAGTCGGGTTAACAAAATGGTCGGATATCCTTTTCAGCGATCTGAATGACACATAACAAAAAGATTTTGAAAATTCAATTTTAATAAGGCTGCCACCTCTCCAGATTTCATCGGGAGCTCCCGACATCGTACAGTTTCTCTCGACTTCTGATTTCAAAGGTATATCTCCCAACTTCAGTGAATAAAGTTATTCGTTTTGGTCGCTTATATAATTTTATCGCTCAATATTATAAGCGCAATTTATTGGCGTTCGTATTGGCTTATACAGTATTCGTTTTGGAAGTTAGTACGATTTGGCATTCACGCTTTTGCTGCCCTACCTCGATGGATAGTGTCTGTGAGCGTGATATATATCTTTGTATTCAACTATTAGCGCGCTATTTCAGCATATACAGCGTTAAGTTGAACAACGCTTGATGACACTGACAGCGTGTAATAGCCCAAAACGAATACATCCTAAATAATGCATGGACCCCCTGATCTCCAAAGGAGATCGATATAATATATGTTGATCTCCCGACTCTTCAGAATTTTGAGGTAGCAACCTTAAACTTTGATAATAGTCTTGTATTTGAAAAACCGACATATTTCGATAGTACAAACAACATTAATTAATAATTTTAAAAAATTGGCTAGGGATTAACAACTGAGCCTGCACTGTTGCAGATCGTTTTGATCTGTAACGATGGATCTTTGAATTTTGAAAACCTTAAGCAATTGCTAAGTTAGCAAAACCGAGAACATTGAATATAATGATAATGAATATAGTTATACAAAGATAATCATTTCCGAAATTAGATTTTGTATTGCTAATTTTAACTCATTTTATTTACCACAAATTAATTATTTTAACCAACTTTATAATGAATAAATTAATTTTTTTAATTCATTTTTAATCGTAATCTTAATGAAAAATTTATTTAAAGTATCTAGTCAAAATAATATTAGATAATCTAAATTTACCAATGATATTTTTATACGTAATTATGTGGTATATTGCCTATTTTTAATTGTAATTAATAAACTAAACAAATTGAGCGTTAATTATGAAGCTTTTTTTTATTCATCATAATTTAATGCTCACAAATTTATGTAAAAAGTGTTGTAAATATTTTAATTGAAAAACAAAATTAAAAAAAAGATAACTAAACTGATGCAAATGTACAATTTATTAACATTGTAGTTACAATTTATTAAAATTTCAATGTGCAAATTTTTAATCATATCTTTTATATTAATTATTTTATTAAAATTTTAGTAAAGTATGAGAAAACTTTTAAAATGTTCGTTTTTATATACAACATAATAACCATTTTTATCCTCTGTTCCGTTAAAAATTTATGAAAAACTAACCCTAGGAAGTTGAAATGTTCTCTACAGACATTTAAGCTAAGGATGGGGGGGGGGGGGGGGTTAATTCAATTCAGCTGTTTGTTCATTCCTAGAAAATGTATGTGATGTCAATACATTACTCTTTATTAAATTCTTCGCGGAGAAAATGATATCGAATACCAATGTATTTCGTACGTCTATTATATACTGGGGTCTCAATTAACCTAATTGCACTTTGATTGTCTAAATACAGTATTATAAGTTATTGTACTCATTTACCATAAGATCACTATTTGTGAAGTGGCTGTTCCGTTGTGAACAAACTCATAGTTTTTTGAAAATAACAACGATTATGTTTTTAAATAGAAATAATAATTAAACAAATTTCGGGGTGATTCAACTTGTTATCAATTCCAAAGAACATCGACTTTCGAGCCTGAATATATATATTTTTTAATTATAAATAATTAAATTTATCTTTAATGCAATGAGTTATAGAGGCTGTTGAGTCATATCCCATCTAGACGATTGATCCCTTTTTATCAATATCATTTTAGTCCAACTACTTACCGAATTCTCATCTGAAAATTCGACATTATTCAGAGGTAAACAGGCAGAGCCGGATTAGCTACGTAGCAAGAGTAGAAAATGCTACGGGCCCTGCGCATTTGGGAGCCCCGCACACCCACGCCTACCTGAGCGTAAAAAAATTATTTAAGGAAATTACAAGTCACTGATGTTATATTTTTTTTGAGTCATTATTGATAACGTACTGTCTGCTTTAGATAAACGTATGAAAGCATACCTTAAAATAACTAGTATGTTTGGAGTATTTCATCAGTTAAAATCTGTTTACAAAGAGGAGATTTTGAAAAAATCTTCAATTATCGTCTGTGCTTACGCACATGATTTGGAGGACTGTCTAGGTGACGAATTAGTGCAGTTCGCTGAGCTGCTCAAAACAGATGTGGCTACTGCTATTGACCGGAAGAAGGACGAGGCTCAGGAACTGGACTTTAGAATCGTGTTTCCCAAATGTAGAAATTGCCTAGCGCATTTACTTGTATCTCATGATCACCAACTGCAGTGGCGAACGTTCTTTTTCAACGTTAAAGCGTATAAAAAATGAGTAATACGATGGGCCAAAAACGTCTAAATCACCTCAGCCTGATGAATATAGAAACTGATTTACTCAGAGAAAACGATATCAATAGTTTAATCTCTAAATTTGTCCACATTAAATCCAGAAAAGTTCATTTGTAACATTTTCTTTTATTAATCATCCTAAATTTAAAACCTAAGGTAAAGCAAGGGCCCCTTAATGGAATTTGCTACGGGCCCCGCGCTGCCTTAATCCGGCACTGTAAACAGGTGAACAGTAGTGAAAACAGAACATCTCTACAGTCGAATCTTAAACAAATGTTTATTTTTGAATTTAATAAAATGAATAATTTTAAAATTTTCAATGAATAAGGATACAATTAAATTGTATACTGTAGTTGTTTACAAATAATTGCACATGCAGGTTAGATTTAGCTCTCGTATCGTCAGTTTGGAAAATCTTTGCCGCAGTGAAAAAATTAATTATCCTGGGAAAATAATTTAATTAATAAATTAAAAGTTAAAGAAGGCCGAACAGATGTTTTTTGAGCGAACAAAGTATAACTAGTACAGAAGTATTAAAAAAAAAAGGTTTAAAAAATATATAGTTGGAGCTAACTAGATTTAAATTTTGTTTAATTTAAAAAAAAAAGTAAACAAAAATTATTTTTGATCGCACATTGAAGCACAGTTGACAAACAATTGATTTTCATTTCAGGTATTAAATTTTGAAAATGGTTTAATTTTATTACTTAAGAATTTGGAATTGGGTCATTGTCTAAATTCATTATCTGTTTTCTTAATCTGTGTATGTAGATACTTTCGTATGCATCGAATCCTGTGAGGTTTTGTACCGATTTTAGGAGTTTTAAATTCGATTTGTCAAATTTGTGGTTGTTCTCCCCAAATTTCACATAAGCCAGATGTTCTTTGATTCGAGTTCCAATTTGGCGACGATTTTGACCAACATATATTTTCGAACAGTTTTGACAACTGACCCCATATATGCCCGATTGTTTTTCACTAATAATTTAATTCTTAGGGTTGCCCAGTAACTGTTTAATTTTAAGTTTACTCACAAGCGCTGTTTGAAGGTTATGCTCTCCTAATTCTCTAGTGATTTTATTTGTGAATGCTTGGAAGTATGTTAGTTTGCACCATTTATTTTGTTCAACTTTGCCAGTTTCTTCTGTTAGTACGGTGGAATTGTTTTGTAAAATTTTAAATTTAGTTCTGCGGACCAAATTATTTATTATGTTAGAATCGAAGTCATTAAAGATTGTAACTTGCTTAATATGGCCAATTTTTTAAACTAATTTTTCTTAGACAGTTGGACATTAAGTAGCCTGTTTACCCTGTTTTAAGTAGTCTTAACTTGCACCTTTCAATGTCCCCATCTACATTCTTCAATATTCTGAAAACAAGGAAGTGCTTCTTCACCTTCTGGCAATTTAGTTAGAAACCAATAGTCTACAGTACACGACGTTTTTTTCAATGATTAGTAACAGACTAAATTTTTGTCAGTATAGCTTTCTTTGGACGATTCGCCCAACTTTTCTCTCGCGAAAATTCTCGATAATAGTGACTAACGAAGCGCGTAAGAGAGTAACATCTTGCTTTGATGATAGCAGTTAATTTGTTAGTTAAATTGAGAGATAATGTAATAAAGACCTCAAAAAAACTTGTGTCCTACAAAATAGATGGTGTGACAGGCAAGTCCCCCACCCCTAACATGTTCAAATAACGGGATATACATAGTTATTAGTAACAAGCTAATTTTTAAGTTGTTAATTAATAATGGTATGTATAATTTCATGCTTAACTTGTCCTACAAATTTAGTGGTTCAATTTCCCAGTCCTACGCTCTGAACATGTCAATGTTATGATAACATTTTTATCATTAGTAACTGTAGGACAAAAAAAAATAAATAGACTTATAAAATTTCTAATTCGCCCCTTTACCTCTTATCATGATTCGTTCTTCAAATTTTTATTTATTTTTTTTAGCTAGTAGGTAAATATACAGGATATATTAAGTTTAGTTCCGATTTTGTAACGCTTGAAAATATTGATCGCAGAAAAAAGGTTTGTTATAGGTGTTCATAGAATTACCTAATTAGTTCATTTCTGCATGTCCGTCTGTCTGTCTGTCCTTCTGTCTGTCTGTGAACCCGATAACTCAAGAACGAAAAGAGATAACGATCTCTAATTTTGTGTGTGTGTAAGATATATAAAAAAATTTAATAACAAAAAATCTTCTTCTTTTTAAAATAAACAACTTTTGTTCGAAAATTTTTTCCATAAACTCAATCGTTTTCTCATAATTTGTTCCCAAAGGTTCCTCGGAAAGGAAAAAATATGCCCATTTTTAAAACCATAAGAGATTTTTTTTAAATTGTGGGACAATTCAAAAATTGTTAACAATTCAAACATTGATATACAACTCAGTATATACTGGGTATTCAAACAATTAACACAGTTAGTTGTTACATTACTTCTTTATTCTTATTTTGAACATACATTGGTGATCTGCTATTTAGTTTATCATTGGCTTCCTAATAAACATAAACATTTTTAATCTAGAGTCTCTAGAAAACTCGAGAAAAAGTGGTGGTAGATCTATCTACCAACTTTGCAAAATAAGATTGGTTGAAAACTACCAACTTTTGAAATGATATCTACCTCCTAGACAGAATTCGGGTTGGTAACACTGAGGTTGGTGACACAGAGCCGTAAAATTGTGGGTTTTCCACAAAAATTATCGTACGCTGAAAAAAATTCTTTTGAATTTGAAAAATTAATAATTTTTTTGCAATTAAGAATTAATTAACTGTTAGAAATTAAATATCAATTTATTCTACTAAAATCACTGTAGAGTTCCTATATTAATTTCAATTGTTAGATTAACGTAACCAATTAAGACATGACATATTATAGTAGTAACAATTCTAATGTTAAAAAACATAATTATTTATGTTTTTTAATTAATTAATTGGCTATAGAGGACTCTTGGAGCGCTGTATGCTTAGTCTAGCGAATTCGAATAAATTGAACAAACCTAAAATTTTCGTACATAAGCATCATATTACATTTAGTCACATAATCAAAGTTGGATGTATATATGATCGTACAACACCCGAAATTATGTGACGTATACGATATTACTACTATAATATGTCATGTCTTAATTGGTTACGTTAATCTAACAATTGAAATTAATATAGGAACTCTACAGTGATTTTAATAGAATAAATTGATATTTAATTTCTAACAGTTAATTAATTCTTAATTGCAAAAAAATTATTAATTTTTCAAATTCAAAAGAATTTTTTTCAGCGTACGATAATTTTTGTGGAAAACCCACAATTTTACGGCTCTGTGTCACCAACCTCAGTGTTACCAACCCGAATTCTGTCTAGGAGGTAGATATCATTTCAAAAGTTGGTAGTTTTCAACCAATCTTATTTTGCAAAGTTGGTAGATAGATCTACCACCACTTTTTCTCGAGTTTCCTAGAGACTCTAGATTAAAAATGTTTATGTTTATTAGGAAGCCAATGATAAACTAAATCGCAGATCACCAATGTATGTTCAAAATAAGAATAAAGAAGTAATGTAACAACTAACTGTGTTAATTGTTTGAATACCCAGTATATACTGAGTTGCATATCAATGTTTGAATTGTTAACAATTTTTGAATTGTCCCACAATTTAAAAAAAATCCCTTATGGTTTTAAAAATGGGCATATTTTTTCCTTTCCGAGGAACATTTGGGAACAAATTATGAGAAAACGATTGAGTTTATGGAAAAAATTTTCGAACAAAAGTTGTTTATTTTAAAAAGAAGAAGATTTTTTGTTATTAAATTTTTTTATATATCTTACGGTTTCAAAGATAGGCAGTTTTGGCCCAAACATGGGCCGATTTTTCCCATTAACGAACTTGCCTCACTATTTTGCTTTAGAACACACACAAAAAATTAGAGATCGTTATCTCTTTTCGTTCTTGTATGTAGATACTCACACATTTGTGTATGCTACATATGTGTGTACATTACGTGTATTATATTAATGTAATTTATCATATGTGTAGTGCACTTTATCTGGTTGCGTTAAAATTGAGAATTTTCGCCAGAGAAAAGCTGGGCGTCTCGTCGAAAAGAAGCTACTGATAAAAATTTAGCCTGTTACTAATCATAAAAAAACCGTGGTGCACTGTTTTTTTATGTTCTTCATAAGTTCTTTTAAAGAACTTATTTCTTCATTCATTGCTGATTTCCATTCAGATCTTTGTTGACTACTCATTGCTTCATCAAATCCTTTAGGGTCGTTGTTCATATAATACCCATTGCTGTGGAAGGCTCTTCTTCATCCGACTCAGTTTCTTCATACATTTGGTCTCTATTATTTTCTTCTCGTGGAAATCGATCTGTCTTTTCCAGAATTTCTTCACTAAGATCTCTAACTTGACTATTATCTCTTAATGTTACTCCACTTTGACATGACTTGTCATCAAACTTATCTCTTAAGGTTTCATTTTGACATTAAATAGGTTTTTCTTCAAACTTATTATCTCTCGATACAATGACTTTGTGTTATTTCTTAAACTATATCCTATAGCGCTCATCACCGTCGTATCCAATTTAGAAACATTTTATGGATTTAGAGTCCATCTTTTTACGTTTTTCGTTAGGGATATGAGCAAAGCAAGACCATAGATAGATAGATAGATACATCTTGTGGTCTAAAAAGTATTGCACTTCGACCTTATGGTCCATTGTGCTCCCCCTTCTACTTCAGTCCGACGAGATTAGCTTCTCCCATATTTTGGCAATAGCCAGAAGCTTGCTTATCAGGTCTTTCTAAAGGTTCATATATTCGGGCTGAGATGCACCGAATATCCTGTATCTGCTGTAACGTAGAGGTTCACAGTCAAAGATAATGTGGCTGGATGTATCACCCTTCTCCTAAACCATCGGGTTTACGTAGTGACTCGATGGTGTCAGCGGGTGTCTTCGCTAGGATACGATGGAGTCTTGCTCCTTCAGATGTATTTTCAACATCTTGAGTTTCTTCCATGAGTTTAATTTGGCTTTTTTCAGAGACCTTTTGTATTCAGTAAGTGCTTCATGGTAATTATCCCAGTTCCCTATCCTTTTTGCTCTGTTAAATTGCTGGCGAACCTTTTGTCAGCTGACTTGCTGATGTATTTTGAGACCTTCGGGCAGTTTTCTTGGAAGGAGTTAATTATTGCACGTTGAAGCTTACTTCCAATAAGCTCAATGTCTAATACTGTTTTAACTTTTTTCGGGATTGTGGTGAATTTGAAATTTAGTGCCAAATTCTATTCGCCCCAATTTGTTCTCTTCGGATCCCGATAGTATATATTACATTGGTCCGTTCTCACTTTCAAATTGTCTGTTATCCGATGCAGATGGTTCATCGAATACTAACCATTTCTTGATCTTTCCACTAATTTCATAAGTACTCAGTGTTACACCAATGTCTTCGTTCCGAACTTTGTTAATAAGGTCGGCTTGTTGCCTTGATTAACTATATCTAAGTTGTTAGCTATAATATAGTCAAAGAGTGTGATGAGCGTTTGAATAGCATCCCATGATTATTTGGTGTTTTTTTGCCTCACAATACTGGACCAGGTCTTTCATCTCTGTTGTTGTTGGTGGAGTAGTCTTTCATCATAGGGTAGGTAGACCAAAGCGATGATTACCACTCCAGTTTCGCTCCCCATGTTATATTATACTTTTACCGCTGTAAGATCTCTCTTGATGCCCTTTTTTGAATAAATGCAAGTTCTTGTCTCTCTGGGGTTTTATCGTAAATAATTTGTCCCCCAACATCTCCTTATCCAAGAACCTTAGAGTTTACAGGTTCTTGGACTACGGCTATGGAAATTCCCCTTTTCAGCACATTTTGACAGCGGAGGCCGTCTTACTGTGCTGGAGGTTAATCTGAAGCATTCGAAGAGCTGACATCCTTTTTTCCCTCTGATGTTTTCAGTGGTCAAAGGTTGACTTGACCAAACCCGAGGTATAATTTGAACCCTCGGTCTTGAATCAACCCCAGATCTACTGCACTCACTTGCAGCAGGAAACCGTAATAACGGCGTGTGCCGTTCGCCCTTCGTGTTGATAATTCGGCACTTCTCAGTGCGCAGGTTTGTTTTCTGCGCTCCTAGAGTTTTGATTATTTTTTCCCTTTCAACGAAGTTATAGATCTGGGGAGCATATAGCAGAACTTTTTATGTGTTCATCAGGGCTTTTGCATCTCCAACGATAAGTTTCGCTTCCTCCGATGGCTTGATGTTCGGGACGTTCTACATAAGCCAGTTTATGGCTGTTGTGCCCATGCACTGCTCAACGGGGGCCCCCTGTCCAGGAAGCAACCCCGATACTGTGGGCCCTCAGCGAGCTCCTGGCTAGTGCGGGTTAGTAGCATCGAGAGTTGCACCCTATCGCCAGTAGCTTGGGTTCCCTCCTCTTTTCTTAACCAGGCTTGGGACCAGCTATGGCAAAGTTAAGCAAGAATATACTATAATTCTTAGTTAATTTAGTCGCGGTTTTTGTCCTAGCCAAAGACTGTAAGGACTAACTCCCTCGACTGATGATTTTCCTGTACTATTTAAGACATATATCGCTGACTTGACTAATTCTGCCCATGCGTCTTCCGGAAACTCAGCTTCTTTATTCGAGTACTTGAACGTCCTCGCCATTTCTATAACTGTGCGATTAACGTGCTCACTAGCACCATTTTGCTGAGGCGTATACGGAGCAGTCAATCTTTGCGTAGTACCGGAACTTCTCGAATGCTGTCATTGTCAAGTTCTCCAGCATTGTCATTCAGAAAGTCTCTCATTGAGTGGCCTAAATTTTTAGTATGTGTGAGCATCTCTTTCAACTTGTTTACAATCTCTGATTTTTCTCTGATTAATTAACCATACCAACACTTTGTAAAATTGTCTTTAAATATTACTAGATACTTCTTTTTGGAGAAGGATTCCGAGAATGCACTACAAACATCTACTGATATCTCTAATAACTGACCAGGTTGAGTGGTCTTTTCTCTTGTGCCAAAGGTAGCCTTTATCATAAATACACGGTTCACAATATTCTCTAACTAGTTTAACTTTCACGTTCATCTCTATTTCGAGTAAAACTTTTATGTGACGTTTGTCTTGATGATATAGTAGGAGTAATTAAGCTGTCGCGTCCGCTATATTAAGTTTTGGGCTTGTTAACGTGTGAATGTTAGATTTGTATAACGTTCCGCCTATTTTACGATACCCTTCAAGAACTGCACGACCATTTATGTTTATTTCAACGGAGTTTATTTCTTGACATATGTTTAATAGAGCTACATTGGCGTCTGATGAGGGTTTTTGGGTTTCTCCTGAAGGTTTCTACGGTTTCCCATCTCCTTTCCGTTTAACGTAATCTGTTAATGCAGTATCTTTATTGTTGTTTGGGTGGTAATTAGAATTGTTAGACAATTGTTATTTATATAATTATTATTGTAGAAAACAATGTGTTTGTACAAACATGCATTCGACCTATGACAAATAACAAAATTCTATTTGTCGGTAGAGCGAAATAGGGTCACGTTTCGACTCCCGCGCAATTTTGGTACAACATATCCGTCAGTAAAAAAATTAGCAGTTCTAATCTAACTTTTCTAGTAGAATATAGTAGCCATATTGGGCATATCCTAATTTATATATAATTATCCGCGCTTTCACAATTAATTGTAGTAATAGTGATAAGTGTCTATTTAGTGGTATATGATTTTATCGTTATCGTTAACACAAACGTTACTAAGTGCTTCGCAGTATTCGATTGCGGTCTTCAGTGAATTCGAAGTGGCATCACGAGGTAGAAATATCCATCCATTTCCCATCCCTTTTTCTTGCATCGTGAATCATCATATCTGATTGCTTAGCAACGTTTGGGGTAAGTTACCTATCTTAGTTTTTTTACCGATAATCTTAAGTTAACGCTGGACATTCACCCAAGGTTGATACCAGTTGCAACAACATTGGCGCCCGAGCAGGGACCTTCGCGATTATATCTTTAAATATTTTGTTCATCGACTGCATGTTGGTAGAAACACATATCTATTTTCAATTCTATCTTATAATCATTTTGTAAATCATATATATTTTTTGGTTTGGTATATTTTCATAATCTCGTTAATCACGTTCGTTTCAACATTCCATAATAATGCCTGCTAAATCATCGACTGAATTAGAATTAGATCGTGTGTTATCCAAACGCGAAGTTATTTTTCGGAGAATACAATTGTGTTATGACGATGGTCAAGCTTTAAAAGCTGATTCAACAAATTCTAAAAAATTAGAAAACTTTAAAACCCGTTATAGTACGTTTTCAAAAACCAAAGTGGAATATCACGATCTAATCCAACAAATTGTCATTTTAAACCAGAAACTAACCCCTGAAGCGACACCATCGTATCAGTTTTTAGAAAGTTTTGAAGAGTTGTGCGATCACATTGAATATCTGGCTATGTCTTTCATCAAGAATGAAACAGTCGTTTCTAGCCCTTCAGAATGTAGTCATCCATCTCAAAATCGGTCGAGGATTCATTTGCCTAAATTTGAATTGATGAAATTCGACGGAGAGGATTTAACGTTATGGCCACTGTTTTATGAAAACTTTCAGCAGCTTGTTCATATCAAGACTGAGCTTACACAAGCAGAAAAGCTGCAATATCTTTTGAGTAGCCTTACAGGAAAAGCTTTGAAAACATGTAGTGGCCTTGAACCTACCCCAGGTAATTATACATTGATATGGAAGCTTCTTGAAGATACGTATCAAGATCAAAGATATCTAGCTAATTTATATTTAGATCGATTGTTTAGTTTTCGTCCAACGTACAATTCAAACCACAACCAGCTACAAATATTTCTGGAAAAATTCCATACATCTGTTGTTGCATTGAAACGTTTAAAACTCGAAGATCTAACCGACTATATTTTGACTTATTTTTCGATGACGAAACTTCCCAGTGAAACAGTTCAAGCCTTCGAATTAATTCGAGATCACACAGGCTTACCCACCTACGAAGAACTGATTCAATTTGTTAGACGTCAGAGCAAAACAACAAAAATGGATAAATTTCGAGTTAACAATAGTGCTTCAAATCCATCTAAAATTAGTAAAAATTATTTTGTTAGCAATATCAATGATAAATCAGCTGAGCGTGTAAATAAATGTTTTAATGTCAACAACTTACCGAATAGTCAAAATAGTAAATATTTAAAAAACAACTGTCTTGTTTGTGATCAACAAGTGCATACAGTTACTCAATGTCCCAAGTTTTTAAATCTTGTACCGCATGATAGGTATAAAGTGGCGAAAGAAAAAAACTTATGCATTAATTGTTTGAACCCACATCACAAAATTGGTAATTGTCAGTCGCAGAGAACTTGCAATCTCTGTAAAATTAAGCATCACACTTTATTACATTTTGATCAGGCCAGTAATGTATCGAAAACCGTTGAATCACCAAATTGTAGCTCTAAAACCAAGGAAGAATCCCAACCTTACAACAGCAGCGACCATAAAATTGTTCATAGTTATTGTTCTAGACAACCACCGTTAAATAATTTAATGATCCGAAACTCTGTAGTATTGTTGTCCACAGCAGTTGTGTACGCCTTTGACAGTAGGAACATCAAACATAAAATCAGGCTTCTTTTAGATACTGGTAGTCAATCTAATTTCATTACATTCGATTGTTGTAAAAGATTAAATCTACCCATTTCAAAAACTAATATGTTAGTACAAGGGATATCTGCATCAAAGAAATCCATTAGATATTCAAATCTTAATTTTGCCTCTGTTATAAATGATCAATACAAGTTTAATATGAACGTTTTTGTAATAGACAAAATTACGGACAGCTTGCCATCAGTCAAAGTTGACATAACAAATCTCGATCATCTCGTAGATTTACCGCTAGCTGATGACTTGTACCATACACCTTGTGAAGTAGATGGTATTATAGGATCGCAACTTGTGGCAGAACTTTTAGGTCCCGGTAAGGTAAGCGGCACCCCTAACACACCTCTGGCAATCCAAACCAAACTAGGATATATTGTTATGGGAACCGCCCCCATCTTGTCTAGTACCTTAGATGAAACAAAAGCATTTTGCACTTTTGAATCTTTAGAAAGTGTACTGTAAAGATTTTGGGAAATCGAAAATGTAGCTGAACCTACATTTTTGAATCAGAATGACGCAGCTTGTGAGGAGTTGTATGCATCTTCCGTTAGAAGAAACTCTGATGGCCGTTATACAGTACCACTGCCATTTAAATCTGATCCATCAAATCTTGGTAACTCTTTGGATAGCGCTCGTCATAGATTTTTGGCTCTAGAAAGAAAATTAGAAAAAAATCAAAGTTTACGTTTAGCCTATAATGAAATTATGCAGGATTACCTGAATCGAAATCATATGTCTATTGTTGAAAATCCTGTCATTTCAGAGCCAAATTTCTATATCCCCCATCATCCGATATTCAAGGAAAGTAGTTCAACCCCTATCCGTATAGTTTATGACGCATCAGCAAAATCAACCAGCCTATCATCGTTAAACGATTTACTCCACGCCGGACCCAAATTGCAGAAGGATCTTTTTGCTTTATTATTAGATTTTCGGCTATTTTCAGTAGCATTTACTGCTGATATAAAGCAAATGTTTAGACAAATACGCATTGTGGAATCGCAGAGAAAATTTCAAAGGATATTGTGGAGATTTTCACCTGACCACCCTCTATCTGTTTTTGAAATAAATGTTGTTTGCTTCGAAATTACGGCATCGCCATACTTAGCTTTACGAACCATACAACAACTTGCTCAAGATGAAGCTCAACATTTTCCACAAGCATCCTCAATCGTTAAAAATTATTTTTATGTTGATGATTTGGTTTATTCAATCGAAAATGAAGACGATGCCGAAAATTTGTATCGTGAGTTAGTAGATCTGTTCAAATCCGGTGGCTTCCAACTGGTAAAATGGGCCAGTAATTCAGATAAGTTAATGTCAAAACTACCTGATTCCCATAAACTTATACAAACTCTAGACTTCGATCAGCAATTTAAAGTCTTAGGTCTCACTTGGCAACCAAAATTGGATAGTTTTACATTTAAATTAGGACATATCGAATCTAAACCAACCAAACGAAATGTTTTGTCTACATTGGCACAGATTTTCGACCCCTTAGGTCTATTAGCACCCCTTACCATGTTTGTGAAATTGTTAATAAAAGATTATTGGATTTCAAAATTAGATTGGGATGAAGATCCACCCAAAACATTAAAATCGCGTTGGTCCATATTTTGTACTGAATTGAATTGTATAACAAACCTCAACATATCAAGACACCTTTTAGTTAATAATAAAACGGCTATCTCATTGATAGGTTTTGCTGACAGTAGTGAAAAGGGATATGGTGCTGCTATCTATCTTCGTGCAGTTAATGATCATGACATATCCTGTTCACTAGTTTGCATTACTACTAGTAAAATTATTGCAATTTGTAATAAATGTTTATAAAAACCGCATATCTATTACCAACATTTATGCCCTATCCGATTCTACGGTAGTTTTAAATTGGCTCAAATCATCCCCCCATCGCTGGAGTACCTTTGTAGCAAATAGAGTTGCAAAAATTCAACAGAATTTACCTGATAATCATTGGTATCATGTACCTTCAAATCAAAATTTTGCGGATCCCATATCTCGAGGACTCACTCCTCAACAGCTAGTTGATAACCATCAAATTTGGTTTTCCGCCCCTTCTTGGATGACAAAATCTGTAGAAAATTGGCCAATTCGAAAAATAGATCTCGACGATCTCTTTTCGTTAGAAGAAAAATCTACAGCATTAATATCAGTGGAATCAACACAATCGCCATTGTATTTAGCCATCGAAAGATTTTCATCCTGGAATCGTTTAGTAAATACAATAATTTACGTATTACGTTTTTTGAAAATTCTATCTAGAAATGGTTCCAATTTAGTGAAAGATGTATCAATAGCCGAAGAATTTCTCATTAAATCAGTTCAGGTGGTACATTTTAATTTAGAAATAAAATCTTTAAAATTGAAGAAACCTATTTCTAGTAATCTGAAGATTTTAAATCCGTTTTTAGATGATAAAAATATTCTACGTGTTGGGGGTCGACTATCAAATGCTCATATAGACTATGATCATCAACATCCCATTCTGTTACCAAGCAAAGATCACTTCACTGAAATTTTAGTTCGCCACTACCACACAAAAAATTTGCACGTAGGAGTATTTTTGTTAACTTCCTTACTTCGACAAAAGTATTGGATCGTATCTGGTCGATCAATAATTCGAAAGGTGGTGCAATCTTGTAATATCTGTTTTCGGCACCAACCGAAGGCGGTATATCCTATTATGGCTGACCTCCCTGCACCTAGAATTAATCAAGCCAAAGCATTCCTTCATACAGGAACAGACTTTGCAGGACCCTATCGAATAACCTTTTCTCGCCATCGGGGCAATCGATCTCAAAAGGCATATTTATGCATATTTATCTGTTTTGTAACTAAGGCTATGCATTTAGAATTGTGTTCTGACTTGTCAACTGCTACATTTATTGCCGCGTTTAAACGATTTTTGTCACGTTGAGGTCCTGTCAGTGTGATGTACTCCGATTGTGGCACTAATTTTGTTGGGACAAAATCGAAACTCAACGAATTGTATGAATTTATAGAACGTTCTGAGTATAAGGAAATAATAAAAGGAGAATTACTCGCCAATAAAATAACTTGGAAACTCATACCTCCAGCTTCACCACATTGGGGAGGCTTATGGGAAGGAAATATTCGTAGCTGTAAATCCATTTTAAATAAAACGATAGGTGAGCAGATCCTCACTTACGAGGAATTTAACACAGTCATCATTCAAGTTGAATTCTCGACCATTATATACCCTTAGTTCGGATCCCTCTGATCCTCTAGCATTAACTCCCTCGCATTTTTTAAATGGGGTTCCCTTAGCACAACTACCATCGTTAGAAGTACTCCCGGGTCCTACCAATCTGTTATTTAGGAAATCCTTGATTGAACAAATTGTTCAATCATATTGGAAAAGATGGCACGTAGAGTACCTTAATACGTTACAGGCCAGGCAAAAATGGAATACCTTGGAAACACCCGCAAAAGTTGGAACGATAGTGATTTTGATCAAAGAAAATTTACCCCCACTTCATTGGTTATTAGGAATCATTACCGAAGTATATCCTGGTGCAGACGGGGTTGTACGAGTGGCGACAATTCGGACGAAGCATGGGTACTATAAAAGACCTGTCGTTAAATTGTGTCCACTACCAACACAATAGCATTATCAGCATAACCAAACTAAATTACCGTTATGTTGTTGTTTATTTTTATTTTTTTGTATTTGAATATTATTTTGTTTAATTTAGAATGGTATTTATTTTGACTTATCTCCTTTAAAGGTCTAAGCGATAGATCGATGGAATCGAATTTTTATTTATTTTTTTTAAATATTTTTTCCTGATTGAAACAATGTTTCAATGCCTGGGGGGAATGTTAATGCAGTATCTTTATTGTTGTTTGGGTGGTAATTAGAATTGTTAGACAATTGTTATTTATATTATTATTATTGTAGAAAACAATGTGTTTGTACAAACATGCATTCGACCTATGACAAATAACAAAATTCTATTTGTCGGTAAAAGAGCGAAATAGGGTCACGTGTCGACTCCTACGCAATTTTGGTACAACATATCCGTCAGTAAAAAAAATTAGCAGTTCTAATCTAACTTTTCTAGTAGAATATAGTAGCCATATTGGGCATATCCTAATTTATATATAATTATCCGCGCTTTCACAATTAATTGTAGTAATAGTGATAAGTGTATATTTAGTGGTATATGATTTTATCGTTATCGTTAACACAAACGTTACTAAGTGCTTCGCAGTATTCGATTGCGGTCTTCAGTGAATTCGAAGTGGCATCACGAGGTAGAAATATCCATCCATTTCCCATCCCTTTTTCTTGCATCGTGAATCATCATATCTGATTGCTTAGCAACGTTTGGCGTAAGTTACCTATCTTAGTTTTTTTACCGATAATCACAAGTTAACGCTGGACTTTCACCCAAGGTTGATACCAGTTGCAACAACATAATCCATCACCCAATGTCCTGATTTTTTACAGTAATTGTAGGTATTTGTTTCCTTTAATTTACGTGTCGCTTGGTGATTATTTTTAGGCTTCACACACTTTGCTTCAAGTGCCTCTTGGGTGTCTATTTTGCGCACAGAAGACTTGCTGTTACGTTCGCACAAACATAATGTGTTGTTAATTCATCAAACGTTTTATCATTGTCTTTTGTTAATAACATCCAACTGGATCTAAACGTTTCAAACTCCGTAGGTAATATTTGTAAAACCGTCCAAACTAGCAGCAAATCAGGTAACTTGTTATCTCCTTTTGTTTCGAGCCCATTACTTAACTCGTTCCACAAGCTTCTCAGCTTGGCAATATGAGTTGAGACTTCATCTCCTAAGGTCCAATAGAAATTCTTTATTTATATACTGAGAAGAATTTTAGAATTTTGGTCTATGAAATTTCTGTAATACTATTGGTTAATAGATAATATCGGATTAGTTATAACAAATGCATTAGCAGGAGAATGTTCAATTGAAATAATACGTATATTAATGTAAGATTGTTTGCAATTGAACACAACCATCGTTTTATTTTTATATGTTTTATTTCTCTAAATTTCTTTATTTTATATTTTTAAAATTATTATTTTTCAAAATTTTTTAATTTATTATTCAAATTATTATTATTTTTATTTATATATTTATTTATTCTATAAGTGTTTGTGTTTGTGTATAAGTATTTTTTGTTCTATCCAGTATTACACTAATTAATACGTAAGTAAACACAAATTTATAATTTATACTTTTATTTATCTGTTTAACTTTTTAAACTTATATTAAACTTTATATTAAGAAAATTAATCGGTTGATTATCCAAATATTGATTTAATTGAAATATTTAAAAAATTCAATTTAACAATATCAATATTAAAATAATTTTTTCATAAAATTTTTAATTTTTTTAATTTTAATTGCGTTATTAACATTTGGCAAGATTTTCAAATAATGGCATGTAACGATAATGATAGCAATTATGATTCTATTGAACAATATCTGATACATATGGCTCGTTATGTGAAATAGAAGCCACTGGCATCTTGTATAATTTGAGAATGCAAGTCATCCAATCACCTGACATGAAGTGTATAGGTTACGGAAGAAAAGTATTAGGTTACGTAAGAAAAATTCTAGAAGACTAGTCTATACTTTATAGACAAATGTCATTGAATTTTAATTAAATACTTATACGAAAAATTAACTCGTCAACCAGGAACTGAACCTCAGGCTTCTGGATATCTAGTCCATCGTGCATACACCAAAGACGACTTTGACGTAAAGCCAATCTTTTCATATAATTCTTATTTTTTATTTTGACAGTATATATATTTATTTTTGTATACTTAAGCGTCAACAATACAATGTTTACTAAATTTCATTTAGAATACATAAAAGAAGTTCTAGGAGACTAGCGTATATTTTATAGACAAATGTCATTGCATTTTAATTAAATACTGGTACGAAAAAATTAACTCGTCAACCATGATTCGAACCACGGGCTTCTGGATATCTAGTCTATCGTTCTTACCGGTACACCAAAGACGGCTCTGACGTAAAAGCCAACTTTTTCATATAATTCTTATTTTTTATTTTGATAGTATTACTTCTGTCGAAATTATTATTCATATATATTTATTTGTGTATACTTAAGCGTCAACAATACAATGTTTGTCAAATTCCATTTAAGTTACGTAAGACCAATTCTAGTAGACTAGCGTATACTTTAGAGACAAATGTCATTGAATTTTAATTAAATACTGATATGAAAAATTAACTCGCCAACCAGAAATTGAACCTCGGGCCTTTGGATATCTAGTCCTGTGTGTATAGTTGATTATAATAAAGAAAAGATTCAGATTGCAAGACTACTTTTTCTGTGAATGTGGCTTCTGGACACTACGATGTATGTATTTCAATAACTACTTCCGAGAGTTCAAATGTAGAAGATTCTGAAAATATACAACAAACAAGTGATGATATTGTTTAAAATGTCAGAGAAACAATTAAAATAGGTTCGGAACAACCAAGGAAAAATAAACCCGGGCGGACAAAGAAAAGGAAACGCGGGCAACTAAAAACTTCTGATAAAACTCGCGAGGCACAACTTCGTGATGTGAATGAGCGATACAGAAAAAAAAGCCGAATGTATATATGAAAACAGTATCTATATATGGTAAATCCAGAAATAAAACCAATGGGATAACAAATTTAAACTATGTTAAAATTTTCGGGAAATATTGAAAATATCACTGCATGGCTAACGTTTGTAATTGGTGATCGACTAGAAGCTGAAAAGCATATTAAATGGGTTAAGAACCACAAGAGCTTAATTGGGAATTATTAAAAATCGTTTGAAAATTAAAAAAACAACATGGAAACAGGACTTGGAAAATATCGAATTTTGTCAAATGACTGCCATGATATATTAACCAAACTGCAGGCACTTCTAGGGAAATCTTTACATCGTCCTACACAAGAACCGTATTTCACTGATTCTCAAGAAATCATTAGAATTAAAAGAAAAGGTGAAAGTTGGACGTATGATACAAAAATTTGTTCATTAAATGAAAGTATGTAAAAAAATTTGGAAAGGAAATTTATTATGATATCAGAGAGTCCACGAAAAAGTATTTATAAGTTTATGTTATGTGAAGAAAAATCGTTTAATAATAACCTTGGATTTTTAATAGTTTAACGGCTCATTTTCCAAATATAAGAACTATGATTAGACAATTGTATGAAATGACATTGTATGGTTATAAGATCTGTGAATTAGATAAGGCTTTAGAACACGTTAACATGGAGAAACTTAATGAATTATGGAATCCAGCAAACATTATAATGAACAAAGGACATGATGTATGTAATATTGATTGCTATTTGTCGGATTCGAATTTACGTAAAGACCAAGTAATAGAACATACTCCATTGACAGGCATGAAAGAAAAATGTGTAGATACACCAAAAAATAAGTGTATATTTTGTCAAGGACTTTTTTGTTTGAGAAATTAAACGTCTCTTTCAGCAATACGAAAACCATTAGATAATAATTACTGGAAAAGATTACAACAGTTTATTGAAGATAAAAAATCAAGTTGAGTAATTTTATTTGTACTACATGCCTTTATAACTTCCGATTGAATATATTCCAACAAAATGTATTCTTAATGGACTCTATAATGTAAAAGTTCCAGATGAAATAAGAAAATTAAATGAATATGAAAAAATCTTAATTCAACGACCGAAAGCCTTTCAAGTAGTTACATCCATGGTTCCTGTTTCCAAGAAACGCATACCTAATAGGCACACTATTAAAAAAGTGATTGGCAGAATATTTCATCTACTACTACCTCTGGAAGTGACATTCAAAATACCAATACCTGAAGAGCCCTTAAATACAGACCATGAATTATATATTCATGTTAGAGGACATCCAACTAAAAGTAAAATAATATAGCGAGATCTTGTAAATTTAGAAAATATTTATTATTTATGCCCTAAAGTTTTTCAAATATAATAATAAACATTATTCTGGTTGCCTGATAACTATCGACAATTACAACATCATATACATTCAGATATACAATTTGAAATTGAAACAGTTGTAGATCAAGCGAACGAAAATAGGGATGGTGCGTTATTAACAAAAATAACTGAAGAAAATCAACAAGAGTACGAGCAGTATACAATATACCCTCTTAATGAAAGGTGACAAAATAAATCAGTGGCATCTGTATATCAAATGTTAAAAGTGAATGCCCCACCTTTAGATAATCGGGATAAAGAAATTGATGTAAAAAGTTTTCCAGATTTGTATCTTTATGGTAAATATGGTCAATTTTATCCCAGAGAAAAAAAAATCACATCAGTTGAATTTATTAAATCCAAGTTAATGTCGAGTCTGTTTTATTTATTAAACGATGTAAATATAAATATAACTAAGCAAAATAAAAAGTTAACGAAAAAAAATTATTTCGAAATAATGGATAGAGAAGAACCAGAAAGAGATTTGACCGCAATATTTAGCCACGTAAGGAACAATGAACAATATTGGAAAAAGCCTAGAAATGAAGTTTTATGTATGACGAGATATTATGGACCAGCTACTTGGTTCTTGACTGTCAGTCCATCAGACTGCAATTGGACTGATCTTGGGCAATGCATTAAAAATATCAATGGTCCTGACATGGCCAATAAGTCGATTAGTGAGTAAATTGCTCAAGATCCCGTAGCAGTTTCAAGATTTATGGATCTTAAATTTAAAGCATTATTAGATTTTCTACGTTCAAAAGACGAACCTTTAGGAAAAATTGAACATTATTTCTGGCGTCGTGAATATTAATCCAGAGAATTACAAAATTTTCATAGTATGCTGTGGATAAAAGATGCACCTATACTTGAACAATCTACCGTACAAGACGCGGCTAATTGTATATCAAAATATGTTTCGTGCGTTATTACGAACAAAAACAAAATTCACCAGAATTACAATATCGAGTTATGAATTATCAAGTTCATAAATATAATAAATATTGTTTCATATATTCGGCCATATTGGCGTTTGTAGATTTGGTTTTCCCTGTCCTGTAACAGATCAAATGGAAATTATAGGAGAGACAGAGTCAGTAGCAGTAAAAAAGACTCTATCAAATAAGAGATCGTACAATATACCAAGGACAAAATAATCAGTTTATATCAATGACTATTATCCAGTAGTACTTTTAGCCTGGAATGGAAATATTGATATACAATTTATTGGTGAGAAAACAACTGTATTGAATTACTATATCACTAAGTACACAACAAAAGGCGAAAAAAGTCATGTAAGAGAAATGTTTGAAGTTATTAATTCTACAAAAACATTAGCGAGTCCAATTTTCATGTTGGTCTTCGTGCCTCAATAACAGAAAGTGCGGATTACTTGAAGCAGTTGATACGTGGCTCGGTTTATCTCTTTATGGAACTGATCCTGAAACTATTTTCAGATGGCTTGACGATAAAATACATCGTTACCGCAGAGTTAGATCTAAGAAAGATATAAACAATTTGCATCCAAATTCATCAGATTTATTTTACAAATCATTGATTGATGATTATTGTCCAAACAGATCTGCAAAGTTAGAAGAAATGAACCTTTATGATTTTGCCAGATGGTATGACATTGTCGATAGTCGTCCTGCTTATAGTAATGCTGAATGTTATCAAATTGGTGACGAAAAATTTTTTAAAAGAAGAAAACGACCATATTTAATCAATCATTATCCACTTGATATTAAAAAGTATCCAGAACAATATTACTTTGCAATTTTACTTTTATTTATGCATTGGCGTAATCTTGTCGAATTAAAAAAGGGGCAAGATTCAAATACGTAAGCTTTTAATATAGTTAAAGAAACTATAAACGATGGTTTTAATTACGGATAGCTGCAAAATGACTACAGAGAAAATTTGGAGAAAGCATTTCAAATGATCGAGGAGAAAATAGCTGAAATTGAAGAGAACAGGCAAAACGAAGCAAATGAACATGATGATGATGCAATCGAAAATCCAATTGAATTTGAACCAGTACAAGCAATAAATGCAATGGATGATTTTCTATTAATTAAAAATATATCGAATCAAGAAATGAAATAAATTGATAATTTAAATACAGGCTTAACACGTATATTTGATAAAATTAACGAAACAATGGACAAAAATTCGAGCACTTTTAGACTTTTCGTGAGTGTGTCGCGATATCTTGGCTCTCTTTATTCCTCAAAGGAGTTCTCTTGTTCGAACCTGCAACAGATTCCGATACTCGAAAAAAAAAAAATTAGTAAAAGGTTTTACTAAATATTTTCAACGCACGTTTTTTTTTAATGTAAAAAAAATTAAATTAAAACAATTTTTTTACGAAACAAAAAATCTGATTTTATTGTTTTAAAAAAAAAAAGAGAATCCAATTTCTTTTTCAACAATTTTTTAAAATTTTTCAACACAATGTCAATTTCAACTTAATCTTTAACTTGATCCGAATCGAACAACAGTGAATTATAAACTTTGAACTAATCGAACAACAGTCAAATATATACTCCGAAATGAATCAAACAACAGCCGATTTTTAACTAATTTTGATCAGCACTGGTCGCGCCTTTTTATACCCGCCATGGGTAACACAGTTGTTAATGTTTTAAAGAAATATTTTTTTTTGAAAATTATTTTTAATATAATTAGAACATGTGTTGGATCCAGAAAAATTATTCTCAATAATTTTCAATACAACAAGTGGTACAGGGTGGACGGGTAAAAGTTACCTAATAAATACAATAAAATAATGGTTGTCGAAAAATTTCAATAAGACTGTGGCTATCACTGCGCCCACTGGGATTGCGGCGTTTAATGGTCTAACTGTCTATAGGTTATTACAACTACCAGTTGAACATGGATTTACACCTAAACATAAACTTCTTTCAGATCAAGTTTTAAAAATATTACGAGCTGATTTATCGAACATGATGCTTATAATCATAGATGAAGAGTCAATGATTTCCAACATAACTCTTATGTATAGTGATTTACGTCTAATTGAAATGTTTGATACCTTTGATAATAAAAATGGCTGGTTTGGAGGAAAACATATTTTGGTATTTGGGGATTTGTGACAACTACCGCCTGTCAGAGAACAATCATCTTTCGAAGATATATCAGCTAAATATATAAATAAACTGATAGGTTCATTAAGTGTTATTACAAATTTGTGCAAAAAATTACTTAAATACGAAGAACTTTGTATTAACATGCGACAATAAAATGATAATGATTTCATGAATCTGTTGAGTTGATTACGATTAGGAGTTATTACAATAGAAGATTCTAAATTATTACCTTCCAGGTTGCTGAAATTGAATTCCACTTCTTTTAATGATAGACTTCAAGAATTGACAGTTCACCTCTCATCATTACCTGAGAGCACAGTTTGTTTACTGCCAACAAGAAAAATGTGTGCTCAACTTAATGAAGCAATGTTAAAAAGTATTGAACTACCGGTCATAGAAATAATGGCTATTGATGAGGTCGAATGTCGAAAATCATTTTCTAAAAAGTTCGCAAAATATTAGATAAGTATGACGATCATTCATCTATGACAGCAGGTTTAGAGAAAAAAATAAATATAAAAATAGGACCTCGTGTAATGCTTCGAAGAAATGTCGATCTCAGTTTAGGACTTGTTATGGCTTGATACATATATATATATATATATATATATATATATATATATATATATATATATATATATATATATATATATCGTGAGCAATTTCCATTATATCTTGCTTACACTATCACTATTCACAAAAGTCAAGGTTTAAGTTTGGATAGTGCACTTCTGGATACAGATTCTTGTATATTTTCCTACGGGCAAGCATATGTTGCGCTATCTAAAGTTAAAAATCTTGCCGGAGTTCATCTTATTAGTTTTGATCCAAGCCAAGTACAATCACAAAAGATTGCAATAATAGAATATAATAGGCTCAGAACGCTTTATCGTCCTGATTTATCGAAACTACCATTCAAGAAATATCATCTACAAGGCGTTACAGATAGAATGTGGTCTAAACATTCACACGCCACAGTAGTTCAAAAAATAGTTGAATCAATATTGGATACAAAAAATCCATCTAAACGAAAACAGCTTACAACCAAAAAACTTTTTAAAAAAAGTTTGATTGTAGTAATTGAATGAATGAATAATTGTGACTTTGAATAAATTAAAATAATGTGATGGATTCAATTGTTGGAAATTTTTAAGAATATCGAGGATTTTGGACTATTTAATAAATGATTTTATTGTGAAAATAAATGCGATTCTGTTGAAAAGATTGATTTTTGAATATATAAAATTTAGTTTTTAGATAAAATTACTTTTACAAATTATGATTAAATTAAAATTCATTACGAGTGTAAAAAACCAAATTTATTACTAACACTAAATTAAATTAAAAAATTGATTATCCTCTTCATTATACTGAACAATTTATCTGAAATTTTGACGATTATTGATTCAATTTGTACAATATATTGTACATTAACAACTTTATGATGATATAAATTATTATTTTAATTCTACTTCAAAATTTAATGTGAAGTATAATGAACAACTATATACTCATCTTGAACAGGAATAAAATTCACGACATTCATAAATATATAAATATTGTCGTTTTGAAAAAAACTGTCAAATGTTGTCTTACTAATAGCTTGTTCAGACTTATCACAGAGTTCTGTCTTACTTCAAAACATACCTTGCTTACTTACTCTCACTTTTTTATTGGGAGCCCCGTGGTTCCGGAGAGCCGTCTACGGACTAAGCCGTCAATAATCTATCCTACTTATTCTTAAACTATTTATTCTACCCCGATATTCTTAAACGTTGATATTTGGCATACAGTTAGATCTAGTACCCAAACCGATAGAAATATTATGAAAATCAGAAGTTTCTATCCCGAAATTGAAAATTTGGGCATTTATATAAATTTTTATGATAAATTTAACATTGTGGAACAAATATCTTGTAAAGTTCATTTTGATTGGTTGATAGTACATTTTGATTGGATGACAAAAAAAACGCATAGCATTTAAAAAGTATATATTTTCTTAACAGCTTTAGCTGAAAATCATTATTTATGAATATTCCAATGGAGAAACACTAATTTCTATAATTTAACAAAGTAACGTTTACAAAATTTAAAAAAAAAAGAAGATTTTGTTTGGATCTAATTTATTTGTAATTTTGTTTTATTTAAAAAAATTTAACGCGCTTCTATACATGCTAGAAGGATGCGGTTTTTTGAATTCAACCCAGACTAACTTGAAACTTATAAGAAAAATGGGAAATTTTCCCAACGAAATTTGTTAAATCTAATTATAGTGTTTTCTATACATGGAAGTTTAATTAATAAGATTTATTAATTGTGATTAATAAGTGCACTCACATATAATTTGTATTCATTTATTGATAAAATAAAAAGGTATTATGATTCTCAACAAAGTAATTATTTTATAATGCACAAAATGCATAGAAACAAAGCTGGTGCGGATTATTGGACATAATCGTCTTGCAGGTGTTCTTTAAAACGAACACGACGCCTTGAGCGTGTTGTCAATTGCGTTGGGATTTGGGAGTTGTTCTTCGGTGTTTCGTTGTGTGACAGTGGATGTTCGAATGAAATGAGCGGGAATATTCGTCTGATAAGCGGGGATATTCATTTCGGTCTACTGTCAAATACGCTGGTTTTATACGTTCTATAGAAATTATATAGTTTTAGTTGTGTTTTCGGATTGTGAAAAACTTGTCGTTTCGCGATATTATTTCGCAAGGCCCTTCATAAGGTTACTGTAACGGGCTTTTGGCTGTGTCGTTTCGAATCATTGCGTGCGTAGAAGTGGATAAGTCTTTGAATATGAAAATGTTTCTTCGAGTATCTTGGTTTGAACCACTTCTGGGTCGCAATTAAGCTATCTGAGATTTTAGCTCTTTTATGAAATCCGTGATGTTCACGTCGTTTCGCCGTGGTGCGAAAAAATCTCCGGGCAGTTTTAATGGCTCTCCGTAAACTAGATCCACCGTGGTGGTTTTTAAATCGTCCCTCCACGCGGCGCGAATTCCTAATAATACGAAAGGGAGAGTTTGCATCAAATTCTCGTTTTCGTGGCACTTTAGGGGTGTTTTGAGTTGGCGGTGTAAACGTTCGACCATGCCGTTCGCAGCTGGGTGGTAAGCGGTCGGTTTTAGGTGTTTTGTACCCACAACTTTATTTAGTTCTTGGAACAAATTCGATTCGAATTGAGCACCACGATCGGTCGTTATCCTTAACGGTGAACCGAAACGTGCAATCCAGTTATGTAGGAATGCTTGAGCTACTGTTGTTGCTTAGATGTTTTCGATCGGAATCGTTTCGGGCCAGCGCGTGTAATGATCTTCGCACGTCATAAGATACTTTTGACCTTGTGATGACTAAATCTAAATGCACATGTTCGAACCTCGCGGATGGTGCGGTATATTTCCCAACGGGTGTCGAAACATGTATGGTAATTTTTAATTTCTGGCACGGAATGCATGCCCGGGCCCACGCTCGACAATCTCTTTTTATTGATGGCTACAAAAATTTTTGTGTCATTAGAATGATTATGTTTTTGATTCCGGGGTGTGATAACTGATGCACATTGTCGAAAGCTACTTTCCTAAATGGTTTAGTGAGAAATGGGCGTACGCGATTGGTGGAAATGTCGCAATAAACTGATATGTCTGTTTCAGGCATTTTTATTTTACGGATTTCCAATCCTGAGTTGGTTAAAAATTTCTGTAATTCACCATCCCCTTCTTGTGATTGGGCCTGGGATTTAAAATCTATAGTCGTTCAAGTAGATTCGACGCGCGACAATGCATCCGCTACAACATTATCCTTGCCTGTGACGTGGCAGATATACGTCGTGAATTGGCTAATGAAATCCAAGTGTCTAAGCTGTCTTGGTGAATATTTCTCCGGTTTTTGCTTGAACGCGTAAATTATTGGTTTGTGATCAGTAATAAAATTTCAAGTCTCGATCATATGTCTGAAGTGCTAGGTATATTGCTAACAGTTCGCGATCCTAAGGTCTGTACTTTGTTTGTTTAGGGGTGAATTTCTTAGAGAAAAAACCAATCATTTTTGATATTTTGTTGTAAGGCCGCACCTGCCGTAAAATCAGACGGATCGCAGATAATTGCGAGTATTGCTCCCGGCGTGGGATGTGCCAGTAATGTTGCCTGTGACACTGCGTTTTTGCAGTCTTGGAAATATCGTTCAGCTTCGGGGGACCACGTCACTGGCGAGTTTCCTTTGATTTTACCGCGCAGTAGATTACTGAGCGGTGCTTGTAGTAAGGCAGCTTTTGGAATGAATCTTCCATAGAAATTAATCATTCCCAAAAATTGTCTTAATTGTTTTGCGGTTAAGGGTTTCGTAAAATTTATTATGGCCTTGAATTTTGTAGTTTGGGATTTTGTGCCTGTGTTTGAGACATTGTTACCAAGAAAATCGACGTTACTTGCACCGAATATACATTTGGTTGTATTTAACAGGATTCCGTACTCGCGGAATCTTTGGAATACCGTTTCCAAATGCGTTAAATGTTCTTTTTGTAGACGACGATAATCTCCACACGGACGCCAATCTTCGCCTTTTTAGGCACCATATGTAGAGGTGATGCCCAACGGCTCTTAGAAGGGCGCACTATTCCTAACGAAATTAAATTATCAAATTCCTTTTTCGCTGTTATTAATTTGTCAGGGGCTCGACGGCAAGGTTTACTGGCAGTTAGGGGTCCAGGCGTGGTTTGTATAAAATGACGCGTGGAATGTTTGATTGGAAATGGAGTTCCTGACGGACGAGTGATTTCTATGTATTTGACCAAAAGTTCGTGAAAACTTATTGGTACGTCGCTAATCGTACGAATGCTTGAATAGGTTTTGTTTGAAATTTGTCCGTTGATTGTCATGAGAGTAATGGTGTCAACTAAAAATTTATTGCGAACATCCACCAACAACGCGAAATGTGACAAGAAATCTAAACCTATTCTGGGTTTTTGTACGCCAGCATCTACAAAGTTCCAAGTGTGAGCTCGTCTAAGACCTAAGTCTATTGACAAAGTGTTGAAACCGTATGTAGTTATTTTTGAACCGGTAGCGGCGAAAAGATTATAATCCATTTTAGCGCGTTTTTCGTTAATTAATGTTCGCGGAAAAACACATAAGTTGGCGCCTGTGCCAACGTGAAATTGTATTTTTGAAATGCGATCGGTTATGAAGATGCGGCGGGAGTTGCAGCTGGAGTCGTTTGCTGCGTTTAACGACTCCCTTGGGAGTTTTCCTGATAATTACACGGCTTGGTGCATTTTGTTGCTGCTTTTCCAAAACGGGAATGGTAGAAACATTTTCCTTGTTACGCTTTCTCCATTTGTCGGTCGCGGCTTTTGGATCAGGCTCGTTGTTGTGAATTCTTCTTGTTTCGGTAATTGTTGCTTGCATTACCAACTCGAGCTATGGCGGTTATTTCTTGCTTAAGTTTTTTCGTGACTTTATTAACTATTTCTTCTATTTGATTTTCATTTGTAATCGTAGAAACTGTAGGGATTGATGTAGCGTCATGTACTGCGTCTGCCATTCTAGCGATGGTGTCCGCGTCGGAATCTGTTTGTGCGGCTAAAATGGCTCTGATGGTTGGAGGTAATCTGCTTAACCATAATGAACGAATTAATGTAATTGGTACTGCTTCACCTGCTAAGTTCCTGAAATGGCGCAAGAATTGAGATGGTTTACGATCGCCCATGACTTCATGTTCAAAAAAGCGACGCGTTTTTCATCTTCTGATGCACTTAGTCTGTCTATTAATTCTTTTTTTATTTTTGTCAGAATATTTGTCAGTTTCTGGTAGACTTGCTATCAAATCTCGAATTTCGGTTGCGTAGCGAGGTTCCAAATTGGCACCACGATCTGGTGCTATGTTGGGAAATATTGCTGAGTTCGAATTGCGCTTCCAGTTGTGAAAACCGACTGGGTCCGCTGGCCAGAATGGCGGGACACGTACGCTAACCTGTTCCACAATAGTGCGTTGATCTGTTATTTGTGTATCGTCTGGCATTGTAGTATAATACACTAATTTCACGTATTTCTTTGTTCTGTTGAGATCACTAATTTCACGTGTTTCTTATTGTGTCGGGTCATCAATATGTGTAAAATTGATTAATTTTGTACAGTTGTAATCGTCGGAGGTCACCAATAATGTGGTCGTCGGGGGTAACCAAGAATGTGGGTTACTGCTGCTATTAATTGTGATTAATAAATGCACTCACATATAATTTGTATTCATTTATTGATAAAATAAAAGGTATTCTGATTTTTAACAAAGTAATTATTTTATAATGTACAATAAAAAATTATATTTTATTTGTATCCAAAATGGACGGTGTCGCATCAGTAAGTCTGTTAATCCGCGCTTCTTGTGTCTTCATCAACCATCTACCGAAGGTTTACAAACCGACTCGATGTCATCGGACGAGCGCTTTAGTGTATAATTCTGATCATGTGCGTCGCCAAAATTTTTCTTCCAGAATAGTAACATATCTTCGATGCATCTGATGATATTGGGATGAATTTTCAAACATTTGAGAAGCATCAATATAAGTTAAAGAGAGGTTGTCAAATGCTTTCCTATAATCCACCCAGATCATACTCAAGTCGCGTTAATATTGACGAGCGTCTTGAAAGATACATCTGTCAACAAGAAAATTTTCTTTGCAACCTGATATGCCTTGTTTGGAGCCGCTAATTGCTAATTTATTATTATCCAAACCGGCTCTATTGTTGTGAGTATGCGTTCAATAAGAATATAGGTGAACGCTTTGCACACGGTATTTAACCCTGTGATTACCACTTGTTCTGCTAAATGAGTGTTGCAAAACCTTTAAAACAGTTTGATTGGTGTTATACTATCTAAATTTGTCGACTTTTTATATAAACCACGCCAATAACTGTCGATTTGCTCAATTGTTGGTGGTTTCTCTACGAGAGAAGGGGGCTTCGTGAATAAACGACAAGGATTAGAGAGAAAGGTGTTATTTTCTCTCTTTTTGCTCCGCATGTTTGGGTTGAACGGACTACCAGTCTTATGGTATTCTATCACTCACTCGATACGTGATACCGTCTGTCATCATTATTATTATAATTACTTTATTATTATTATTATTTTTTCTTTTTTTTAAACAAGGCTCATCCCGATTTAGTTCACCGCACGGACATAGTCATGTGGCGGAAAACTGTGATTTTTTTGTTGTTCTATTGTCATGTGAACCGGAGATTGTATGTGAGTGTGCGTGTATATTTGTAAGGGTGTTTGTGTTCTTGTAGTGTATATAAATGTATGTATATTTATTGTGTTCTGCGACATCGCCTTTTCGGTGGTGTGTGTGGTGTTGTATTGTGTTATCTTTCGTGTCGGATGAGCGAATGAGGTGTTGTCTGTCGGTTTTGAGTAGTGTGTTATTTGGTCATGTGTGAGTCGTGTTAGTGTTACAATGGGTGAAGTGTTTTGTGTGAGGTTTTGAGTTATTGTTGGTGGTACGCAGGGTCGGACTGGGCCTAAAGGGCCCGGGTGGCTCCCCACAAGCCCGGGGCCCGGAACGGGATTATGGTAGATACTATCAGAAAATATGAAATATACAAATTATTAATTATCAACTATATATATTATTAGGTAAATATAGTTCCAATTACTTAAAATGAAACAAATCGGAAGCTAGCCAATCAACATTTTTTTTAAAAGAGGAGAAGTTTCAGCAAAGCTGTCAGTAACTCGATCATAAAAGCTGCTATTCTCGCCATCCTTGATAAGATCCAATTTGTGTTTAATATAATCAACGAATCCAACAGTTCTTGCCCCAATAGAGAGTGAAGTCTCGTTTTAATGCGCTTCAGCGCTGAAAATCCCTCGCGTGAACGAAATTGTGAGAATTACACAATATGCAACATATAAGGTGGTGTACGTGCTGATGTACATGATATATTGTGATAAAAGTTTACATACACCTAGTATGCAACTTTGGAGACGTCCAAACCGCTTCGGGAAAAACACATGGCGTCCTTTGCAGTTTGGTCTAAAACATCTTCGTCGCCTTTTACCTCACTCTGAGAATCATTCATGTCATTCATGTCTTGCTGCTTAGGTAGAACAGTTTAAAAGATAAATAATTTTATGAATAGATTAGATACATATTATATTAAATTCGATTACGATATAATGCATCTCTTAAAGAATGTCAAATGTAGTGTATTATGATACACGTCAAAATCGGTTGATTCATTCAAAAGTTATCGCCGTTCAGAAATTTCCAAAACAAGTTTTAATTTTTCAAGTTTTAACTATCTACTTTACATGTAGGTCGCAAGAGCCGGGCCCTAGGCTGAGCGGTCCCCTACTGTACCTACCGCTTGGCTTGTAGCAAACCCCGCAAGCCAGGCCAGTGGGGGGCCCGCGCACGCTAGGGCGCGGCTGGCAAACGCCACCTCGACTATATGGCCAGTCCGACGCTGGTGGTACGTGTATGGGTGTTGTGGTTAATGTAGCTATGCTGTGTTGTGTTTCTTGTGTAGTGTTTTGTGTTTGTTTAGAAATATCTGATGGTGTTGATATTTGGTCTTGTGTGAGGCTTGTTAAACGAGCAATGGGTGGCATGTTATGTGTTTAGTTTCAATGTAACGGGGGTGGTGCATGTATGAGTGCTGTTGGAGTGGAAGTAATGATGTTGTATGGTTATGGGTTTGTTTCTTGTGTAGTGTTTTGTGTTTGGTTTGGAGAATGTGGTGATGGTGCGTATGTGAGTGTTGTTGTAGATATGCTGTGTTGTATCGTGTACATTTCTTGTGTTGTGTTTTGCATGTGGGATTGTGTGTTGTGTGGGTGCTGATGTGAAGTTTCCATGTTTGGTGTAAGTGTGTTTGCATTGGTCGGAATGTATGTTGTGTTTGTGTTGTGTGTAGAGCAGTGATTGGTGTTTGTGTTTGGGGAGTGCTTTGCCCCATAGAGAGAAACTTTCTCACTATACGGCAAGTATTAATAATAACTGCCAACAAACGTAACGTAACATTTTGTAATTATGTGTATGTGTTTTTGTCTAGTTCAAGTGTGTGTAGACTGTTGTGAAGTGTTTTTGGTATGACGCCTATTGAGCTTAGAACCACTGGAACGATTACAACTCGTGTCATTTTCCACTGATTCCTCAGGTCGACAGTTATATCGGTATATTTTGTAAGATTATTAGTGTGTGTAGTCTGTAGATTGTGTGTGTTGGGTACTCCAATATCTATGAGGAATGTGGTTTTTGTGTGTTTGTGTATAAGTGTAATGTCTGGTCTGTTATAGTGTACCGTCTTGTCTGTGATAATTGCTCTATCCCAATATAATTTGTGTGTGTTATTTTCGAGAATTGTAGATGGAGTGTATTTGTAGTATGGTGTGTTGTCTGTTGTCTGTTGTGAGTTTGTGTTTTATGGCGAGTTTATAGTGTACTATTTTTGCTACCTGATCGTGTCTGTAATTGTTATCTGCTCGTGTAAGGCGTGAGCATGCAGATGTAATGTGTTGTATTGTTTCTGGTTTCTGTCGACATTGTCGACAGAGGTCTGTTTGTTGTGCAGTATCTTTGTGTATGTATTTTTTGTAGTTCAGTGTATGTATGACTTGATCCTGTATTGCAAACATGAAGCCCTCGGTTTCCGGAAAGATATTACACTTGGTCAACCACGCCTGCGAAGCCTCTCGGTCAACACAGTTGTGGCTAATCTCATGCAAATACCTTCCATGTAGAACCTTCGATTTACATGTCAGCATGTTTGTGGCTGTGTGTTGTGCTTTGGTTGGTGGAGGAGAGTGTTGTATTGTGTGCAGGTTAAGTGGCGTGTATGACTTGTCTGCGAATGTTATGGCTTTGTGTAAGTGTGAGGTGTGTGTTTTAGATTGGAAGTACTCCCGTAGGCTATGGTGCTGATGATCGTGTAATAGTCGGATGTCTGTAAAACCACGTCCTCCTAGAGACCGTGGTAAGACCAACCTGGCTGACGATGAGTGTATGTGTTGTATCCTGTGTTTTGTCATGACTGTTCGTGTTTTGATTTGTATGTTTTAATGTCTGTGTTTGTCCACTTTATGATTCCGAAATCATGTAAGTGATGCCCTTCATTAAGAAAGGAGGTGTTGTGTGAGGGTGTTGTATGAATTGTGTAAAATGCCGTACGAGGTGTTCGAGTGTGCAAGTAAAGTGTTTCAGCCAATAGTTGTGTATTTGATCCACTCCAGGGCGCATCCAATTGTGTAAGTGTTGTGTAATGTTGTGTATGTCTTGTGTAGTAATTGTTGTTTGTGTCATGTGTATAATGTTGTTTTTTTTGTGGATCTCGTCTTCGATCCAACAGGTTCAACATTGGGCTGAACTCGGACCAAAGACCAGACCAATATGTAAAAAGTGAGTGTTCTGTGGGTGGTTGTGTGTCGTGTTGTGGTGTGTTGTTGTGTGTGATTGATCGGTAGAAAATTTTTTGGTGGTGGTGGAATTGAGTGTTGTGTATTTTGCGTGTGTGTGCAGCTTTGTATCGTTTGAGTCTTGTAGAGTATACTGTGACATTTTGGTGTAGTGTATCCCTAAATTCCTCTAGAGCTGTGTTGTGTTAATCGTATTTGGAGTATATTTTATATGTTGTTTTGATGTTTTGTATGCGTTTGGTGATTTTTTATGTGTGTGTTCCTTGTATGTATTGTGTGATCCGGCCTAGGTCCCACCTAATACTCGTAATACGAGAATTTAAACGTTTTTCCCAAGCTAGTGTGCGTGTTTGTGTAGTGCGTGTGTTATGTGTGTTTATGGGTGATGTTACCTTGAAACCATTACACCTAACTGCTGCAACAGCTCCGCAGTAAATGATGTTGTGTAAGTCTGTAAATGTTGTGTCCTGTGATAAGTATTTTGGTAAAATGAAATTGTTCAGTGTGGTAACTGTGGAACATACTGTCAAGTCAACGCCTTCTATCTATACCTCATAAGAACGTCTTTTGAAGGTCCTAATAAGTAGGTCATAAGCATCATCACATGCATCCCGGGAAAAGAGATTTGTTTGACCGAGCTATTTACCGAGTAAATAGCTCGGTAAACTATTTACCAAGAAAATTAATTAATGGTAAATTGATTAAATGCAAGCAGAATTTGGCTTTAATTTATTTCACGAGTTTTCCCTTAGTATGTTTTTAAAATTTTATAACACGACAAGTTATTATTTCTTTTTTTTTCAAATATTTAAAACTTGCTGCGTTATAAAATTTTAAAAACATACTAAGAGAAATCTTACGACTTAATCTACAACCAAATTTTTACTTACATTTAATCAATTTACCATTTATTAATTTTCTTGGTAAATAGTTTACCGAGCTATCACTTTTTAAGGAGCAATTATTATATGGAGTATCTCCCAAATAATATTAATAATAATAATAATAGTTTATTCGTTCCTTTCTTTAACAATACAATTGTATAGAGCACATAAATATTAAGAATAAAATAATGATAAAATAAATAATAATACGTCAATATAAAGAATAAAATTTTAAATTCATTCAGATGTAAAAACTCAAATTAAAATTAAAACTAAAACCAAAATATGAAACCTATATGTAGATTTGTTAGTCAGTGAGGCTCAGAGCAAAACCTCTTCTAACGAGTAAGGACATGATTCCAGCAAAAGTTTCTTTATTGCCATTATAAAACTCGTTTTCTCTATGTCCATATAATTTTTAACACTTGGGCAGTTTTTGAACTTGATGTATATTTTTATGGCCATGTTTTGTGACCCATTACTAACGCACTTATAATTGCAATTAAGGGTTCTGTATCCATGCTCTTGTCTGGTTACACGACAATTATTACTAACATTACTGTTATAAAATAATTGCGATTTTTAAGAAAAACCTTCATCAATTCAAGAATATATATTGAACAAAAAGTCCATTATCTTTAAAAATGTATCTACAGCTATCGTATTTGTTTAAGCCAAAAATGATTCGGACAATTTTTTTTTGAATAAGAAATATTTTATTAGCATGGCTAGAGGAGCCCCCTAATATAATTCCAAAAGACATGATCGAGCAAAAGTTCAAATTATAGATCAGTAATAGCGATTTAAGATCCATTTTTTTTTCATTAGTCTCATTTGAAAACAGACTTTATTCAATTTGGCACTAAGAGCATCAATATGACTTTCCCATTTTATATGATTATCAAATGAGATTCCTAAAAACTTTATTTTATTAGTTAAGCCGATAATATTGTCAGTTTCTAACTTAGTGTTCTTGATTTAAAATTTTAAAATTTGAGACTTTTGCAACTTTAATGATAGACCATTAATCCTGCACCACTCAACAACTGAATTTAAGGTTTCATCGATCATATCGTCTAAGACAAGCTGATCTCCACTTCGAAATACAATCGTGATATCGTCTGTATACAAGAATACATCACACTTAAATTTCACATTTTTCGTTACATATGATGGCAAATCATTTATAAAAAGTTGAAACAGCTTAGGACCCAAGACACTACCCTGGGGAACCGCTTTAAGCACCTCTTGCTATTCCGAATTAAATATGTTACCATTATGCTTTGTTTCAACCCTTTGCTGTCTATTTTCTAAGTAATTCGACAAGATATCATGAATTTTACCTCTCAAGCCGACCTTGTACAGTTTTTGAAGCAGCAAACTATGTTCAATACAATCAAATGCCTTGCTCTGATCAAGAGCGACCATCGCAACATGATCTCGGTCATTTAAATAACTAAGGACAGTATCTGTAAGCATAAACAATGCCTCATTTATCCCTTTTCCCGAAACATACCCAAATTGATAATTGTAAATGACATTATATTTATTTAAAAACTTATCCATTCTATTATTAAAAAATTTCTCAAAGATTTTTGAAAAAACTGGCAAGCAGGATATGGGCCTAAAATTACTAATTTCGTTACATGCCTTTGACTTTTTTAATGGTATTACCCGTGCAAATTTTTCTCTATCGGGAAATACACCTGTATCGACCATGCAAGCTATTATATTTAATAAAGGAGGGAGAATGAGATCGGTAAAGAATTTAACGACTTGAACTGAAATATTGAAAATGTCTTGGGTAGTTTTATTTTTAAGTGCATTGATAATAGCCAACACCTCACTGGGTTCAACTTCATTTAAGAAAAGAGTTTTTGGATTACCTTCCAAATTTGAAAAATTAACTGTACAAGGTTTAATATGATTCATTACATTTACCAAATAATTATTGAAGGCATTCACCATAGACTGCGGGTCCGTTAGAGTCTCCCCGTCTCGTAATTACTTGATTAACATCACTACATCTGTCTTTAGTATCCATTTCATCCTTAATAATATTCCACAAGGCCTTAGAATTCCCTTTTTATTCACGAACCCTTGTAGAAATATGTTGCCTTTTGGCAACCTCAATGACCCTTTTATAAAGTTTAGAATATTTCTTTAGTTTATCTTTAACGTGAACATTACTAGTTATTTTAGACAAAAACTTTGCAATGTTTTAGTTGACTTTATAATACCCAATGTAATCAAAATAGGTTAACGATATTTAGAAGATTTTGAAACTATTACTGCGCATGTGACATTGAGACACCCAAGAAAGATGTCCATAAAATTATTAAATTTATCGTTTACACTCTGAGCCTCAAGAATACTGAATCCCAGTTTTCATTCGTCAACATTTTGAATAATAATAAATTTTCGTCGGTTGTGACACGTGTTAAAACAATATCAGATTTATTGGATTTCACACCCTCGTCAAATGCACTGAAATCAATGAGTTCGTGATCAGAAAATGCACAAGGTTGAACGTTAACGCTAAAGTTCCTCATGTTAGTTACTATACTATCGATCAAAGTTGAGGAGGTGGCAGTGATGCGAGTAGCCTCCTTCACTACCGATTTACCTCCAAAGGACTTTATAATGTTGAGGAATGATTTGCTGTTTACATCATTTATGAACAAATCAATATTAAAATCACCCGCTAAAATAAACTTCTTATTCTCCATATTGATCCTAGTGAGACAGCTTTCAAGTTTAGATAAAAATTCATTTATATTGCCTGAAGGAGATCTGTAGATACAAACAATTATTAAAGGGCTTTTCATATTAACAACCTCAACTGCACAACATTCAAATGTTTTTTTGCAATTATCTATAAGAAAGTCATGAGTTAAAATTAGATGATAAAATCAATGTACCACCGCCATCAGATAGACTTCTGTGACTACTAGTTACTATCTCATAATTATTTATTTTAAAAACCTCTAATTCCCACTGTTTAAGTCAGTGTTCAGTAACACAATAAAAATTTGAAAGTTTGTTAGCGGTACATTGTTCATTAATTAAAAGTTCAAGCTGAAGTTATTTATTACGTAAACTACGTGAATTTAATAAATTTAAACGAAGATTAGTCCTTATTTCAGTATTCTTAAAAGCCGTATCAACAAGTTTTTTGCTTGCCTTATCCCCTGCCTCCTCGGTATGGCTTTCCTCACACCTTAGATTGTTTAATTACTTCAATATTGTCAGATGACACAGGGGAAGAAGCATGGCCGGTACAACTAGGAAGAGATATAATGTCCTCCATAGTCATACCGTCATTAGGATATTCGGGCTTACCAACAACCAAAGCCTTTCTATCGTCCAGATAATCACCATTGACATAGGATTTCACTATGGTGACTATCTTATCAGTTCCCATTTTTTTAAGAAAACCTCGACGGTCCAGAAAATCAAATTTATTGAGCGACTTATTCGTGTATAAACAAATTTGGCCATCAAACTTGAAGAGCTCAAGTTCGATGAAATGATTGAGATCAAATATTAAATTATTGACATCACTGTTAGCATAGTTATACGCAACGGTAGAAAACAAGACATTAGTATTATTTAATTTGCTCATTAAATTAGAAAATTTACATTTAAGTTGATCAATATATCTAATATCTTTATTTACACTCGATGAACTAAACAATAAAACTACAAAATCCGAATGAGTAAAATTTTTTGTTTCATCTTCAATGTTACTAACAATATAATCAAAAGTACCATAAGGTTTAACGATTGATGTAATACTAAGTCGCTCAGACATACATTGTTTAAGCTTTATAGACAGGCCTGAAGCCAGTTGGTCACCCACAATTACAATTTTTGGATTCACCCCTGGAGACGAGGCACGTTCCTGGCATGAATCATTTTTTGGTAATGGCACAGCAACATTATGATGTGCATCATTAGTTAAATTAGCTGATTGCGAACACTTATTTACTAAACTAACTTCAGCCTGAACATCCGCGTCAGAAATCACTTTATGTTTCGTTTGGGTCATGACGTTGAACACCTCAATCTGCTGTTGTATTTCCGTCTGAAGTGACTCATCGACGGTATCCACAATTTTGTTTAGTGTTGCTAAATGCTCATCGTCAGTCTGCGTGCCAATGTTATACAGTATTGGTTCAGGTTTATTAATATAAGCATCGTTTCTTTCTTTTAACACTTGTATTATGATGTTTTGTTTCTTAATGTTATCGTTTAACTTAATGATTGACTGCTCTTGTGTTGAAATAATACTTTCAGCTTTAGCCAACTTATTTCTTAAATCGGTGAGTAAATCCTTGAAATCTATCCTTGCATCATCGTTATTATTTTTATCATCGTAAACACAAGACGTGTAACTAACATTAAGATTTTTATTTACAATTTGCCCTGAATTAGTTAATGATTTGGTGATGTTTCTAGTTTGACGTACAAATGATGCTTTTGAGTTAGACATCGTGTATAATTCAAAAAACTTTAAAAAGCGACGACACCGGCATTTGAAAAATGTCAACTTAAACTCAAAATTTATAAAAAAAAAAACTTGCAGAGCATAAAAACACATGACAACAAAATATTCAAGTGTGAATGTGACTGATACGTGACTTCATTGTATTTGATTTGTTGAGTTATTTGTAGAAAACACACTGTATATAGATTTATAGCACAATTTACATTGAACTCACTGTATACAAATTGTATCTCAATGACAGTTGTCAAAATACAAAGGTTATTAAAGGCTATAATTCTAAATAATGAACACTATATTAATAAGCAATATTTGCACAACCACATATTTGATTTCAATTGTATTATAGAATTAATTTCAAAAATTAATTTAGAAATCCCTCACACGTTCGTACACGTTGAATATACATATATATATGAAATAACTAGGCTCTTTTTTACATTTATGTTTCTGATCGGATATGACTACTTTTTGCAAGTCTTAAATATACAAAGCCGAAGGTTTCGCATAAAACGCCACGCGTTTTTATGCATTTTGTTATGCTTTGCGTTACTTTACGACTCACATTTACATAACGTTTACTCGCGCTTTCACCACCTTGAAACCCGAGGCGGCGTCCGGCCTTGGCTTTGCGTCTTAAAAAGACTACAAAAAACCGCTACCTTCTAGCATGAATAGAAGTAAAAAGGTAATTTTTGGTGTTTTTCCCATTTTCGGGGATGTTGCGTTGGGAAAATTAATGTTTTCTCTTAGAAGTTATCTTTTTTTTTAAATAAAAAAATTTGCATAGTGGAACTGTAGTTATGAAACTAAGGATTTAGGTTCTCTGGGAAATCAGTGTGCTTTATAGGGTTTTTTTTTTTTTTTTGCTTATTTTTTCGATAAAACACACCGTTTCGGAGTTATTTACCTTTTTAATAAAATTTCTCGTTAATTTGGCATCGTTCTAAAATTCACAGGGCCTGAAAATGTGGTATTTAAGATCTATGGGCTATGTTGACTTGACACGAAATAATTTTCGATTATTTTTTTGAATTGGTTTACGAGATATTTCAATTTTAAGATCCAGGCAAAAATTTCATTTTTTTTCACAAATTCTAAATAATGAATCCAAAAAGTTACTTTGTAAATTATAAAAATTAGTGTTTCTCCATTGGAATATTCATAAATAATGGTTTTCAAATAAAGCTGTGAAAAATATATATACTTTTGGAAATGCTACGCGATTTATGTGTCATCCAATCAACCAATCAGAATGAACTGTATAAGATATATGTTTCACAATGTTAAATTTATTATAACAACAATGCAAAAATTTTCAATTTCGAGATAGAAATTTCTGGTTTTCATAATATTCCTGTCGATTTGGGTACTAGATCTAACTTTATACCAAATATAAACTTTTAAGGATATCTGGAAGTAGGGTAGAATATTGATCGATTAGTCGCACAAAATTCTGGGCGTTCCCGCTATTTTTGCATTTTTTAAAATATCTTTTCAACTGTTTATTCCTGAACGATGATTATAAGAACAGTCTCTTATAATTCCGTAAATTTTCCATATTCGAAAACTCAGCACTGTAGGCTCTTTTCGTTCAAAAGTTATATCGGGCCAAATATCGTCTAAATTAAGGTGTAGTTAGTAGTTGCGTGGACGTCAGGCAAAAAAATCCCATAAACTCGGCCTTACACACTTTCATGCTCTAGATTTAATTTATTTTGATTGAAAACATCTGAAAAATTTTTTATGAACTAATAAAATATCGGAATTTTTCAGGACGCTTGATCAAGCGTCCTGTTCTTGTGATCTGACATTACTCGGTGGTGTAGATCTGGTTGCATTCTGAAAATCAGAGTTTGAATTTCTTCGATTGGGACTTATCAACTTATCACTATCATTATTATCTAAAGTTCGTGGAGTTATCTGAATTTGATTCCTAATATTTTCTCTACTTTCCCCTTTTACAACATAAGAATTCGGCGCGCAAACACTGGCTTTAATTTCGCCTGGAATCTATATGGCATGATTTAACTTTGCGAACATAACTTTTTGTCCATCGTAGAAAGGTGGTCTAACTTGAGATGTCCGATCATAATATTTTTTAATATTTTCTTTTTGTTTTAAAATTATTTTCCGGTTATAATGATATGTTTTTTGAAATAAGTTGTTCAAAAGTGCACGGTGTATTTGCCCGTAGGTTTCGAGACATCAAATTTGAGGCGGGGTTTAATTGTCCTCTAGGTATGTTTCTAAAATTGAGTAAAGCTAAATAGTGATCTTTACCTGTGTCAGCACATTTAAAAAAATCTTCTTTATTGATTTTACTGCACTTTCTGCAAGCCAATTTGATTTTGGGTAATGTGGACTTAACATTACATGATTGTCAAACCCCATTCTTTCTCAAATTTTTTAAATGGTTCAGAATCAAAACAGAGTGCACCGTCAGTGCACAGTATCAGGGGAATTCCATGACGAGCTTTATTTTCTGAATCACAGGTTGACTTCTTAAATTTGCTAGTGATGTAGTTTCTATGTAGTTGCTTAGAGCATCTACCAGTACTAAATACTATTTTTGGTTTAACTCGAATGTGTCACAACCTACTCCCGTCCATGGAAGTTTTTGAACTTCATTATATGTGAGTGCAACCTAACCTTATTGCCTTGATCATTATCATTATTATCTAAAGTTCGTGGAGTTATCTGAATTTAATTCCTAATATTTTCTCTACTTTCCCCTTTTACAACATAAGAATTCGGCGCGCAAACACTGGCTTTAATTTCGCCTGGAATCTATATGGTATGATTTAACTTTGCGAACATAACGATCTTTATTTTCTGAATCACAGGTTGACTTCTTAAATTTGCTAGTGATGTAGTTTCTATGTAGTTGCTTAGAGCATCTACCAGTACTAAATACTATTTTTGGTTTAACTCGAATGTGTCACAACCTACTCCCGTCCATGAAAGTTTTTGAACTTCATTATATGTGAGTGCAACCTAACCTTATTGCCTTGATTATTCAGCAAGTTGCGCATGAATTAACATACTTTTTTATGTCTTGGCTCAATCCTATCCAAAAATCCATTCTATTTATGCCACGGTGTCCGGTTCGTGAG
The DNA here is from genome assembly GCA_963920215.1 of Nineta flava. Classification (NCBI taxonomy): domain Eukaryota; kingdom Metazoa; phylum Arthropoda; class Insecta; order Neuroptera; family Chrysopidae; genus Nineta; species Nineta flava. The sequence continues at coordinate 65,013,663 of OY986040.1, forward strand.
CATATCTTGTATCAACGATTTCGGCATAATAATTCTTTCTCCTCGAAGTACTATTCCTTTCGTTCTTGATATTTCGTTTTTGAACTCAAAAATGCCCTGCATGGTTCTTTTACATCTTTATAATATTTTGGCCATCCATTTAGCGTGTACTCTGCTATCTTCGTCAAGGTTTGAGCATTTTTAGTTTCTTTGGCCACGAGGCTCCAACATTCGTCGGTAATTGGTAAATTTTTGATAAATAACGCAACTTGAGTTCAATTTCCGAGTCGAACTGTGTTTTCATATTGCAAACAGCTGTATCAAAATCTCAGGAAAAGGTGTCGGCAATGTATAGATATTTACGTGGTGTGTGTACTAAGTTCAATCTGTACATTTGAATTCCAATTAACACTTTTCCTTCCTTTTCAATTTGGGAATATCTTTCTGTATATCGTTAAAAGCTCTAGATGCATATGCCAATGGTCATCTTTCTTGAATGACTACTGCACCAAGTCCTTTGCAGCTTGCATCAACACTTAGTGTCAATTCTTTTGAAGGGTCATAAAATCCAATTACGGGAGATCGAGTAAATGGCATTTTTAACTTTTTAAACGAATTTTCGTTAACTGAATTCCATAAAATGTGGTGTCATTTTTCAACAGCTCTCTCAGCGGAGCACAAACATCCGAATATCTTGGTATATATCTAGATAAATAATTAAACAATCCTAGCACACGCTATAAGGCCTTTTTATTTGTGGGAGTTTTAAGCCCTACAATCACCTTAATTTTTTCAGTATCAACTGAAATTTCTTCAGCCGTAAAATTGTGCCCTAAAAAGGTTTATCGTTGATTTATTAAATTGGCACTTATTTTTATTGAATTTAATTCTTTTTTGGGATGCCGCAGTGACTACTTTTGCAAGACTTTCCTTCAAGCTTTCTTTTGACTTTGCAAAGATCAGAATATCATCTTGAAATATCCTTACATTGTCAATGTTCCTGAATGTTTCTGCTATAGTTCTGTGAAATATCTCTGCAGAGACATTGCGTCCAAAAGGAAGTATTTGAAACGTATATCTTCCCCAAGGACTTTGAAAGGTGCATAGCTTAGAGCTCTCTGATAACTCGATAACTCACTCAATAATCCATTTTGAGGAAAAAAGATAACATATTAAAAAAAATAAAACTTATGCAAATTTCATTAATAAAATATTGAAAGTAGTAAAGTTTTATTTAATAATTTTTTTTATACAAATAAAAAACAACCAAAAATAAAAAAATTCATTACGCAAGAGTTGCGTCAACTTCCTCAGAACAAATTTTATTCAGATCGGATTATACCTGTTACCGTTAGAGATCACAATAAAACGCGTATAAATCTTTTTTAAAATTGACCGAACCAAATATTATTTTTTCTTCTTATAGAATCCCAGTGACGATTTTCCAACGGAGCTCTCTTCGTCTTGGCTCTTTGAAAACAACAAATAGTCCACAACGAAATCGAGATTGCACAAAACAGTTGTTAAAGGTCAAGAGTCGCGAAAATCAGTTTTACTAAAATTTCTCGTAAACTTTTAGTTAAACTAAGTTTTAAAAGAATTAAATGTGTAATCTAATACGTTCAGGTTTATGTCGCCGTAAGATATTATTAGAAAGAAAAAAATTCGATACATAAATTTAGTCACAGTTTGATCAAAATGAAATGTCGTATCTGATATCATTTTAGTATTTTCAAGGCCAATTTTATTAATAAATGGCATACATCAAGGGGAAAGGGAGCCATAAAGATAGAAGAAAACACAAAATATCTCTCTTAATATTGGAACAATCGAAAAATGTATAAGGTGTAAAGTTGTAAAAAATCAGTTTCTACCTTATCATTTTTTCCAAACTCTAATGTGTACAGAGATATTTAGAATTTTAACTTTCAATCTTTAATTGTAAATATTTCTGTAAATATTAGTGTAACAGAAAAATGATAAGAAACAAAATTACAGTAAAACTTAGTAGCTACAACTTAACTACTGATAAATTTTTCGATTTTTCAAATATTAAGGGAGATATACCAAATTTTGTGTTTTCCCCTCCCTTTAAACCCCATTTCCCCTTGTTCGATTTTACCCATTAAGAACTTGACCATTAGAAAAAAGTACATGTATATATATATACATATATATATATATATATATATATATACATATATATATATATATATATATATATATATTTAAATTTTAGCGAGTGTGATTTTTAACATCTAATAGGTAGGATTGATGGACATTTGAAGAAATTTTTACGAAATTCCAACATTGGTGCAAAAACAATATCTGCATTTCCTTCGGAGGAAATTCGCTAAAACGTTGATATATTTAAATTTTTATTAAAGCAATTTTTCATAAAACAATGTTTAAAAATCGTTAAAAAAATTAAATAGATTTTTTTCATTTAATCGAAATTTTTACAATCGATTAAAAAATATTGATTATCGAACCAAAAAAATTGTTTGTTCGATTAATCGATTTCGATGACACAACACTACGGTCATCACTGACCTCCGTTAAGTTTGCCACCGGCTTCATTTTTCAAAATTTTCTTTATGTAAATAGAGTTTGAAAAAAAAAATTATTTAAGAATTAATATTTTTCACGTAAAAACGATTTGAATTTTTTGAGTGAAGTGGCCCCCAACTTCATATTTTCATATTTTGCATTAACTTTTGGTAATGCAAATCGTTAAGGAATCGTTCAAAAGAGTTTGAAATAGCACAAAAATTATTTGAGAGTGAATATTTTTTACACAAAAACGATTTTTAGTTTTTTGTGTGACGTTGGCCCCACACTTAACTTTATGTTTGAAGCCCCATTGTATGCCTCAAATTTTAAAAATATACAAATCGTTAGCGAGATTTTGAGAGAGAACAAAAATTATTTGAGAGTCAATATTTTTTATATAAAATTTTTTTGTGTGAACGCGGTTCTCATTTGCATTTCTCAAAAATTTCTTGTATGCAAATCTTTAGAGAATCGTTTAGAGATTAGTTTGAGAGAGAGCAAAAATTGTTTGAGAGTTGAAGGGTTTTTTTGCCTTCGCGCATTACTACACGAAAAAACAGAGCCGATTTGACCTCAAAATATCTCCTGAGCGAAAAGAGCTACAGTGCTGGTTTTTCGAATATAAGCAATTTAGGGAATTATAAGAGAACAAGTTTTTGCTTTTAGTTAAAAATAAACGGTTAAAAAGTTATTCCGGTTCAAAAACCGTAAAACAGCGTCTACGCCCATAATTTTCATTAGACAGGATATCTAAAGATGATATTTGGCATATAGTTAGGTCTAGTACCCAAGGCAAAAGGAAAATTATGAAATCACGAAATATATATCGGGAAATGGGAAAACTTTTGTATTTTTGTTTTGATAAAATTATTATAGAGTATAAAACTTTATTTCTACACTTTCAGAAATGCTAGAAGGGTGCGGTTTTTGCATTCGACGCGGAATTTTTGATACTTTAAATAAGAATTTTTGGGAAAATTTAATTTTCCCAACGGAACATATGGAAAATCAAAAATTAAATTGTTTAAGATTGAAAATTAAATTCCTTAATATCTCTGTACACATTAGAGCTTGAGCAAAAATGATAAGGTGATGAATTGTAGCAAACTTGATTTCCTACAACTGTATTCCTAACGTATTTTTCGATTAAGAGAGATATTTTATATTTTGTGTTTGTATATTTTTTATATGAAACCCGATGTTATGTGTATCTTATGTGCAATACAATTGCTCTAATTTTTTTGTTCAGTATTATCTCAACCAATCAGCTTACAGCAATTGTATGGCACATAAGATGCAAATAATATAAATACAAAATATAAAATATCTCTCTTAATATTAGAACAATTAGAACAATTTGAACACAAAAAATTACCTTTTTATTCCCAGTATATGTAAATATACATGGTATATTAAGTTTAGTCCTGACTTTGTAACGTTTGAAAATATTAATCCTTGATATAAATGCTTGTTTATAGCTTGAAAACAGAAATGCTTGAAAACAGATAAACAGCTAATTTTTGTGTGTGTGTTCTAGAACAAAAAAGTAAGGTCTAATTCGTTAATAGGCAATTTTTACTTTTAACCGAAAATCAGATCCACCCTTCTTCCATTTCGATGGTGATTCAAATTCGCCGACTCAAAATTATTTAGATATTTACATTAGTTCAGGATGCCATCTTAAATCGAATATGGCGGCCGCCGCAAATGGCGATTTCAAATTTCCAAAGTCACCCCTATGAAATGGGTATTAAATAAAAGGGCTTTATGACGTCATTCTAAATCCAACATGGCGGCTGCCGCAAATAGTGATTTTTAATTTCCATATTAACCCCTATGATATGGGTATCAAATAAAAACAGTATATAAAATGACGTTATTCGAAATCCAATATGGCGACCGCCGCAAATGGCTATTTACAACTTCCACATTAACCACTATTATATGGGTATCAAATGAAATGGCTTGATGACCAAACACAATAAGTAAAGTGATGTCCTTCTAAATCCAATATGGCGGCCGCCGCAAATGGAGATTTACAATTTCCACATTAACCCCTATGATATGGGTGTCAAATGAAAGGGCTTGATGAGCGAAACACAATATATAAAGTGTCGTTATTGTAAGTCCAATATGGCGGCCACCGCAAATGGCGATTTATAATTTCCACATTAACCCCTATGATATGGGTATCAAATGAAAGGGCTTGATGAGCAAAACACAATAAGTAAAGTTAAGTCATTCTAAATCCAATATGGCGGCCGCCGCAAATGGCGATTTATAATTTCCACATTAACCACTATGGTATGGGTAACAAATGAAAGGGCTTGATGAGCGAAACACAATGAGTAAAGTGATGTCCTTCTAAATCCAATATGGAGGCCGCCGCAAATGGAGATTTACAATTTCCACATTAACTCCTATGATATGGGTATCAAATGAAAGGGCTTGATGAGCGAAACACAATATATAAAGTGTCGTTAGAGTCTATTTTGATAGTGAAACAGTGAATATATAATAATTGTTGTGCTTAAATCCAATAAATTGTACTTAATAATAGATCAAATATTCATAATAATATACGTAACAATCAACTAGTTAATACAAATTGCAAACATCAAAATACATAACATCTACTCACCTCGAGTGAGTAGATCCAAACATCTCTACAAAACGTAGATGGATAACACAAAAACACATAATATACAAAAACAAATAAAATAAAAAATTACTTTAATCTACACTCAACACACACAAAAATGGATCAACAAAACTCACACAGATACTCAAACATATTAAAAACAGAATTATACCCAACAAAAAACCATGCAATTATACTACAAAAAATAGATAATATTGAATTTACTGACCACATATTGGCATTACGCACAATCATCGACATCAAACTAATAACCGACGCTTATCCTATGAGCTTTGGACGAATATGCATATACTGACAAATTATGCATATACTGACAAATTACTGACAAATACAAATACATCATTATAAATGGACAAAAAGCAGAACTGAGAAAATTAGTAAGCTCAACAAAACGCATGATCATCACCATACCAGCAATCATCCCCAACGAAATACTAATAAAACAGCTAACCTTAAACAAAATAAAAGTATCCTCACCAATAACACGAGTGAAACTTTCAAACCCAGAACTACTGCATATAAATAGCGGCCGTCGGCAACTATACTATTTACCAGACCCAGAAAATCCTGCACCAGATTCATTCACCATAGATTTTCAAAACGAAACCCATAGAATTTACACAAGTACAGAAAAATGCAAAACATGTAATCCACATGGCCACTCAGATGATAGATGCAAAACTATACCAATTACCACACACACTCAAGATATTAAAATCCAACCCAACTCACCACCACAAGAAATTGCATCAATACCCAGAAAACGCATTCACACAGACACCAGCAGCACTCATGAATCTGAACATGAACACACCAGTACTTAAAACATCAACCCAACAAAAAAACTAAATAATAATTCAACCTTTTCTGTAACACAAACAACTGAAGAAACCACCACAAGTAACTCAAACGTCGAAAATAATAACGAAATTACATCAAACAAAAACACAGAAACCCAAACAACATACAAAACACACAACCACAAACCCAAAAAAAACAACATACAAAATCAAACATTAATAACGCATTCATTGAACAAATTATACAAGTGTTAAAACCAACAATGAAACAAAACCCCGACAAATTTCCTATAACATACACTGTCTTCGAAAATCTCATACTCACACAAAGAAAAATCAAAATTGAAAACATCATCAAAAAATACAACGTCCCGTCTGATCAAATAATAGAAATGATACAATATTTATATAACATACCGGATCAAAATAGAATTGTTAAAACCACATAAAACTGAAAAACAAAATATTAACAAAACCTGGAGAAGATAGCTCAAGCGACGAAACAAATTAAGGTAAGCCAATACAAAATACAATAATTCAGTAAAATTTGAACGGATATTATAATAAATCAACTGAAGTTAAAACAAAATAAAATAAATCAAACCAAAACTATGAACAATCACATCATACAATGGAATGTGAATGGCTTTTATTGTCGATCACCAGAAATTAAAATACTTCTAAACAAATACCAACCAAAAATATTATGTCTACAAGAAACACATTTATCACCCACCCAAGCGGCCAACCTAACAAACTACAATTCATTCAGATATGAATGCCAGGATGGGAGGAGAGCTGCTGGAGGGGTAATACAAACCCAGCTACAAATAATAGTCGCACAAATTCAAATAAGTAAACAACAAAAAATCACTATTTGCAATTCGTGGGGTATGTACATACCCCCACGAACACCCTTTACAACCGACAATATCCAACATATTATCGACCAGCTACCGCAACCTTTCATCCTACTCGGAGATCTGAACACACACATTACAGTCATTGGTAGTGAACATACTGACTACAGAGGAAAACAAATAGAGAAATTATTACTCCAAAATAATGAAATTAATACCCTCAACAACCGAAAACCCACACACTTCTCAACCGCCAACGGAACCTTTTCGACCATCGACATTACTCTAGCATCCACCTCCCTTTGTACTAAATTAGATTGGGATACACACAATGACTTATGTTCAAGCGATCATTATTCCATCATAATCAAATATAATCAAACCATTGTCAACTGTATAAATAAAACAGAAAAGATAAACCTTGAAAATATAAATTGGGATCTTTATACCGACCAAACTAAATTAATTACAAACGAAAATAATACCATAGACGAAAATCTAACTCAAATATATAAAACCATAGAAACCGCCCCAAATCAACTTATTTCAAAAAAATCAACAGTACATAAAAACAAACAGGTTCCGTGGTGGACTGATGACATCCGAAAATTGATCAAAGAACGTCAAAGATATCTTAATAAATACAAACGAAAAAAATTATTAACAGATTTTATAAACTATAAGATTACCAGAGTAAGGGTGAGAAGAGAAATAACAAAACAAAAACAAATATCATGGCAAAGTTTTATCTCAAAAATAAATAGTAACACAACCGAAAAAGAAATATGGAATAGCATAAAAAGAATTAATACAGGAACTAATACTACAGAAATTATAAATGCCCTAAAAATAAACAATGACTTAATTACTGACCACAAAGATATTGCCGAAAATTTAGCAAACCATTACTCATCAATCTCAGATGACACACAATACTCCAATCACTTCCGGACATACAAACAGGAAGCCGAACGAAACAAAATAAATTTTGATTCCAATACTGTCATAGACTATAATAAGCCATTCACATTCCAAGAATTCAAAACCGCATTACATACAATAAAAAACAAATCCTCTGGACCAGACAATATTCCAATTATTGTTTACCAAAATTCACACGAATCACTAATTAGGTCTTTATATAAAACAATAAATAAAATATGGGCAACTAGCCAAATACCAAACAACTGGAAACAATCTATAATTATACCAATCTACCAAACAAACAAAAATAAACTAGATCCTTCCTGCTACAGACCATTATCACTTATTAATCATAGAACAAAAATATTAGAAAGAATGGTATACGAGAGACTCTTATGGATCTTAGAAAAAAACAGTCTACTAAATGACAAACAATATGATTTTGGACCTCAAAGATCCACACTAGATGCTCATACCATATTAGACACAAGTATAAAAGACGCTTTTGTATTAAATCAAAATCTAGATGCAGTATTCTTTGATATCGAAAAAGCATACGATACTATATGGAAATACAAAATCACAGCACAATTACAAAAATGGGGGCTACGCGGAAATTTACCAAATTTATTCAAAACTTTCTGGAAAATAGAACATTTTCCGTTAGAGTTCAAAATACCTACTCCAATATTCATAATCAAAGAAATGGAATCCCACAGGAATCAGTATTATCCGCCATCCTATTCAATATAGCCACCAACGATATCACCAGCACAATCCCTTTCCCAATCCAAAAACTTCTGTATGCAGATGATTTGCTGGTATATATAGCCACGAATAACAAAGACTATGCACAAAAATATCTCCAAATAGCCCTAAACAAACTAACCAACTGGACAAACACAAATGGTTTAAAATTTTCACCACAGAAAACTAAATACATCTCTTTCCATAAAAAAAACACAACCTTACATTAACCATAGATAACCAACAAATAGTAAACACAACACACCATAAATATTTGGGATTAGAATATCAAGAAAACCTTAACTGGAGGACCCACATAGACAAACTCAAAGGGGATTTAATATCAAAATTAAATATATTGAAAATTTTGACAAACAAAAATACTGGAAGCGATAGGACAACCTTAAAAAAGGTATACAAGGCATTAATCCACTCAAAAATAGCTTATGGCTGCCATATTTACAATGCTTCAAAACCCGCAAAACTTAAACCAATAGACACTATTGTAAACACTGCCCATAGGTTAATATCAGGTGCCTATAGATCATCACCATTAATCAGCCTATACTGTGAAGCTGGCGCTTTCCAACCACAACAAAGTAGAGACTATCTAACGTTAAAATACTGCCTGAACACATTAGAAAAGGACAATCAATACCTAGGAAAAATAATCTCATCCACCACAGTCTCAACTAAATATCAAAAGAAAAAATCCATTCCAAAATTCATAGCAATAACCTTCAAACACCTAACGCAAAACACACACACAACACAAAAAATAACACAAATACAAAAACGACAAAATATCGAAAACACACCTCCATGGAATAATTTAAATATAAACATAGACTATACCCTAAACATAAACACATCCAGTGAACAAGTGTACAAACAATTATTCTACGAACTAATCCACACCAAATACCCAAACTACAAAAAAATATATACAGATGGATCCAAAACACCAACATCAACAGCATGTGCTTTTACCATCAACAACATAGAACACAAATACAAACTAAACACCATAGCAACCAACTTCACGGCAGAAGCAACAGCTGTTCAAAAAGCATTAACATTTATTCATACACAGCAAAACTCAGACAAATTTCTAATAATTACCGATGCTTTAAGTGTTCTAAAAGCAATACATAACCGGAAAACCAAACTAACAACTACCCAAAAAATACAAAAAACCTATCAAATGATAAATCAAAAAAATATAACACTTTTATGGGTACCTGGACACAAGAACATTCCAGGAAACGAACTAGCCGACTCAGCGGCTAAAGACGCACATCACTCCGGTATACCAACAAACTATGTCACAAAAGAAGATCTCTTACAACACACTAAGCAACAATTGATCGATATAAGAAACCAAACATGGCAAACAGTTACCGCAAACAAGCTAAAAGAAATAAAAAATGACACATCATTTTGGAAAACCAGCATCCAACCCAACAGAAAATTCGAAATTGCGCTGACACGATTACGAATAGGCCATACGAAAATAACCCACAGTCACCTAATGACCAGAGCCGAACCACCACAATGCTCAACATGCCATACACCATTAACAGTCCACCATATTTTATTAACATGCAAAAAATATAATATCCACAGAAAAAACATCAAATTATCCAACAACATGATCGAGCTTCTAGCGGACAAAAAGGAGAACATCAACAAGCTATATCAATTCTTAAAAATAACGAATCTCATAAAAGAAATTAAAAAAAAAAAACCAATGAAATAAAAAAAAATAAAAAAATAGCGCATCACAATACAATCATCACTGTAGGGAATCCGATTACCTACAAATCTACACATCACATATAAAACATTACAAAACATTAATACACTGTAAATATGACCGTAGATGTTAAAAGTGCAGTATAAATTAAAAAAAAAGAAAAAAGAAAGTGTCGTTATTGTAAATCCAATATGGCGGCCACCGCAAATGGTGATTTATAATTTCCACATTAACCACTATGGTATGAGTAACAAATGAAAGGCCTTAATGAGCGAAAAACAGTATATAAAGTGACGTTATTCTAAATCCAATATGGCGGCCACCGCAAATGGCGAATTATAATTTCCTCATTAATCCCGATGATATGTGTATCAAATGAAAGAGCTTGGTGAGCAAAACACAATAAGTAAAGTTAAGTCATTCTAAATCCAATATGGCGGCCGCCGCAAATGGCGATTTATAATTTCCACATTACCCACTATGGTATGGGTAACAAATGAAAGGGCTTGATGAGCGAAACACAGTATATAAAGTGACGTTATTCTAAATCCAATATGGCGGCCCCCGCAAATGGCGAATTATAATTTCCTCATTAACCCCGATGATATGTGTATCAAATGAAAGGGCTTGATGAGCAAAACACAATAAGTAAAGTTAAGTCATTCTAAATCCAATATGGTGGCCGCCGGAAATGGAGATTTACAATTTCCAATTAACCCCTATGATATGAGTATCAAATAAAAGGACTTGATGAGCGAAACACAGTATATAAAGTGACGTTATTCTAAATCCAATATGGCGGCCGCCGCAATTGGCGATTTCTAATTTTCACATTAACTCCTATGCTATGGGTATCAAATGAAAGGGCTTGAGGGGTGAAACACACTAAGTAAAGTTAAGCCATTCTAAATCCAATATGGCGGCCGCCGCAAATGGCGATTTATAATTTTCACATTAACTCCTATGCTATGGGTATCAAATGAAAGGGCTTGAGGGGTGAAACACACTAAGTAAAGTTAAGCCATTCTAAATCCAATATGGCGGCCGCCAGAAATGGAGATTTACAATTTCCACATTAACCCCTAAGATATGGGTATCAAATGAATGGGCTTGATGAGCGAAATACAGTATATAAAGTGACGTTAATATAAATCCAATATGGCGGCCACCGCAATGGAGTTTTATAGTTTCCTCATAAACCCCTATGATATGCGGTTGATATATATATATATATATGCCTTTCAAAAAGTAGTGATATCCGATCACAAACATATATGTAAAAAAGGGCGGGGCAATCCTTAATGTATAATAGCTGCTCCTTAAAAAGTGATGATATGGGATAAAGGACCGAGCTAATTACCAAGTGTGAGTGAATTGAATATAAATTTCTTATGTAAATTTTTCCTTAGAAAATTAATGAGAGGTAAATTGATTAAATGTAAGAAAAAATTTGGTTGTAATATATTTCGTAAGTATTCTCTTAGTATGTTTTTAAAATTTTATAACGCGGCGTTTTAAAATATTTGAAATATTTGAGAAAAATAAATTACTTTTTAAAAAGCAATTATTACATTAAGGATTTTCTCGAAAACGTAATTAGCTCGGTCCTTTATCCCATATCATCACTTTTTAAGGAGCAGCTATTATACATTAAGGATTTCCCCGCAAATTCGGCCCTTTTTTACATTTATGTTTTTGATCGGATATTTTTTACATAAAATCGGTTTAAAAAGTTTCAAATAGAGTGAAACTTTTTTAATGGTATGCAATTTGTATGACATTGATGTGATGAGTTTGTAGCGGTATCGCATTTTCATTAAATTATTATTATAATTTTATTTATCATTTCAATTTTTCAATCAACGATTTCAATTTTTCATGTGAAGTCCTCCATTTGCCTTTTACTTCTTTTCTCAAAATTTTGTTTGTGCAAAGCGTAAGAGAATCGTTTGAGAGAGTTTGAGGCAGAACAAAAATTATTTGAGAGTTTATATTTATTATGAAAAATCGATTTAATTGTTCAAATAGAGTGAAACTTTTTTAATGGTTGGCAATTTGTAAGACATTGATGTGATGAGTTCAACGATTTCAATGTCTCATGTGAAGTTAGTCTCCATTTGCCCCTCACATCGTTACTCAAACTTTCGTTTATGCAAAGCATTAGAGAATCGTTAGAGAGAGTTTGACAGAGAACAAAAACCTTTTGCGAGTTAATATTTTTTACATAAAAACGATTTCAATTCTTTGTGTGAAGGTGGCCCCCATTTGGTCCCTTTACATTTCTCAAAACTTTATTTTATACCAATCGATATGAATCGTTTGAGAGAGTTTTAGAGAGACAAGAAGAATTATTTGAGAGTTAATATTTTTTACGTAATAACGATATAGTTTCAAATAGGGTGAAACTTATTATTATGTAATCTAACTTGTAAGACATTGGTGTTTTTTTTTTTTTAGGGTCCTAATTTTAACTATTATCAGTTCTAATAAGAACTATGAATAGAGTGATCACTAGATAAAAATCGTGAATTGTGTCTACCCAATGGAAGACACAAGAATGAAGAATTATATACTAAAATTATTTAAGTACATTTATCACTAAAATGTCAAATAAATCTATATTTTAATTTTAAGATATTAAGTTTATTTAGTCTGTTTAAGGTCTAACTATTGTCAAGAAGATTAAGCACATACACATTTGGATGCATTTCTAAACGATACATATAGTTTTCACTAAATCGCACTATTTCTTCACGCACTGTAGACACATTTAAACTACGATGTAGGTCATCGTTTCGAACGTACCATGGTGAATCACTTATCGCACGTAGCACTTTAGACTGAAAACGCTGTAAAATCTCAATGTTACTCACACTTGCAGTACCCCACAATTGAATACCGTATGTCCATATAGGTTTCAAAATGCTTTTATACACTAATAACTTATTTTCGAGGGATAATTTAGAGTTACGATTAAGCAACCAGAAATATTTATTGAATTTAATATTTAATTGTTTTCTTTTGGCCCATATATGCTTTCGCCAAGTTAAACGTTTATCCAGATGCATACCCTGATATTTGACATCTTCGTTTTGTGGAAGTATCGCGTTATTTAAAGTTACTGGTGGACAGGTTCCCCTGTGTAATGTGAAGGTAACTTGGACCGATTTATTTGTATTAGCAAGAATCCGCCACTTATGCAGCCATTGCTGAATTTGGTTTAAACTTAATTGAAGTTTTTCCGATGCTACATTTGGATCCGAATCTGATACTAGGATTGCAGTATCATCTGCAAAAGTAGCAGTAATGTTTTCATCGTTCACTGGCAGGTCTAGTTTTTAAATAAGATACAAAATTGGAGCTAAAACGTTCCCTGGGGAACTCCGGCAAAAATAGGATGTATATCAGATAGTTCATTTTGAAATCTTACTTGATAATATCTGTCAGTTAAATATGATTTTAAAATGAGATAATACGAATCTGGAATGTTCTTTTTCAATTTATATAGTAATCCAGGATACCATACTTTGTCGAAAGCTTGACTGATGTCAAGAAACGCTGCCGTACAATATTATTTATTTTGAAAAGCATTGTTATTGCCACTGATAACTCGGTGAACTTGTTCGATCGTTGAATGTTTGGATCTAAAACCAAATTGATGATCAGGAACAAGATTGGATTCTTCCAAAATTGGTAAAAACCTCCTTAGAAATAATTTTTCGAAAATTTTAGATAGTAACGGTAGGAGGCTTATTGGCCTGATGGATGTAACATCATTTATAGGCTTTCCTGGTTTAAGTATCATGATAATCTGCGATACTTTCCAGATTTGAGGAAAATATTTTAGGCGCAGGATGGAATTAAAGATAGTACACATCATGACAATACCTTTTTTTGGCAACAGTTACAAGATCATAGCCGGGAGCCTTTTTATTATTGATATTCCAAATGACCGATTTGATTTCTTTAGGTGAAAAGGAAACAATAGGAAGGGATAACTGTAAGGGAGCATCCAGAAAAAGGGCTTCTTCTTCATTTAAGTTTTCTCCAGGATTTGCCTGAAAGATTTCGGATAAACTGTCAGAAAACAAATCAGCTTTTTCTTTAGAACTTTTAGCCCAGTTGCCATTAACACGACGAAGAGGTGGTATAGGCTTTTGAGGTTGTTTACAGCGCCTAGTAGCTTTCCAGAGTGAATAGTCTGCAGCATCTGTTGGTGATAAATTTTCGAGGTAGTCTTGGATAGCTTCTTGTTTTAGTTTCTCCAACAGTCGTTTTAAATTTTGAGCAGCCCTGTTGAATGCGTTTTTATCTCTAGCGTACCTTGTTTGCTGCCAATTTCTTCTCAATCTCCGCTTTTCTAAAATTAAATTCCGTACAGCATCGGATTGAGTAGTGTTAACTCTGCTCTTGTTACAAATTGTAGGCGTTGATTTAAATGCAGCTGATTGTAAAGTTTGTGTAAAATCTACTACCGCTATTTCAAGTTCCTCTTCTGTTTTTATAGGCTTTTGTAGAACTATATTTGTGTCCATGTAGTATCTAGAATAATCCCAGTCTGTATGTTTATTGAAAAGACATGGAGGTATATCTTTTTCAATAAGTTGCGTATTTATGGTGAGTAGCACAGGGGAGTGATCTGAAGATAATTCATCGCTGGAAGTGATTTTTAAGTATCTACGTGACATATTTTTAGTTATGAATATATCTAATAGATCTGGAATTTTATTAGGATCCGATGGCCAATATGTAGGTTCTCCAGTTGAAATATGGTCTAGACCTTTAGATTCTATAGCTTTATACAAGTTCCTGCCCTTGGGGTTTATGAGTCGTGAGCCCCCGTGGGTATGCTTGGCATTATAGTCTCCGCCAGAAATGAATCTATGGCCAAGAGTGTCAAAAAAATCTTGAAAATTTACCTGATTTATTGTATGTCTTGGGGAACAGTAAACGGCAGAAAAAGTCAATGGACCAATCCAATCTTCTACCACTACACTTGTAGCTTGGAGATATTCGGTACAGTTGCTAACTGTTACATGATGTTTCAGGCTATTTTTTATTATAATAGTGGTTCCACCTTGAGATCGACCACTTGGATGTTTCGTGTCGTAGACAGAAAAGTTCCGTATAGCGAGATAGCTTCTGTCGGTAAATCGGGTTTCAGATATAAGCGCAACATCCATGTTACGGTGTTCGAGGACAGTTTCAAATTCTAAATTCGGCGGTTTCTTAAACCATTTGCATTCCATAAGACAACATTTATTTCATTTTAGAAACAAGGGCAGTCAAGAGATTGACCATTATGGTATTTTGTTTCATAACATCACGAAACATATCTTTTAATTCAATAAATGATTGTTTCATAAATATAATAAAATCGTCATTAGAACTTTTTTCGTTATCAGTGACGGCATCAACACTAATAGTGGGTTTTTGGTTGCGAACTGCTTGTGCAAAACTAAAGTTTTGCTTGATGTAGTTGGGAGTTGGAGCACGAGAGTTAGAGTCTTCTGCTTGTTTTTTTCTGAGTGTGGGAAATCTTTTATGAAGGATTTTTTTATACACTTCACAACCCCTATAATTTGCTGGGTGATTTTCACCACAGTTCACACAAACCGCTGCCACATCACGATTTTTATTACACGCACTGGTGGGATGATTTTCGGTACACTTAACGCAACGATATTTGCGTCCACAATTATTCTGGGTGTGTCCGAATGTTTGGCACTTTTTGCATTGAGGCACTTCTCTTTTTTTATTTGGTGGCTCAAACTTGACGATTTTGTTACCAAGTTTCGTCACTTCGTAAATTTGTTTGTTGTTTTCATTTGGCTTTAAATCGATGAAAAATGAGTGTAATAACTCACGCTCCTAAGGTGAGGTATTTTATTATATCCCTGTAAGTTGGAATATCGACAGGAGTAATCTTATCTGGTTGTTCAAAACCTTGCACATATACTTATTTTTAAAACCAGTTGATGTCAAGTCCTTTTAAAATTTTGTGAAGTTGAGTACATTACACACGAAAATTGGTTGTACTTGATCTTTTTTCTCGATAAGACATTGGTGTGATGTAATTAAAAAAATTAGCATGCATTCAATTGTTTGAATGTGTGTGTGTAACTATTGATAGAGACATTTGTAAAGTTTATGGTGAATATTTCGCATTCGTTGGAGAAATTTTTCCTTTCGATTTTTTTGCTTATTCATGATTGGGGTATGCTCCTGAATAAGGATCAAGATTTAAATGTGGTCCCAATTTGTATACTCGGTATATGCCATTATATATGTAGACTGAGTGACTGACGTATACAAATTCTAACCCACTTCTAGACATGCGAGGATGTGGTTTCTTGCATTCGACGCGGAATCACCTGATCAAATTTATACGCTATAAAAATGCGTTTTATGCGTTTTGCATTCGATGTGGTACACTTTGAAACTTACGGGAAACATTAATAAACTAAAATTTGCATAACGCAATCCTCCCAAAAATGGAAAAACCCCAAAAATACCTTCTCAACTTATATTCATGTCAGAAAGATGCGGTTTTTTGCATTCGACGTCGTTTAATTTCATGATTAAGGGAGATATCGGAAAAATCTAATTTTCAAACGCAACTCTTCCACCCCCGAAAAAGGACAAACTCCCAAAAATATCCTCTTTACTTTTAGATATGTTAAAAGGATGCGGTTTTTGCATTCAACCTGGTTTTACCCTTTACTTCCACATTACGGAGAAAATAAAATTGAAACATCGCAATTGCCTCCCTCCTTCGAAAAAGTCCCTTATTCCATTCTCGGATATCGTAGAAAAACTCCCTATGCTTATGCGAGGAACATAGTTCACTCAATGTTAGGAGCTCATTTCGTGAACTATATTTATGCGCAGTTATAAGATACGCAGTTACAAGAGGCTTAGTCGTGTGAACAGGTGGTAAACTAAGTCAATCCTTGCGCAGTAGTGTCAAATGAGGTCCAACAATGCACAATAAAGCAAAATTAGGTCTATTCTAGGATAATTTGAGTTCCATCTATGCGCATTAGTTAAATACGATATCACTCTTTGCATACGAATGCCCCCCCCCCCTCAAAATACTCCTCTATTTCCAATCTCGGATATTTGGTTATGTGAGAACAACAATTTTTTACTCAATGTTAATAACTTATTTCGCGAAAATAGCTGTCTATTTATGCGCAGTTGTAATATACGAGATAAACTTATGTAGATAAATGTCAAATTATATCAACCTCTGCGCAGAAGTATAGTCATGTGAAATAGTGTAATATGAGGTTAACCTATGCGCAATAATGTAGTATGTGTTCTACCCGTAGGCAGTTGTGTACGTAGTATGAGTTCAACCATCATTGATTAATACGGTCAACGTTTGCGCATTATTAAAAACTAAGAACAACCCTTGCGTACCCAGGTCAAAGACGTGAGAAATAAGAGAGTCTCATGCTGAATAGTGTCATATAAGGTTCTTCTATGCGCTGTAGTTTTTTTTTCAAATTAATTATTAGCTGATGCCTATACTCTTCTACATATCATATGAAAGTATGAAGCCCCTTGACTTCCCTCAAACCATCTCTTGACCACAAAAAGGTTTTGTCCCTAATTTAGCAAACGCAACTCCCTCACCGCCAATGAGAAAACCCTCTAAAATAACTTTTTTTTCCTATACGTGCTTACAGGATGCGATTTTTGCATTCAACGCAGAATGCTTTGAAACTTAGGAGAAATATCGGAAAACTTTAATTTTCCCAACGCAAACTCCCTGAAAATGGAAAAAGCTTAATAAAATGTACCCATCCATAGATTTCACAACAGAAGCTGAAAAGGAATAATTTTGTACGACTAATCTATCAATATTCTACTCTACTTCCAGATATCCTGTAAAATTGATATTTGGCATACAGTTAAATCAAGTACCCAAACCGACAGGAAAATTATGAAAAATTTTTGTTTTGATAAATTATACATTGTGAAGCATATACTTACAATAAGTTCCGATTGGTTTATATTACGTTCTGATTGGTGGACACATAAATCGTCTAGCATTTCAAAAAGTATACATATTTTGAACAGCTTTATGTGAAAACTATTTTTATAATTTAACAACGTAACTTTTAAAAAATTTAAAAAAAAAGTAGATTTTGTTCGGATGGTTCTATTTTATACGTAATTTTGTTTAAAAAAGATTAGCAACTTCTAGGCATGCTATAAACATGCGGATTTTTGCATTCATACTAATTTGAAATTTGTAACAAACAAGGGAGAATTTTAATTTTCCCTACGCAACATCTCCGAAAATGGGAAAAACATCAAAAATTACCTTTTTATATGTATTTCTAGTGTTTTCTATAAGGAAGTTTAACATTACTTAGGAAAAATAAGAGTTTTAGCAAATCGAATATGTGATTTCCGTTGAACAATTAGAATAAAAATTTTCATCCATTATTTAGTTTGTATCAATCAATAATGGTACATTTATTTAAATATTTAAATAAAAAATTTTTTTTGGATTCATTATTTTTATAGAATATGTGAAAAACATCTTCATAAACATAAACAACATATAAAAACCATAAACAAAAATATATTTTTTGCTTGGGCCTAAAAATTGAAATATCTCGTAAACCAATAGAGATATCGAAAAATAATCGAAAATTCTGCCGTGTTAAGTTAACATAGTAGTTAACATAGAACCAATATACTTCATCTGAAAAAAAAATTTTAGGCCATGTGAATTTTAAAGCCGTGCCAAATTGAGTAGAAATTTTACATAAAAATGACATAAAATAAAAATGATTTTTTTTTTACAAAAAAAAAAAAATTCTCTAATAAATCATACCCCGAAAACCTAAATAGGCTATTGATTAAGTCCTAAAAAACAGGGCAATAAGGAACTAAGGGCTACTTTGATTAGTTCGATGCAAATTTCTGCAATTTTCGAACAAATATATGAGCCACTAGGATAACCGTCAAAACTACAGTGCAATCTTTGTAAAAAGTTTGCAAATGATTAGTAAATTTCGTAGTTATTTCTGCAAATGTCTCGTTTGGCAACAAGTATCCACCATCAATAACATGATGAATATTATTGATAGAAGTATCTTCAACGGGTGTAAAACATTCATAAAGTCTGATTTTTTCAACAAAATGAAAATGAAAACAATATCTGTATAAGAGGGATAAAAATAAAAAGAAAGTCAATTTTAACCAAAAAAATTTTGCGACCCAGCATTTTAATGGAAATTTTGTCTTCTTTTTTCTCTACGAAGCAATGCCTATTCTTTTCTCTGACCTCAAAAAAGTTACAGGAAAAAAAACTAAAAAACAAAAAAAATCGAAATTTTGGTTTTTTTTTTCTTTTTGTTTCAACATTTTTTAAAAATGTTTTAAATATGCCATTTCAATTCTCTACAATGGAAAATTCAATTCTCAACAAATAGTTTCATATAAAATATAACGAAATTTGTCTTCGTTTGCGAGATATATTGATGAAATATAAAAGATAGCATTTTCACCCCTATCTCCAATTTCCATAATTCCTCTAATTTAATAGCACTCCGCGGTTTTTTCTTCTTAAATGACCCTTTGACCGATTGCTGCAATAAAAACCAGTGAACATCTAAGTTCCATTCAATATTACATAATCAAAAGCCTAAAATCTTAAATTTCATAACTCTAGGTCCACTTTGCAAATTTTTGAATTTTTTTCAAAACAAATATTTTGTCTGGTTTTAATATCTGAACGTAATTTTGAAGTGAAGCCAGGTCTGAAGGCCGCCTTGAGGTACACGGGGTGGAACCCACTAGCGAGCAGAGCGAGTTAACGTTATATAACGCGAAGCGGTCTCCTTAGTATATGTGAATCTACTTACAAAGACAAAGAGTTATGTAACGAGAAGCTTAAAGTAACGCAAAGCATATAATTCCGTAAACTTTTTATATTCGAAAACTCACCACTGTAGCTCGTTTCCTTCAAAAGTTATATCGAGGTGAAAAATGGTCTAATATTTTGTGTAGTAATATCACGGTAACGCATAAAGGCAAAAAAAACCTTAAACTTGGCCTGTCACACTACCTTGCTCTAGATGAAAGTGATTTTAATAAGAGTAATGTCAATAAAATTGATTTTCTAATTTATGCTGATGATGACTACTTTGTAGTCGAAATACATATTTATAATACAAAAAACTGATCTAGGTATTGGGGCGACTTTGAAATTTTATAATAATAATATTAATAATACTTTTATTTTTTAAGACCAATTACAGGTATACAAAACGTCATTATTTACTTAAACTATAGTAATGTGGATAGGTGCAATTTGAATTTAAATGAATTCCTCAATTTTATCTTAAATTGATTAAATTTGTTTTCACTTTTAATATCTTCAGGTAGCTTCCGAAGTAGTTTATGGCCTGTATAGATAGGAGTTTTTTAAAAAAAAAGTCGTTCTATGCGCAAAATCGAATAATGCACTTGTTCGTGTATCATATTGGATTCTTGCTTTTGATAAACTAAAGTAATGGCCGTGTTCGGCCGAAGTAATCTTAGTAAGATGTTCTGAGCATCTGAGTCAGCCAGTTTCGGCCAGGACACACTTTCTTTTTTTTCTTAATCAGTGTTGCCAGATATCTCGTTTAACAGTAGATCTACTGCTTTGTTAGTATATCTACCTTTTTTTTTGAATAAATAAAAAAATTTTTGAATTTGTTTAATATTATTAATATTATTTTATATTTGAAGAAAAAAAATTCTATAATATAATAAATACTAATGTAATATAATTTTAATTATTCTGAATAAAAGTATTTATTTCAAACTATTTAAATTGGAATTTTCACTTTTTGAATCTACTGCTTTTTTTCTTAATCTTCCGCTTTTTAAGAAATCGGCTGGGTCATATAGAAGTTCCTCCATTAAAATACTCCTTATAAAATTATCCATTTTATTAAATTTTTATCTCACTTATTACAATAATAAAAATTGTCAACACATGAGAAATGCTCTGAATTTGAAACATAAACAAATAGGTTATGATCAGTGTCGCCAGTCCGATTTCTTGAAAAACGGTAGATGTACCAAAATACAGCGGTAGATTCAAAAAGTGAAAATTCCAATTTAAATAGTTTGAAATAAATACTTTTATTCAGAATAATTAAAATTATATTACATTAGTATTTAATATATTATAGAATTTTTTTTCTTCAAATATAAAATAATATTAATTCTTTTTATTTGTCATATATTGCATTACTCATTGTTTAAAATCCCATTATAAAATAATACCTTAAAGTAATTACAGAACCATATTCTATTATTTCAAATAATGAAATATGTTCTGTAATGACTGATTTTGTATTTGCACGACTGGGGAGTTTTAAATTTATTATTATTATAAAAAATTGAAAAAAATGACACAAATTCAAAAATTTTTTTATTTATTCAAAAAAAAAGGTAGATATACTAACTAACAAAGCAGTAGATCTACTGTTAAACGAGATATCTGGCAACACTGATTAAGAAAAAAAAGAAAGTGTGTCCTGGCCGAAACTGGCTGACTCAGATGCTCAGAACATCTTACTAAGATTTCTTACTTCTGAGTTCGGCCGAACACACGCATTGTGTCTCTTTCATGTACGAGTATTTTAGCAATTCATAAGCATATATTCCATGAGATGTTAATAATTCGCTATTGTATTGAAATATACTTTTTCAAGATTCCTTTGAATACATACATTGAATATGATCCTCAATATTTTTTTTGTGCAACAAGTATCCTATTTGATTCAACGCTTCTTTCCCATAATAGTATACCGTATTTAATGTTTTAAAATACGTGTGCGTCATAAAACATGAGCAGCTGTTTGTGGTCTGTGTACTTTCTTAACTTGAAAAACAAATTTATTCAATTTTTTATATATTTTATTTACTTGATCTGTTAACTTTAAGTAACAGTCTATGTAAACACCTTCAAATTTGGTCAACTCACTTGGTTTAGTAAACATACGGAAAATATCGAAAAACCTTCATTTTCCCAACGCAACTCCTTTTAAAAGGGGAAAAACTTCTCAAATTAACGTCTATACTTCTATGCATACCTACTTGAAGGATGTGGTTTTTTGTATTCGTTCATTTACGAGTAGAATCTTACATTCTACTACTTCGCATACGAAAGAATCAAGCTCCTTGACCACCCTTTACCTACCTCTTGTCCAAAAAAAAGGTCTTCGGCTTTGAGTTCATTTGACGCCCTCCATGAACCTCTGCCTTGATTTTCCTTGTAGGACCTGGACTCCTTGACACCATCTTGAACTCCTGGAAAACCAATTTGGAAGCCGTTCTTGGACGAACAACACCCTTTATCCCATTTGAACCCACTTGGCTTCCCCTTCCCCGTGCCCCTTCACTTGTCCCTAGTGTTTCAAGAGGCACATAGCGAAGCGAGGTTTTGGTGTCACCTCGACTCGCCTCGCCTCGGCCACTGTATTCGATCAGAAATAATTTTCTATTTCAATTGTAACTTTATCTGCTTAGTTTACTACCAGTGCGCTTATTTCACTAAACACTTATAACATTCACGTTCACGAGCGCGGTTTTTCCCGTTTCGCTTACTTGCGAGCGTTACAATCATAAACCTACATGGAATAGACTATGGAGCGTTTTAACCTTTGATGTAAACATAAAAAATTGGGAGCTTGAAAATAAGTCAGAAACTGAAAGAAGTTATGTTATAATTTGTAAGCCTTAATAATAAACTTTAATAATTATTGATCAACTTGATTTATATTTAAAAAAATATACAATTTAATTTTTTCTGAGTATTTAAATAATTTACGTTTAAATATAATCAAAATGTATTTTGTGGCGACAGTCCGACTTTCCGAATCATGCAAAGTAATTTTTTCTGTCGCCATCTTTAACTATTAAAAATTCCGCCGAACGTCCACTTCGACCCACCTCTTCAGATGGATTGTTGTGAGCTTGGCGTGAGCGAAAATAATGACGTCATTAGTGATGTTTTCGCCGCGACCATAACTACCGTGGTCGTCATGTTTTTTTATTTGGCTGCGACTTGACGCTATATTTTTTCAATTTACGGCAAATTTAAAATTCTACTACATGACTTAATTGGACGCTCAAATCCAGCGTCGTCCTTAAATTGAACCTTATCAAAAACAAATAATAAATTATTATAAACAAATGCGTGTAACTAATGATAAATAATAGTCATAAACTTGTTCTTGTAATTATTTGAAAGATAAATTTATCTTGAATGCTAATTACCGTATCTCTAATAGTAGCCCGGTCATTTGGTAGCTTTGCCTGGAAAGTTTTGAAAATTGATATTTTTACAGGTTTCGACATTCTCTTTTCGAATTTTCACTTTTCCACCTCCTATCTTAGTTTCTCGCGCCACCATATTGGAAAAATGGCGGCAAAACAGAATAGTTTCGGCGTACAATTACCGCTAAACAACACACATCTACACCAACAGGCATAATTCTTATATTAACGAAAAATATTTCACTAACCGTTGAAAATTCGTCCTACTACGGTCTATACGGTTGGCGCAGGCCTTGTAGCCCCTTCCAGGGAATGGCTACCGACCGAGCTCAAATATTAAGCCTGAGACATGATAAATAATGAAAAATTAATCTTTGCGTAGAGTAAGCGATGGCATTCCCATTCAAAACTGCGACCCACTACCCCAATATTCTCATTTAGAGATCATTATTTTTTGTGCGCTGCTAAGATAACAACACAGCTTATAGCCAAATAAAAACAGGCGGGCTTGTTCGATTGAGTAATATTGTGTATAGCGTGCGTAAATTATCGATGGAAAGCAGTTCTTTAGACAGCACTTTAGAAATAGCTTTAGTTCGTAATGATGATTAGGGTCGTGCGATTTTGAGAGTCTCGAGCATGTCAATGTCAACGATTTGGTCGCAGTCGATGTGCAGTCTCGTGACGAAAAAATTGAACATCAATTAAAGCATCAATTTTCCAATTTATTTCGTTATATGAATTTGAAAGGATATATTTTCATAAAAAGTTTTGGCGCGAGAAGTAACTTTCGAGACCGAGCGAAGTTAATAAAAAAATTTATTCTCCCTTTAAAGCTACAAAATTTACTTTATTTAGCTATTTACAATAATATTTCAAATGCTTAGTACAACACAGTATTACAATTGATATAAATATAACACAAGCGTATAAACAAACAAAAATGGTGGGTATGTATATAAAAATATTCTTTATATCAAAGCTGGGCACAATTTGACTTCATTCGGCTCTGAGCAAGAGGTATGAAGAGAGATACAGTAAATATAGGGTGTCCTACCAATTATAATTTTTCTCTTTTTTTAATTAAAACATTTTCTGAAAACAATATAATAATACCAACCCCTTTTTATGGTCACTATTATACAAAGTATACAATAAATACAATACATTGAATACATACTCTGAAATTCCGGGCTGGTAATTTGGGCCATAAAATGTACCTTTTTAATATATTTGTGTATGAATAAAATATAAATGTTATATAAATCTTTTGATCCTTTACGTTTACCGCTTGACCGTTATAATAATAGAGGTAAATTTTTGCTAAGAATTTAAATAGAATTAAATAAAAAATAGTTTAGACATTTTACATCAGGGCCAAACCGATTTTGAACACCCGAATTATAGAGAAATTCTTTACAGTATGTGGTTGGTCGGAAAATTTAGTATAAATTATAAGTAAATGAAAAAAAATGAAGAAAACTTGAATGAAGGGTGGAGGTAGGGAAATAGCCGTCAATACTGATTTTTACGATTTCCGGATAAGTTACACCTCCTACCGGAAATAATTAAATGTAAAAGATGTAGATAATTAAAATATCTACTAACTTTTGTATTTACCTATTTCCAACATAACCTCAAATTTATGGAGAAAAACGCAAAAAACCGTTTTTATTAATAATAATAACTTTATTCATTCTTTTTCACATACAATGTATATATGGAATTCGTCAAAAAAAAATATATATATATATAAAATATATATATATATATATAAAATATATATATATATATATATATATATATATATATATATATATATATATATATATATATATATATATATATATATATATATATATATATACATATACATACATACATATACATAACAATAATAATAACAATAATAATAATAAACAAATAAATAAAGGAAATAAATAATGACAACCATAATAATAATAATGATGCGGTGATGGCCGACTTCTAAATGGAACTATCCCGGTATTCACCTTAAACATCGTGGAAAACCATCAAAACCACGAAAAGGATAGCCGACATTCCTACTAGTAGGAGTGTCTCTCTAATGTTATATAGTCCGTTTAATATAAAAAATGTCAAGAATTAAAAGATGAATTTAATTCCCGGTGTATAAAATTACCAAAGTAAATGAATAAAAGTCAATAAATAAATTAAATTCGTATTCCGGTGATAAAATATGCACTGGGAAGGTGTCAGTAACTAACAAAATAAGTTAAACATAATTAAAATTTCGTTTTCTGGAGATAAAAGACTACCCAGAAAGTGTCAAATTTATAAAATATCTGGCATAACATTAATTAAAATTTCATTTTCTGGAGATAAAGACCACACAGAAAGTGTCAAATTTATAAAATATCTGCTAAAATTAAAATTTCATTTTCTGGAGGTAAAAGACCACACAGAAAGTGTCAAATTTATAAAATATCTGGTCTGAATGAATACGAGATCCGTAGTATGGTCCATATGGATGTAGTGCGCTAAAAAATAAGATTCAGAGAAATAAATATATATATTCATAAAAAAAAAAAAAACCTACACCTCAGTTAGAGAATAATAACTCCTATTGGTTAAAATAACTTTCAGAGACGTTAGAAAGCTTGCTCGGTGATTTTTCATGTATTCAGTGACCTCCGGATCATTACTGAATTTATTGTATATCTCTAGACCTTTATGGCGTATACTGTTGCCAATTATATTCAATCTAGCGATTGGTAATTTGTACTTATGTTTATTGCGTATTATACGGTCATAATTTGCCCATTTGTTATCTTTGAAATACTCTTGATTTTCAGAGACAAACTTCAGTATTTTGTAGAGATAAAGGGAACAGAAAGTCATTAAATTATTTCTACGAAAGTAAACCTGGCAGCTATCCATTTTACCAAGTTTAAAAATAATACGGATGGCTCTTTTTTGAATTTTAATTAACAATGCCGGATGCTGTTCCCCATAAAATGATTGCGTACGACATAACTGATACAAAATTTGCATGATAGATGTTCAACAATGTATCACGCTCCACTTTGTTCCGTAAATTAAGCAACTGGTAACAGACATGAATCAATTTGTTTTTCGTTATGTCAATGTGTTGTTTCCAATTAAAGAAAGAATCCAAAGTAACGCCCAAGAATTTAACATTATTTACCAGAAGTTCACTATTAATATATTTCTGACGGTATTTAATGACGTTGGTTTTGTTAGCGTTCATGATCAAGCCATGTTTTAAAAACCACTCCTGACAACTTTCCATGACAGTTACAATTTTATTATTTAAGTCAGTCGAGTCAATACCTGACACTGTAACGCTAGCGTCATCAGCGAACAGATAGACTTCACTATCGCAGGTATTTTTTATGTAACTGGGCAAATCGTTAATAAATATTAAAAACAACAATGGGCCTAGTATAGAGCCCTGTGGGACTCCCCTGGTTATTAATTTCCACTATGAGTGAGTGGTCAGTTCAACAAAGGAGATAAAAACTTTCTGCTTTGTGTTTTCGAGGTAGGAAGCAATTAGGTCGTGGAATGTCCCTCGTATTCCATAAGAATAAAGTTTTCTTAATAATAGCACATGGTCGACTGAATCAAACGCTTTGCTTAAATCCAAGAATAGCGTGGCTACATGATTACCCGCATCAATTTGTTTGAGAACAAAATCGGTTAGATTGAACATAGCGTGAATGGTACTTTTAATTTTTCAGTAGCCAAATTGGTTCTGGTCTAAAATATTACAATGATCTAGAAACTCATCAATCCGACGAAATATTACTTTTTCTAGTATTTTAGAAACTATCGGTAAACAGGAGATAGGACGGAAATTACTTATATCGGAACAATTAGCCTTTTTGGGTACTGGGATAACTTTGGCATATTTTGCTCTGTCAGGAAACTTTCCAAATTCAAGCATTCTGTTAGCCAGGTGTAATAGGGGTGCAACAAGTTCGTATGAGACATTTTTAAACGCTGTACCAGGAATTTTAAAACAATCAGACGTTGATTTTACACTAATCTGAGCAAGTATACGCAGCATATCCTGCTCGCAAACATCTGTAATAAAAATTGTTTTTAAATTATAGCTTATAATCGGTGCAGAGATTACTGGCTTAATTACTGCAAGAGTATTTGCATAATAATCATTCAACGACTCAGCTATTTCATTAGGCTTAGTAATTATTTTACCATCGATATGTATTTCTTTTATATGTTGTTTGTTATGACAACCAGTTTCCTCCTATATGATGTCCCATACAATTTTATTTTTATTGCCCGCAAAGTTATTGACTTTACTAGACAGAGACAATTTCTTTGCTTTCTGAATCACTTGTTTATAGATTTTTTTAAATCTTTTAAGATGATCATATAGCCTTGGACAACGGGTAACATAGTACAAGTTCAATAAATTTTTTAATGTTCCACTGGATTTCATTATACCTGGCGTGATCCAGTCAGATTTGAGTTCCTTCAATGAGATAGTACGTTTCAGCTCAGGACAAGTTAAGTCAAGGTTACTCAAAAATTTATTGTTTTTAATTTTTTTCTGCAACAAAAATGATTCGATTTCAATGAAAATCACTGAAAATATAGATTTTTATGTGTTAACAAGCAGTAATTTTGTAAAAAAAAGCTGAATTTTCAAACCAAAAATTTGGCTAGTAAAATCTCGAAATCTTAACTTTACCAGTGATCATTTTTTTCTTTGAAACCTCAACTCAACGATGAAATAAATAATAAATATATTGTTTGTATGTAAAATATTATTATTTTTCAATAAATGCTATGAATTTTTATTTTTTATGACATATGGTGGTTTAAATTATTGCAAAAGGGTAAATTTCGTGTAATACTAAACAAACTTTACTAAATTATACATTGACTATTTTGAAAATTTCTGAAAACATTGTGAAATCATCAGCTCGTGAAATTTTTTATTTTTTATTTACAGTCACAAATTTATTGAATATTCTCCCTACATTTTTCATATTTCTTAATTCATATTTCAAAAATAACGTTGTACTATTTTATGGTGGCGTATGAAATTATGGTAGATTATTATTATTATTAGACATTATTATAAAACTATTTGCTGCAGCTGTGAAACAGGTTGTGATAATTGAAGATATGGCTGCCGCAAGCATAGCTTAACATGCTCAAATTGTCACGGGTCCGAAATTTGTTTGAATGCTTAAATATAGCCGTTCGAGAAAATAAGTGATTCAGAAGATCTTGAAAACGAAGACAGTACACGTTATCTAATTAAGATCTGCAAGATTTAGACGAACCTGAAGAAATCGTAAGCTACACCAACTCCAACGATGGAGAAAACCCTTCAAAGAAAATTCGATTTAAATAACTTGCAAATCTTATTCATTTACTGTTAACCATGTGCAACTTATTTATATTTTAACAAAATATTTTATTAGAAATGTGGACCGATTTTTTAAACATTTTCATGAGCTGATGCGTTCATTTCCTGAATGTTTTAAATGTACGATTATTGTTTAAACAATGTTTTCAGAAATTTTCAAAGTAGTAAAAGTATAATTTAGTAAAGTTTGTTTAGTATTAGACGAAATTAACTCTTTTGCATTAATTTAAACCACCATATGTCATAAAAAATAAAAATTCATAGCATTTATTGAAAAATTGATCTTGAAAAAAATCATTTGTTTGGTTTTTCTCGTTCTAAACAATATTCTTTCATACAAACAATATTTTCATTTTATTTCATTGATGAGTTGAGGTTTCAAAGAACAAAATGAGCACTGGTAACGTTAAAAATTCGAAATTTTACTAACCAAATTTTTTTTATGAAAATTCGGCTTTTTTTCAATCGTAACTGGTAAAAAATACAAATATGAATATTTCGTTTCAAAAAAATTACTGCTTGTTTAACATATAAAAATCTATATTTTCAGTGATTTTCATCGATATCCAATCATTTTTGTTGCAAAAAAAATTAATTCTCCATAAATTTGGGGATTTATGTTGGAAATTGGTAAATACAAAACTTGTAGATATTTTAATTATCTATAACTTTTACATTTAATTATTTCCGATAGGTGGTGTAACTTATCCGGAAATCGTAAAAATCACTATTTACATCTATTTCCTTACCCCACCCCTCTACAGGAACTTTCTCCAAGTTCTCTTCATTTTTTTTCATTTACTTATAATTTAAATTAAATTTTCAGAACGACCACATACTGTAAAGAAAATTTATTCTCTCCAATATCTTTGGCCCTGGTCTATTTAGAGATAGCTGTAAATTTTTTTGATGGTTTAGATTTTAGAAATTCCGAATAATTTTCCTAAACTATTACAAGTATTACACATCGGAGAACTAATAAACAATTATTTACCTGATTTAATTTTTTTTCTTCGTAGGGGGTATAGTGTCATCGGAGTTTGATGACATTGTATACAATAAACATGACAATGATAAGTCTGGGGGCGGGGAGGGGGGGGGTTTATACTTTGTTACTGATTTCTCAATGGTTAAATTTTACATAAAGTAGGAGTTTTATGTTAGCTTACTCAACCTGACTGAGTTTCTTCGAGTGAGCCTACTTTGAATTGAAAAGTACTATTCGTGCTAGTGAAAATTATTTTTCGCATAATTTCTTTTTTTTTTTTTAAATAAAAGTAGTGATTTTAGTGAAACGGTAGTTTTACAATAATCGATTTAAAGATTTTGAAAATATAAATGTAATGAGTGATTTTTTAGTGGCCCTTTTTAATAGAAAATTTAAAATTCCCGCTTTAATAGAAATTTTTCTCAAATTTTTTCAGGATTCCAATGATTGCGCGTTATTAAATGAAATTATTACCCTTCCAACAAATTATAATTTATGAGCCATGAACACGAGCACAAAAAGTATTTGGGAAATCGTCGCTGAAAACCCATCTTCGTTTGAATGTCCGGAATTATTAAAAATAAAAAAATAAAAAACTTAGTAGTTGTTTCGCATTCTCTTATTATCTACGTGACCCGGGATTTTCACATTTGAAACATATAAAATCAAATAAATTATTGGGCAATAGTTGGCAGTCACCTGTATTGAAACATCCCGTCTTATGGAAAGCAAAGTTGCTCTGAAGAGCAATTCGTGCCCACCTCTAAAGTATACTATAAACATTCTAGAGGCTTAGTACTGACATGCGTTAAATCATACTGCTAGCGCTATATTGTGTGTTTATAACGTCACGCAATATGATACAACTTTTTTTAAACCGAGTACCGACAGACGATATGCTTTTATTCAAGGTTTTATTATAATACCACACTATCATAATAATTTTTTATTAGTATCAGCTATTTTGTTGGTGTTATAAGAAAGTAATACCTTTTTTATGATTATTGTTTATATTTTAGGTTTTTTTTTTTTTGATATTCGTATTTCAGCTTCATTGAAGTTGTAATTATTAAGCTTTTGTTCGTTGTAATATTAACAGTTTTATGTCGAATTTTTTTTAGATAATAATTATCACATAATATATATTAATATTTAGATATTAGTTATTAAAGCATTAGTTTTCAAAGTTTGATTAATTATAATTTTTTTATACTGAATGAAAATGAATTTTTGATCAATTTAGTTTCTGTTTTGTTCAAAATATATTAAGGATTAGTTATTAAATATTTAGGACTAGTTATTAGGTAATATATAGGGTTAGCCATTTTTTGCCAAACTATGTGATGGATTTCGTAAATTTAATTAATTTAATAGAAACATAATCTTCCTAGATCAGCCGAATCCGTTTGATCTGAGCGATCGATATTTCTTCATCTATTAATATTGAATAAAATTGGTGTTGCGGAATTAATAAATGACTTAGGACATTTACATCAACATTTTCAAAATGTTGATGACCAAAGGGTGGGAATTATTATTATTTGTTGAAGCACACGAGGTTAGATATAGAATAGTAGCAACTTATTAATTTATAAATTATTTAATTTGAACATTAAATGATTAACTAATTTTCCAAGCTATCCACAAATTTAGTTTGATTCAACAATTTTTTTGAAGTTATCATCTCTCTTCTGATTTTATTTCCCTCTTCTAATGCGTTTGCTTGGCGCTCAATAAACTCCACCTTTTTCACTGGATGCTGCATTGTACGTCTATTTTATTATTATATCGTCCTATAATTAATAATTAACCCTGCGTTAGTTAAAAAAATATTTAAAAATTTGTTAAATAGGGCTTACGAATATTCGCACTCCTGCGTTAAATTGGAGGCGCAATTTGAGGCCTTAATGCGCTAGGAGACTCTCTTTGAAATTCACAATTCCTTGTTTAAGTGGAGAAAGAGGTACTAATTTAGCTTCTCCAACGTCGGTTCTCATCTCATGTAAATTTTAACTGGCCATTTCTTTTGCATTTTTCCAAAGTCCATGCCACGTCTATAACTTAAAATAAATATATTACATTTAAAAAAATTATCATATATATATATATATATAATTATGTAACCTTATTTCATTCATCCAGTTTTTCCGTGCACGCCATCAAATCTGTCCTCGAGCATGTTTTCAGCAACAAGTTTTTGTTGCTGAAAAACCTTTTTGTTTCGTTTCGACATTTCATTAACTGACTAAATCTATGATGTCGCACATGTATACGAGGCAACATTTTCCTATCAGTTCTCTAAGCATATTATCTATAACCCATTGAAAGGTTGCGGAAGCGGTCTTCAAACCAAAGATCATGCGCGTATATTTGTAATGTACGTTCTCGATAGTAAAAGCAGTTTTTGGAATGTCTCTGGGATTCATTTCTATTTGGTGAATTCTCGACACAAGGTCTAAAGTAGAAAGTACATACTTTTTCTTAATTTGTCAAGTATTTCTGTAATATTTGGAAGAGCGATCTGTCATCAATTGTCTTCTCGTTAAGCTTTCTGTAGTATGCGACGAGTCGCCATTTTCGTTTACCACTAGCGTCTAGCATTTTAGGAACTATCCAAACAGGAGAGGACCAAGGAGAATTTGATTTTCTTATAATTTCATTTTCAAGTAATTCGTCTATTTGCCTTTTAACTTCGTTTGTGACACTCTGGGTAACGGTATGCAACAAAGATGGTTAATGTCTGGTTTGAAAAATATGTCTTGAAATTTGTTGCATAATTTTATCAATTTTTTACCGACGAAAGAAAAAAGTACTCAATTCAACCTATATATATATATATATATATATATATATATGTATATATATATATATATATATGTATATATATTAGTTTAGTATGATCACGCATAATTTTTACAAAGTACTCCGATTTTGATAATTCTTTTTTTGTTGGATAAGGTGTACATCAAAGTTGGTCCCATATAACTTTGAAGAAAAAAAATTTTAGCACCAAAAAATAAAAAATAAGACTTTTCAGCGCTTCCACTAGAGAAAAATATCATAATTGATTATACAGGTGTGCCGTAAGTCAAGGACTTAACTACAGGTATTGATAGAAAATTGAATTCTGAGACGATAATTCTTTACCATTTTTTAACCAGGCATACATGTAATTAGTTATTAATTAAAATAAGTATCCAATCAGAGGCGCGCACTGGGTTACAACAGCCACACGTACATGCATTCCCCAATAACATACTTACAAACATTCACTCACACACGCTATTGGGCGCCTCTAATTGGTTACTTATTTTAAATAATAAGTAATTACCTGTACGTTTGATTAAAAAATGGTACATTCTGAACTTTTTGTCTCAGAATGCAATTTTCTATACATACCTTCAGTTGTGTCCGTGAATTACGGGACACCCTGTATATGTTCTGTGTGTAAACACTATTTGAAAGCACTCAATATCTTTGCGCAATTTGAATGTTTTTTTAACCGACGAAAAAAACGAAGGAGGTTCTCAAGTCAACCCCTATTTTTTTAATGTATGACCACGCATAACTTTTTACAGAGTAGTCCGAATTCGATAATTCTTTTTTTATTGGATAGGGTAACTTGAAAAAAAACTTCGCCCATAAGGGTAGAAAAATAGGGAATGGTTGATTGTTCACCACTGAGTTTTCATCCGTGAACCGATGGCGCCATAAGCCACATAAAAATAAAAAATAAACCCTTTTTAGTAAAAAATTAAACCGACGAAAGAAGAAAGTAACTGAAAAGCAAAAAATAACAACTTTGTAACAAAAAATTAATTCGGGATTGTGGCGAGTTTTAACTTTAGTTTCGAATTATATTCGCTCCAATTTGTTCTTCTCGGATCCCGATAGTGTATATTAAATTGGTTCATTTTTACCTCCACATTGTAATAGATTTGTCTGTAATCCGATGCAAATGGTTAATCGGATACTAGCCATTTCTTGATTTTTCCACTGAATTCCTTCCTTCCGAATTCTGTTGATAATAGTCGGCTTGTTGCCTTGATTAACTAACTATATCTAAATTATTAGCTATAATGTAATCAAAGAGGAACTCACCTCTTGCATTTGTGTTAGTACTCCCCCATGCAGTGTGATGAGAATTGCATCGAATTCCCTGATCAGTTGGTGGTTTTTTGCCTCGAATACTGTATCTGATCTTTCATCTCTGTTGTTGGTGGTGGGGTAGATACATCATGCACTTTTACTATATTTTGATAGAAGAGAGCGGGGGCTGCCTTACAGTACCGAAGGTTTATTTGAAACATCTGAAGAGCTGACATTTTTGCCTTCTGATGCTTTTAGTGGTCTAAGTTTGATATGACCAAATTCGAGGTATAATTTAAGCCCGGTCTTGAATCAACCTTTGATCCGCTGCATTTACTTCCAGCACGATGGTGTGTCCCGTATCGCCCTTCGTGCTGTTGATAATTCGCTACTCCTCAGTGCGCAGGTTTGTGTTCTGTGCTCCTAGAGGTTTGATTGTTTTGTCCGGTTCAACGGAGTTATAGATCTGGGGAGCATACAGCATAACTTTTGATGTGTTCATCAGGGTTTTTGGATCCCCGACAATAATTTCAACGAGCTCTTGGCTAGTGAGGGTTAGCAGCATCGAGAGTTGCACCTTTTTGGATTTTTTCTGAGTCATTTTGATCTTAGGATAACCCTGCAGTGCAATGAACATCTTTGTTGTTGAGGCGGTTTCAGCAAAGGTATTTATAGCCCTTGCCTGTTACCCTCTTCTACGTTTTTTCGAGATCTGTTTCGAGCTTGGAGTCCCGTAAAATTCGGTGAATGAAACTTAAAGGATAATAATTGCCGTTACTAATCAATATGTACGGTAGTTTGTTTCCTGATGAGGGATTGAGTTCTATGTACTGAGCTGATGTCATTGATATGAAAATTTTCATCTTCAATTTCCTCAGTGGGTTATACAAAGTGAAACAGTCTGAGTTTAAAAAAAAAATTATTCTGAATTATTTTCAGTTTTTGAAGAGAATTATTTTCACCAGGGTTCATCGACTGGTATGTGTAGGTAGGCTTTATATAGATCAAATCGGCATAAGTATCTTGAATTTCTCAAGCTATTTAGTATTTCTTCGATTTTCTTGATTGAATAATGTGCGTTTGTGAATCGTTGATTGACTCCGACCTTATAATCTTTGCAAAATCTTAGGTTTCCATCTGCTTTCGGAATTATCACCAGGTGATGCCCAATCGCTAATTTCGCACTTGGTGATAATTTTTGCAGCTTCCAAAGTGTCGAGCTCTTTATCGACTTGGCACCGAAGCATGTACAAGACGCCATCTTCCCGAAAAAAAATGGGTGTGGCAGCTTACGTAGGACTAAGAATACCTTGTAGTGATACAACCGTTCTTTTGTTCGATATCTGGAAATTTTGAAATTATCTCTTCCAATTCCAAGATGGCGTTAATTGAAGTTAATGGGGTTATTCGATTGTTGGACTGATTGTCGATTTGATTGTTGGATTGATTTTATTTAAAAGATTTCTTGAAAGTGTAACTCTAGCCCGAATTCACTTCGAATATTATCGGTTTACCCACGATGTTGATAAGTGCTTGGTAACGTTCTGAATTACCATTTAAATGTCGACTATATGACAATTTGATGATAGTCTGGAAGTCGATTTTCGTTTCATTAGTGCGCGAATACACACCTCAGCCACGTGACCCGGTTTGGAGCATTCCGAGCACATTAGGTTTGATCTGTCTGTTCAACATTCTTTTTATATGTGGTCATTTCTTTCACAACGGAGGCATAATTTTCTAGACATTTATCTAGACCTAACTACGCATAATTTAACCCGCTTTTTGATTTCGATCTATTGCGGCCTTGCTGTTGCAAAAGATTCTTTGTCCTTCTTTGCCCTGAAATTTTCGAATTTCGGTTGATTTCGTTGATATCGGCATTTGCAGGTGCAGTCGAAGGTTTTTGACCAATTAAGTTTGAGTCTATCTTGGATTTCTGCAGTGCTATTGCTTTCGAAGCGAGACCTCTTTGAAATTCGATTTGTTCGATTGTAAAAGCTGTTATCGAATATTATTGGCTTTCAGGCCACGGATAAATTGAGCATGCAGAAAGATATTTGCGAAAGATACTTTGCAGTCGCACGGTGATATGCATTCACAGGCCCCTATTCACTGCGTAGGGCAGCTACGAACTCAGCAATTGGGCTTCTAACAGTGCTACAAGCTCTTCATATGTTAGTTCCCCGGATTCTTCCCGGGTTCTCCAATCGAGTTTAAGAGCAGTGGAGCGCATTAGGGGTTATTTGATATCACGTTCTTCATCTCAAATAATTTTCGAATCGTTGTTTGTATTTTCAAAAGATTCATTTTTCGAATCGAAATTGTCAAAATTTGAGATTAATAATTCGCTACCAGATGTAGAGGGTATTGTGGACCCTTCTGTTTATTGACTGAGGTGTCTGTTGTGTAATTTGAAGTTGACTTACCAATGATTTGATCATGTCCTGTTGTACTTTCATTAACTGCGTAAATTGATTAGGGTCCATTATTATTATTATTATTATTATTATTATTATTATTATTTTTTTTATGTTAAGTCGAATATTTTATGGTTCCAATTCAAGTTTCGATGTTATTCATTTGTATTTTTCGATGTTTTTGAAATAAATTCCAGTATTTGCAAACTTGATAAAATATATTCGATGTTTTTGATGTAAATTCCAATATTTGATATGATAAACTTGATAAAAATATTTTTGAAATAAATTCAAAATATAAACAGTTAATTTTGATATGAACATATTCACTTTGCAATACTTACCGGCCAAACTTGCCACGTTTTTCGGTAATGTTCTAAAAAAACAAAACATTAATTGATGTTAAATTTTACGAATTTCTAATTTCTTGACTTAACTTCGTCGCCAATTTGACGTTTGGTTGACGATTGATAAGGTTGATAGATTAATAAGATGATTAATTACAATTAACACAAATTTTATAATCACAGATAATCAAATTATACATTTCAAGTTCGATTTATTAATAATTACATTACATTTAATAATTACATTATATTAGTATGACAAATTATTTGTCATACTAATAACATACTCGGACGGGTATCTGTCCATGTTTCCTCGGATTTATCCTAGTTTAGAGATCTGGGTGGAGTTTGATTTGTAGTCCGGGTTTTAAAGTTTTCAAATCACCGGTCGCCGCGGTGCAGCCGCGTGACCGACGCTCCGCCCCGCGCTGTGTACAACCGACTCGCTGGACTCGGAGGGGTCCCTCCTCCCGTCGCAGTTGCGTAGAAATTAAAAATGTAAGACTAGAATAGTTTCTTATAACTTTAAAAATGATATTTTTTGTTAAAAGTGTATAATTTTTGTTTTGTTTAAAGAAATTCAAAATATAAGATTGCTAATAGTTTCTTTAAACTTTAAAAAGGTTTTTTTTTGTATAATTTTTGTTTCATATAAAAAATAAGAAATTTAATACTGTCATTAGTTCCTTATAACTTTAGATTTTGCTTTGATAACAGTGTATCATTATTGTTTTATTAAAAAAATAAAAAAAATATAAGTCTGCCAACAGTGTCTTAACACTTTAATGCCGGCAGTACACACTCGGCGAGAGCACTTGGTGAATGTTTCGACCAGACATTCGTAAGGCGAGGATCCACGAGTGGAGCTGTGTACACTTTCGCCGAGTGTTCGGCCGGCAATACAGTTCTCGTCAGTTAGTCTCAACGTGGTTTGGCCAGAAATTACGTTGGTATATCTGAAAAGTTGGTATATAATTTTTTTATTAAACTATTAAAAATAATTATTATCCAAATGAGTAACGACACTATAAGAATAAAAAAGAACTCATAAATAAATACAGTTTATATTTATTTTCGTGTTATACTATTAAAATTGATGGGTACAATTAAGGCGGTTGAATATTTAAAAATGGCGGTTGAAAGTTGAATCGAATGTAGACGAGAGTGTTCTAAGTGTGCTCGTATTCACCAGTCGTTACCTTTGACTCGTGTCAAGAAACCGACTTTTAATGGAGCGTTGACGAGACGAGGCGAGTCGACACGAGGCAGATTAAGCGTTGTGACTACACTCTCGTGTTGCTTTTTTTTTGCCTTGCTTTGCAGAATGTGTATTGCCCGCAAAGGATGATTTTGTTTTGTTTCTTAAGAAGACAAGAAGACAGTAAATTTAGTTTCATTTTATCAAAATAAATAAAAAATTTACTATTTTTTATTTTACTGAGTAACGATATGATATGTCGGGGCACTACGCTCCAAAATCCGGGGTTTTCACGGCTCTGGTTCTTATTGCCAGATTTTAGAAATGGTAACCATAGACAAATATATATGTTGATACCCTAGAATATTTAGTTATTACACAAACTCTAATGTGCACAGAGATAATTTGGATTTTAACTTTCAATCTTAAATTGTAAATATTTCTGTAATAATTACAGTAAAACTAATTTTCTATAACTCTATTTCTTATAAATTTTCCGATATTACAAATATTAAGGAAGATATGCCAAATTATTTGTCTCCCCCTGTTGTAATTTTACTTGTGGGTTAAAATTAGAATAAAGTTTAATTTCACATTTTTATTTATTATTCACAATAATGCTAAAGTACATCTTACTCGTATCTGTGCCCGGCAAAATCTACCATGATGTTCGTGTCTGTCCTCGCTTGTTTTCTCTGGCATCCTCAACATGGTGATAACAATTATCCCCAACATTGTCATATTACCAGTTACTATAACTAGTTACTTTTAAACATAAAGCCTCGTCTACACTATGCATCTCTCTATAACGGAACATCATAACACCCCCTCTCTCTAAACCCATTATAACGAACTTTCAAATACCAAATTTTATTCCAATCGGAATAGAACTTAAACCACTAGAGACCAGCCAAGTAGCCGAGCGGTCTAAGGCGTCATGTCTGCGCAGTATGCAGTACTTGGAAACTGTGAGGTTATGGGTTCGAATCCCGACATCGGAAGTTTGTCAATTATTAAAAAAAAGGGGCGGTTGATTGACTAAACTGTCGGCGTATGGACAAGAACGAAATAACCGGCTATGCTTGAGAAGGTTTTCTGCAGTTTCCTTCACGAACTCCAGATGAATATCGGCATAATTCCTATCATAGTCGGCTGCAGCCGCATATCCTATCAATTCCTAGTCTACTCACAAATTCCTTCCACTCCACTCACATTCCTCACATCCTAAGGCATCACAATGGACCTTATGGTCGAAGTGTAGCCCGTCCAGGAAAGCCTTTACAATCTAAATCTACCTCTAGACCACTAGAGATTCTATAGACACATAAACGCATATATATATATATATATATATATATATATATATATATATATATATATATATATATATATATATATATATATATATATTTATATACACAATTTAACGATAGTGATTTTTAACATCTAGTGTGTAGAATCGATGCATTTCCTTTCAGGAAATTCGCTAAAAATACTCATAACACTTACGTCTAGATACCGGTAATTGGGTAGCAACGTAATCATCGTCAGTAGGAAAATTCGGTAAAACACATTATAAGGAGAAATAAAGTCAAGCCTA
The DNA here is from genome assembly GCA_963920215.1 of Nineta flava. Classification (NCBI taxonomy): domain Eukaryota; kingdom Metazoa; phylum Arthropoda; class Insecta; order Neuroptera; family Chrysopidae; genus Nineta; species Nineta flava. Next base: position 65,053,292 of record OY986040.1, read on the forward strand.
AAAAAAACAAATGTAGAACATAAAAAAAAATAAGTAAAAAAATATAAATCTAAAATAAAAACTCAATAAACAATAGTTTCATACCTTGATGGAAAAAAAGTTATAGATTATTAGTTAAAGTTATACAGTTCGACCGCAGGCTTTTTCTCTTTTAAAATAAATTTAGAGATGATAGCGAAATTATTGAATATTCAGGGTGGTACAAAAATATGTGACTCGTTTGATAGTGAGCATATTGTACACACCAAAATAAGCTAAAAACTTTCAGTATTTTTTTTAAATTCGCCCTGGTTGAGTCGCAATTCGTCATTTTGTGTTTTTTTTCTTTTGAACATCGGCAAATATCGCACACAAATTAAAACCTCATAAATATCTCAAAATAATTTACCAAAAATTTGTTCTCATTTAAAAAAAGTGGCACTCCAACCATTTAAATCGAATATCTAGAAAATTAGTTACATTAAGAAAAATTTTTAAGTTAACATTAACAAATACTTGAATAATATATTTTAACAGTAACAGAATCAATAGTATAAAATAATTAGTTTAATTCTTAAAATTCCATTGAAATAAATAAAAATTATTCATTTTAATTGATTTAAAATAATAGTTTTGTGAGTATATAGTGGAGTCAATAAAGCTTATAAATCATTGAAGTTGAATCCTCAGAAACAGTACCGATTTTGATGAATTTTTTTAAATATTTCTTATACTTTATGATTTGAAATCAGAAATATTCTACCGGTCGGAGTAAAATTTTTCTATTTGTAATTTTAAAATTTGGAAAATTTTCGTATCAATGGAGCAGAAATATCATCAATACTTCATAATCCCCAGAAACAATCGATTTTGATTATTGTTTTTTAATGTTTGTTTTTATAACTTATTTGAATTCAGAAACATTTTCGAGGGGGGGGGGGGTGCATCGTGAATATTTATTTATATTGTTTAAAGAGTTAACATGTTAACATGGAAACAAGTTTTTCATATTTATTGAATCTTAGTAAGTAAGTTTAGAAACTTTTAAGTAGGTAATAATAAGATGGGTAACATATAATTTACATAAACGTCACAATACTATTACATTCTCTAGTACGGTTACCAAGACACAAGTATGAAAGAACTAACGTATACTATATAGACTAACATGTTCAATTTATTAATTAATATTAATATGCAAAAATTAACTCATCCGCCAGGAATCGAACCAAGTAGGTATCTCTGAATAACGATGCCTATGTTTCGATTCCTGGCGGATTAGTTAATCTTTTCGTATTAATATTTATTAATAGTAACCGGTATTTAAAGTCTTCTTGTTCATTATCCACGCATGAACTGTTTAGTTTTTGAGCCGAAATTGTGGCAAAACTATTTAGTTAATTTATGAAAAACAATTTATTTCAAACAAAAGTTGTTGATTTTTAAAAGAGGAAATTTTTTGTTTTCAAACTTTTTTCTATCTTTGACGGTTTCAAAGATGGATATTTTCCGTCCTGCATGGTGCGATTTTTAGCATTCACGAACTTGAACTTAGTTTTAGCTAGAATACACACAAAATTTCAACTTTGTGGACAGGTAGACATGTGAAAATGTACTAATTAGTTCATTTTCGGTATTGTTTTTCGATTAAGTTCAATTCAACTTTTCGGAATTAAACTTCGGAATTTTCTTCAAGAAATTTATTTTTCTTCAAAACGGGAAGCAGATACGCAAAAAGCAAAAGAGATTAAACATATTGCTTTTTCTATGCCTAATATTTTGTTTAAAAAAAAATCTCATAAAGATGAAATCCAATTGAGATATGGCCATTAATTTAGCATCATGATGTGAGGACCACCATATGCTAATGCACTTTGAGCTCAAATATATCAAAAACTATTACTTCTACCGTGTTCAACTCCAAATTAATTGCAGCTCTTAAAATTTTAAACATAACGGTTTTTTAAACGACTTGATATTTGGAAAAGTAAATGAGATATGATTGAAACATCAATTATATTTATTTCAAACGTGCGAGTACCTAATTAATTTTGTTTTTGGTGTAACTTCGCCAACTCTTACCTACGCTAGAGAGCCGATCAAAATAACATTTTCTATTTCTATTAACGTACTTTAAGTAATGTTCAATGAGTTTTTCTGAATAAGTTTCAATTCTCCGTTATTCAGAGATGAAAGCTTGCATATCGATTTTCGATAAACAAAGAGCAACCAACCTTTTGTTAGCCATAACTCGGTTAATATTACTCAAACGGAAACATAAAATAACCGAATTGTTTGTTTTTTATAAGCTTAAATTTTACTTATTATATTTTTTCCGATTAAATTTATATTTTTCGAATTATTTTCGAAAAATTGTTACTAAATATGCTTGTTTTGACGAAAAATTGGCAAATTCAACTGTAAATAACTCAGAAACTATAAGCTTTGCAGAAAAACTGTATAAATACATTTTTACCTAAAATTAATTACTCTATCCGTTTGTGGCGTCATTTTGAATGTAAATATTTTGCCCAACGGAATGGGGTGGCACCCACCCTCAGGGTAAGTGCGCCCGCCAAAATATTTCTGATTTCAATTAATATATATAAACAAACATTTTAAAAAAATCATTAAAATCGGTATCTTTTTTAAGGATTTCTGTGTAAAAACTTTTATTGACTCCACTAATAGTGTAGTGTAATGTATGAAACAAATGAAATGAATTTTAATTCATATGTGTGAGTCAACAGATCTTTTTATAATTAGTAATAATGGGTTCGAGTTTAAAAGGTTTCGATCTGCATCTACACATATTTATGTATACATATTTTGATTCGATTCGTTAAAATTTTAAATGGGTCGATTTGATTTACTATTCACTCATTTATAAATAGTAATAAGGAAGAGTTTTGAAAACGATATTATATATTTTTCTATTATTACTTATATTCATTTAACTTACAGTGTGCGTCAGTCAGATGGAATGTTAATGCATGAGATGTTCAACGATATTATTGTTGTTTAACTCTCCACTAAACATATATGAAAAACAAATTTGGTCCAATCATCAAATTGATAACAAATTTTATACATTGTAATTCAATTGGTTCTCACCTATAGTATCATTGGAAATAGCTAATCACAGGTTTCAAGATATTTAGATTGGCTATATTCTCAGTTGTTGAGACTAGCGACAATGTGGTAAAAATTTACACTACTTTGGGAGAGATTTATATATATATATATATATATATACATATATATATATATATATATATATATATATATAAATATATATATATATATGTATATATATATATATATATATATATATATATATATATATATATATATATATATATATATATATATATATATATATACTCGTATATAACAAACATTGTTTGTCATATATTTAGAAGATTTTATATAAAAATTGAATAAAGAATAAAAATTAAGTATAAAAGGTATTATTATTAACAACATGACAAACTACAGCTGAGACTTAAACCGTCTGATATGTATGCCAAAACTCTTCCGGAGAATTATGCATTTTTACCAAACTACCGCTATTTTTACAACTAGTCATATAGTCAATAGTCAATAGTTTCTTCCATTGAGTAATAATTGGCCTTAACTGTACATTGTCTGGTACGATCATGGTTTGGTTTGAGGACAATTTTAATAGTTTGTTTTCTTTAAAAGTCTACAGAAGTCCACATATTCGCAAGTAATTGAACCAATTTCTAGACACAGTCAAAACGTCAAGAATTTCCTCGTAAATGGAGTAAAAAATATCACTTAATAATATAATAAATAATATATATATGGTTATATATATGGGTGTGTGAGTGTGTCTACATATACAGACTGTCTTGGAATGCTTTTCCAATAGAGAATCAAGGTTAAATATTATTTATTACTGGCAGGCCATGTGGTTACTGTGCGGAGTCAGTCAGTACACACAGTCAATGAGTCAGTACACTCTCGTAAATGACAAACAAACTACCGTACGCATATGAGATGACTCTCATTAGATGTGTACTGACTGACGCCGCACAGTAACCACACGGCCTGCCAGTAATAAATAATATTTAACATTGATTCTCTATTGGAAAAGCATTCCAACACAGTCTGTATATGTATATAACATAATCACACAAGATGTCGTAGCGAACTTATTTAAAAGTGTGCCTACAAGGCTTGAGGCAGTCATTAGAGCAAGAGGAGGTAATATCCATTATTAAAAGATTAATTCCTTCCAAAAATCTCTAAATAAATTGCTTTTTCAAAATTATAAAATTAACCAAAATTTGTGTTGTTTTTAATTAATTTTTTTCTACATTAATTATTAAAACATATAAAAATATACAATACCAAATTTAATTCCATTCAAACTAAAATTGTGGCTCTAGAGCACGTACAGACACACACACATCCATATTCAGTACATATAAAGTAAATATATATATATATATATATATATATATATATATATGTATATATATATATATATATATATATATTAACTAGGTATAGTAAGTTCAAACTTAAATAAGACACCATTCCCCTTTTGCGCAGAAATAAAAAATTGGAATGGGTAAAAATACACTAATGCTATTTAATATATGAAAAAGGGGAATTTAATATAATAATTCAATAAAGGGAAAAGATACACTTTATCAATTATATAAAAAGAAATGGCATTATAATAAACTTATCTTATATTTTATTTCTATTGGCTATGGCCATCGACAAAGATATTCACATATGCAACCATCATAGTAAGAACGAGATGACTATTATCAATAAAAGATTATATTTATTTACATACCAGTGGACATCAAACAAAATGCAAGTGAATCAATGATGTAAATAGTATGAAAATAAATTATAGAATTGATATTCAATAAAATTTTCGGATTTGTTATTAAATAAAATGTTTTTGAACAAGCAATTAAATTAATACTATAACTGTGCAGACCTCAGGCCTACGTTTAAGTACAAGTACTTAAAATTCTATTACATTACCTTTAAATTATTATCATAATTTACCGGGCTTTAACCCATTATGATTGTCGGCTATATTAAATAAAAATCGGCTAGCCAAAATTATTCTTTGATAAATTTCAATTCTTTTATTAAGAATTTGTTAATCCTGTTGTAATATAATAGAATTTTAATTACTTGTAATAAAACATAAAACCGAAACATTCCGTACATTCCATTGTATTTAAATATTTAAAAAAATATAAAAACTTCCAAAATACCACACACACGAAACTGTTTGAGATTCACTGGATTAGTTGTTAACACACAGAAGTGTAGAATGATAATGATATACTACTTCACCTTAAATATCATATAGACTAGGTCCAAAAAAAATGTGTTTCTGCGACTGTCTCATTTAGGTTTGAACTTACTATACGTTCGGTGAACATTTGAAGAAATATTTCCCAAATTCCTCCATCGGTACAAAATAATAGGTACATTTTCATTGAAAATTCGCTTAAAACGGTTATTGCCTGTTATTTTTTAGTTGACGTACTTGGTGATTGATGTGACACGTTGGTGATTAGTGATTGTTTTAAACCCGACTTCAAAAAGGAGGATGGTTCTCAATTCGTCTGTATTTTTTTTTTTAATGTTTGTCACCTCAGAATTCCGTCATTTATGAACCGATTTTGAATTTTTTTTGTTTCGTTTTAAAGGCTTTGATTTCAGGTTGGTCCCATTGTCACCAAATCACCTGGTCTGGGAATCCCCTGGAAATGAAGAAAAATCCTCTTTTTATATGTGATAACCGATTTTTGCGAGTTTTTTTGAAAGGGTATACTCATTCATAATGGGAAAATAAGAAAATTTTTTCAAAAACCAACTTCAAAGAAATTTTTTTTAAAAAAAAAACCGACCCCAAAAAAAATTTTTACAAAAAAAAAACACAAAATGCATGTAAAAAAAACTGCAAATCTGTTATAAAAAAATGCACTAAAAATTAAAAAAAAAAAAAAACGGATAAAAAAAAACGGATAAAAAAAAATGTGTTTTAAAAAAATGCACTAAAAATTAGTAGGTCGTTTAGTAGGTCTACCCATATTTTGACAAATAAAATTAGTTATAGAACTTCAAAGTCACTAAAAAGCGAGAAATAAACCCTATTTTGACAAAATGGAACCCCGACTTCAAAAATCAAATATTCTATAACAAAAAATGCACTAAAAAGTAAAAAAATAATTGCATATTCTTGTGCCAAGTTTAGTTTAGTTCACCTAAGCAAAAATTTTTAAATATATATGAATTTCTATATGCTGACACCGACTCCGAATCTACTCTTGCGAAAACCGAATTAATTTAACACTAATCAACTGTAATGAAAAGAGATCGTCAGTTCTTGAATCGATAGTACCTACATAGTTATCGATATGTTAGTGTTTTATATCATTGTACATTAGATACAGCATTTAATCATTAGTTATATGTATCTATGTTATATTGTCTGTCATATCAATAAATAAGATATTTTTTAAATATCATTGAATCATATTTGACAGTATTTGTATTTAACACGTGCTTGTTATTCATAAGTGACTCTCTTATTTAAATAAATAGTTAAGCTAATATGATTAACTAGCTGTGCCCCCCAGTTTCACCCGCGTGAAATTTGGATTATACCTACATGTCTGTTTTATACACATGATGAGTACATAACCAAGTGCATGTCATTAACTAAATACAGTTTGTCGTATTGGTTGACGTTTGTAGTTCGCTCCGCTCCTTTGGATCGTACCGTGATGCTATGTAGTTTTCCCAATAAATGGACTTTCAAACGAAAAAAATTTTCTAATCGGACTAGTAGTACCTGGAGTCCTATTTTTGAAATAGGGCGATTTTCGATAGCAAAAATGGGATTCCTGAAACGTTTTGGAATGGTATACAATTATCGCATAATTTAGTGTATTGGAAGTTTTTTTAAATGAAGTGGATGCTAATAAATTATATATATGTTTATAAAATCAAAATGAATAACTGTAGATTGGTTTGAGCCGTGGATTTTAAGTCTTGCCAAGTCTAAGATCAAATTAATAAACAAAATTTATATAATGTAGGATGAATGATTTTTTTAATAATTTAACAATATTCAAATATTTTGAAAATATAAAAAACAAATGTATGACGAGGAAGTTAGTTATTTACGTCTATTCTTTATTATTTTATTCAAGCGATACTCTTTTTGTTGTCATTATTCTTGTAAACTTACTTACTATTGGCAATTCAGCGCTTTATACAGTTGCGCATGCGAGTTCAAACATACAACGCCTTCAAAAATACAAACTGTCTAGCTCTATAATATTAGTATACAATTAGATGTCATGTAACTATCTTTGTTAGAGTTGGGTAGTTCCCGCTAAATTTTGGATTGAACATCTAACGATTCCGGAGCTCCAAAGAACTAGTTCCCGGAAACGTATCCGCGGAAGTATTTAGTTTTACCAACTTTAATGAAAGTTAAGTTCACAAATAAGTAATAAATTTACATGAAATTCATTCAATACAAACTTTTGTTATGATTTTCATTACATTGCAACATTTCTTTTATCATATCAAATATCAACCAAGCATATAATATTAAGTAAATAATAATAAATATTACGCATTTCAGTACAAAAATATACTTATTATATACTTATTTTATGAGATCATATTAAAAAACTAATTATAGGAATAATATTAATTTTGAAAATAAGGTTATTTTTAGGTTTTTTTTAACTAATTATTATTGTATTGTCTTTTCAACTACAGTGCTTATCTAAACAATACAAGTGTCAAATTAAACTAAGTAGACTAAGAAGTGATCTCCTATATTTGTTGAAGTAGCTTCGTTTGTTTTAGGAACTTGAAAAGTTTTTTATTGTTTAGAATTTATTGAGTTGTGGGCAGTAGTTTAGATGACTGTCCTTCATTTTGAAATTGTATACAGTTTATTAGAACATGTTCAACTGTTATGGGTATATTGCAGTATTGACAATTTTGTCTCGGGTTCTTCTTCATTATAAGTATATGCGTGGGTTAATTTGGTATGGCCATTTCTTAAACGGGCAAGGACGACTTCATGTTTCCTATTATTCTGGTTCGATGTTACCCAATAGTTTGTGGTGTTTTAGACCTTCCTTAATTTGTTGTTGTTTGCGTCTATATTTAACCAACTTTCATTTATCTTTTGATGAAGTTTATTTTTAATATGAAGAATGAGGTCTTCAGCAGTTATTATGTCCACATCACATCCATCCTCGTGGGCTAGAGAGGCCGCGATATCGGACCTTTCATTGCCCTCGATTCCGATATGGCTGGTATCCCAAAGAAAGTCTAAATGTATATTTAATGTCCAAACAACATACTAAAAAATTAGAGATACATCATGTTTTGCGAATTTATTGTAATTTTGTAAAAAACATTTAACATAAAATGCTATAATTTAATTTGTTAAAAATATTTAACAAAAATGCCAGCTATAATTTAATTTGTTCAAGTAAGACACATTAGTGTGATTAGTGGCGACTATTTAAAATAAGTTTTAATTTTTGTAAATATCTTTGTATAGGTATGTATATTATAATTTATCAGTTGAAGAATTAATAAATCAGAATAAATTTGTCTGTCAACCAGTACAGATGTGTTTTTTATTCTCACCTATTTACATACAGTCCACTTCGACAAGTTGTGTTGGAAATAACGATTTTTCCGTACAAGACATTGACAATCAAATTGTTCGAGATAAAACTTTTCGGTACACTGTTTGTATTCACTTCTCAACAAAATTGTATGGAAATTACAATGGTTAATAAATTAATTGATGCATTCATGAACTTAAAATGAATTTTGAAAATATTATTGGATATAAGGACTTATAAGGAATATGATATGAATATTTAAATATTTTCTAACTCCACAATATATTTTTAGCCAACCTGATGAACAAGAGTTAAAATTGGTTAATAGTTAAATAGTTAAAAAAGAGTTAAAAATGGTTGCACTGATCAATTGCTCCCGAGTGGCTGTTAAATGCTCCGGAATTCTCATTATTTGCTACTCCATTTTCACGTGAAAAAATGAATTAATTACTGGGTAACAAGAATTATGATGAAATAACGATAATTCGGACTTTATTGAATTATATCTTGAAAGTTAGGTTAGCTTTATTTATTACATTTGATCCCAAATATCCAATTACAAGGTAGTTTGTATTACGGAGTTCGATCGAGAGTAGGGTTATGTTATGATTTAACTTGCGTTAATCATTTCATAGCTTTGTGAATACGAAGAAGCATTAGCAAATTAAAGCGACAAAAGAGGAATTGTTTTCTGATTTATTTCATATATATGGACACAAATATCTGTTTCATCTAACTCGTGTTAAACAATTACGAACAATTCAGAAGCAATTATGATTTTTCAGGGCTATTGGGGTCGCCATGAATCGCGAGTAAGAAATTTCTCCATTCCAAAGTTTAAATAGTGGACTAGTGGATTTTAAGCAAGTGAAAATAACAACTAACTGGGTTAATTGCTTAAATACCAGGTATATACTAAATTTATGAAAAAAATTCAAACAAAAGTTGTTTATTTTTAGTAAAAAAAATTTTTTTGTCTCTTACGGTATCAAAGAAAAGCAATTTTGACCAAACATGATCCGATTTTGCCTATTGACGAGCTTGACCTTGTTTTATAGCTCTAGAACAGAGGTGGGCGCAGACCGGTCGCCGGAGTCGAACGACTCTCTATAAGCTGGTTGAGAGTAAATAAAAATGGTATGTTTTGAAGTAAGACGGAACGAAATGTTTCAACCTGTATTGAAACATCATTCCGTCTTACTTCATAACATACCATTTTTATTTACTCTTACCTAGCTTATGGACAGTCGTTCGACTCCGGCGACCCGTCTGCGCCCACCTCTGCTCTAGAACATTCACAAAATTTCAGCGCATTATCTCTTTTTGTCAGTGTACCCACAGACTGAAGAACGGACGGACAAGCGGAAATGGTAATAAGTCATTTTATGAACACTTATGACAAAAATTTTTATTTCGACGATCAATATTTTCAACCGTTACAAAGTCGGAAATAAACTTAATATACCCTGGTATATATTATATACCGGTTATAATTATAAATATCTCGGTAAAAAAGTTTTTAAAAAAAAGTTTGTTTTTATGATATAAACATATTTTGTATTTAAACATTTTCCATATCTTGCACCGGTTAAAAGATAAGTTATACCACCAGGACATGGATGCATTGAACATAAGTATAATTATAGCGTTATAATAGTCTTCTTTTAAACTTTTGTTCGAAATTTTTTTTTCTACAATACATATTTAAAAAAATATTTAAGTGATAACTTTTGAAATGAAACGGTATATATTTATATAAGTATATACATATATATATATATATATATATATATATATATATATATATATATATATATATATATATATATATATATATATATATGTATATATATATACTAGTATATGTATATATATACACCCTCTGTCGGGTCGACAGACGTTGTCCTGTCTTAAGGATGTAATAGCATACTACCACTTTTCGTTCACAGGCTGAAAATAATATTTTCTAATAAATCCCGAAGTGTCAGAATTTTGGACCGTTTGAAACGCGAGATACTTAATATTGAAGTTATCATTGTCTCTCACTCTCTCTCTCTCTCATTAGAAGCTTGTAAAACTGCATGCCCGCCCAACTATTATCAGTTGTATTGGAAAAAATAATCGACAGAATTTAAAAAAAAACTAGGAGAGTAAATATAAATAATTATTATATAAATTTAAAATCAACATTATTTTGTATATGTGAACAGTGTTTGTGTCTATGTGTTGTGTATGTGTGTTTATGTATTTGTGCTTTTAATAAAATCAAACCGGTTTATTGTGCTGATTGCATAACACAGTGCTGGTACATCCTTAACTATGAATATTGAATGCGAATTGGTATAATTAATAAAAAATAATAATTATTCGAAAAACATATTGTTTATTATTATAATGCTTTATGATACACAACATTCTTAGTTTTGTATTTTCTAGCGACTTCATCAATTGTTGGCGCATTAAAACGTAGCGGTCAAACGCGGTCGTGAATAATGCAATCAATTCGTTGTGCTGATGGAAAAACATTTTGAGTTGTTCCACAATTGGTCTTTTCACCGAATTGCTGAATCGTCCATAAAATAAATTTTCAAAAATTTTTAGTCACTATCCCGCGTTCGCAATAAGGAACCATTTTCATATTATAATTAATCATATTATAAGAATTTCATAATAAAATGCAGCTCGATAGGGGTTAAACGCAACATTTCTATGTTGGTGATTTCGATTCCCTCGATTCCGTTCAACTTCATTCCGCGTTTCGGGTTGCTCGTCAGTTTGGCTTGCTCTTGTATATCTTTCACTTCTAGCTTTTCGAGCTCAGCGACTTAAGTTTGTACGTCTAATTGCTGGCATTTTTAAAAACAAAAATTCATTTGAACAAAAAAATTCGTTACGCAGGAGCTGCTTTAACTTAGCGAATTTTCTAAGAATACATAAATCACTCTCTAGTGATCAAATTGAAGTATAATATATGATATGATTTTAGTATTTGCAAAAATTAAATTTGTTAATAGCAAAAATAGAACGATATTGAAGATTATTGTTTATAGTTGCTATGGAAACGACAATCAAAATTGACATTTCAAAATTAAAACAAAACTTTAATAAAATAATTTTATAGTTATATTATTGAAGTAGAGTTTCCGTGGAAATGACAAAATCAACACAAATTTTAACCAACTCCAAGAAAAGAAATATGGTCGTTAAGTTTTCTAAATTTGCAATAAAAAAATATTTAGTCCACAATTCGAAATAAAAAACATCCTATGCTCAAGTTTGACCAAATTACACACAGTATAGAAAATTCATCAAAATCGGTTAAGTAGTTTCGGAGTCCATTCACGACAAAGATGTGACACGGGATTTTAATATATATATATATATATAGATATATATATATATCTATATATAGGTTCCCCCTCGACTTGTTGGATCATATAAGAAAATAACATTATATGAATTGTAAAAAAAGTTGAAAAAAATACTTACCAAAAAGTAAATACCATTAGAGAATTAATGGAGCAGAAGGGGAATTTTTTTGGAAACAGAATTTTTATGGGGAGAATTTTTAGGATTTTTTTGGGGGTGGGTTTAGGGGGACTGTGCATAGATAGGTCTCACATTACGATTTTCAAGGGGTAGCGATTAAAATTAGGTCTTTCGAATTAACCTGTTAATTTTCAGTTATTCTGCGTTGAATGCAAAAAAACCGCAGATTTCTAGCATGAAAAGTCGTAAATGGGTGATTTTTGGGGACGTTTTTTCCTTTTTCAAGCGGTTGGCGACGAAAAAATTGAAGTTTATCTAATAACCCCATTAGTTTGAAGAAATTCTCCACCAAATGCAAAAAACCCTATCATTCTACCATGAATAGAAGTTAAAAGAGTAGTTTAGGGGGTTGTTTTCCCATTTTTTTGGGAGTGGTGAAAAAATTTAAGTTTTTCTAATTACCTTCTTAATTTGTAGCTATTAAGCGTCGAATGCAAAAACCGTATCTTTCTAGCATGTATAGAAAAAAAAGGTGGTTTTTGGGGTGTTTTTCCCATTTACGAATGGTTGCGATGGGAAAATGTACTATTATAATATACTCTTGTTATTTTAATCCTGTTCCACGTTCCACGAGGAAGCGATGAAAGTTTTTAAGTTTTTTGAATTACCTTCTTAATTTGTAGCTATTTAGCGTCGAATGCAAAAAACTTCTCTTCTAGCACATATACATGCTAAAAAAATCTTTCTAACATGAATACAAGAAAAGAGGTAGTTTTAGGGGTGTTTATCCCATTTGCGAAAGGTAACGATGGAAAAATTTACGTTTTTAAAATAATCCTGTTGTTTTAAACTCGTTCGATGTCGAATGATAAAAACCTGATCTTTGTAACATGAATAGAAGTGAAAAAGGCAGTATAAGGGGTGTTTTTCCCATTTTTTATTTATTTATTTTATAATTGACTTGCTGAGAAGACTTCCAATCCTATTAACACTCGTCTCATACCTCCAACCGAATTTGCTAACATTAGTAAATCATCTGCATACAACAAGACTTTTATTTAAGTTGCCCCTAAACACGGTGATACAGAGTTTATTTGTTCCATGACAGAGCTTAAATTATTTATATACAGGCAGAATAGGATAGCGAATAATGTACATCCTTGCCTGAGTCCTTTACATGTTTTAAACTCCCTTGTGGTTTGATTTCCCTCCAAATAAATACATGCCACCGTATCTATATAAACTGTTTTTAAGACTTTTACCATCTTTCTCGGCATTTCTAACAGTTTTTTCCACAGTAAATCTCGGTTTATACTGTCGAAAGCCTTCTCAAAGTCTATAAAGCAGCAGTATAATTTTTTCGCTTTTCTCTTAGAAACCTATCCTTTACAGTTTTTAGTACAAGTAGGTTGTCAAAGGCTCCGTAACCCTCCCGGAAGCCAGCTTGGAATTCTATTAAGATTGAATTATTACGAATCCATTCTTGTATCCGATCAGCTAAAACTTTGGTATATATCTTACTGATGTTGGGTAGTAGAGTTATTCCCCGGTATTGATTTGGATCGTATTGGCTCCCTTTACCTTTATATATGTTGCAAATCATACCTTTCGTCCATGCTTTCGGGTACAAGTTTAAATCCTGTATTTTATTAAACAACTTTAAAAGTATATGAATAAATTCAGGGTGGTTGTCTGCAACTAGCTGAATTGCCTCATTTAGTATCCCATCTTTACCCCCTGCCTTTGAGTTTTTCAACATACTAATGATACAGCTAATATCCTCTTCGTTTACTTCAATGTTTCCATCTCTACCGTGTAGCTCTTGCTCTAATTCTGAATTATTGGTTTCAAGATTCACCTGCAATCCATATAAGTGTTCATAGTGCTCGATCCATTTTTCTACCTCTATATAGTTTGTATTATTTTTACTCCTTTTGCTCCTGATCATACCCAAAATCTTTTTTAAATCATTTTCCCTAAGGGATTTTTTTATTTCAGAGACATAAAAGTTCTTATGTTCCACTTTTCTCCTTTTGCATAGTACCTTGTATTCTCTTTTATGTTTCAAAAAGCCTTGAGTATTTAAAGTGTTGCTGTTTCTTCTCATACTCCTTAGTTGTATTTTAACTTCTAATTTCTTTTCATAGCATTCTCCCTCAAACCACTTATTCTTCTTCTTGCCAATTGCAGATTTTTTTCACTTGAATTTCCATATCTGACATTAGGAAATGGGACCATTTTTGCAAAATATCAGTTGCTTCATTTATTTTATTCTTTTGAGTCATATGTTTAACTCCACTCAATATATTTCGCTACCTTTGGATCGTAAGTTCTTCCACATATATCGTATTGTTTCCCATCTCCCCTCTCTTTCGCACTTATTAAAGTGTGTACATAAATTTCCCTTAGTCAATACTTCCAGTGGAAAATGAAAGGACTCGGTCTTATCACTTACTTTCATATCCACGCAGTAATCGTTCCTTATCTTTTCTGTTACTAGAACATAGTCGACTACGCTTGAATCTATTTTATTGACAAATGTCCATTCTCCTGCACTATCTCCCGCTGTTCTTCCGTTTAGAATTATCATCTGATTTTCCATGCATAGACTTAAAAGTTCCTTTCCATACTTATTGACAACATTATCTTTCGATCTTCTGACTGGGGCTTGTAGTGTATATCCAGTTCAGCTCCTATTCTCGATTTCCAATCTCCCCCAATTATAAACTCAATGTCATGATAGATTTGCATAATGTTCAATATCTCAGAACGAAGCCTCTTGTAGAAGTCTGAAGATGTGTATTTCGAGTATTATGGCTGTAAATACACCAATCCGAAAACTATATGAATCTCTTTTTATACAATAACCACATGCACTCTTTCAGTTCTGTTTTAATTTCTTGTACATACTCACGCAAATCGATTTTATAGAAAAAACTGCCAGACCACCTGGGCATCTACCTTTTTCAAACTCTTTTTTCCCATTCTTAAGCACATTATCATACCCCTCTAAATTCAAAATGTCCTCGTCTTGCGCCCACGTTTCAACTAGCCCTATAAAATAAAATTTTTTCAAATAATTTGTTACATCCTGGTTTGAAAGTTTGCTTTTAGCCCCTTCAATGTTCCAAAAAACTACTTTCAAGTCAATGTCGTTATCTATATGTTTTTTGATACTTGTGTATTTCATTTTCACTTGTGTATTTTATTTGAATTAAAATAAACACCATTTCCGTCTTTCGTTTTCTTCAATTCGTGCACGACGTCATTTCTTTCGTTTCCATCTTCTTTCGAGCTCTGCACCATTAGCCGTTTTTTAATATTTCCTCCCTCTTTCATTTTATTACGTCGTCTGATTTCTGCATTTCTCATTCGCATTTTTTTAGGTAGGTCCTCATTTATATAGATTGTAGTCCCTCTAAGCTTAACCCGTTTGCTGATTATCTCCATTTTGGCCTTATATCCAGTTAAACATAATTTTACTGGTGCTATTACAGTTCCTGTGTTCATCCCCATCCTAAATACATTTTCCACTTTGTCCTGCCCTATGTTCACTTACAGTTTCATATTAATGAAGTTCACAACTTCTTCCTTAAAATTATCTTTTCCTCGATGAGTCCCGAGTATAATTATATTGTTTTTATTAATATTTTTTTGCAATAACAAAATTATGCCCTGTTGCTCCCTTACTTTGGTTTCAAGTTCATCGTATTTTTTTTGCATTTCTTGGTTTATACTCTTTACCTCGTTTATTTCAGACTTGAGCTCATTTTTTATACTATTTTCTGATTTCTCTATTTTTGCGCATATTACACTTAAAATTTCTTCCAATCTTTGTTAAAGTTGGGAAGTTGTTGAAGGGAATCCATATTTGTTAAAGTTGGGAAGTTCCAAAAAGTCAATAAAGTGAAGTCAACAAACCAAAGAAATTTAAAAAGAAACAAAAATGGGGTACTGCTGGGGTTCGAACCGACTATTGATAAGTATGAATTTATTTTAATGTCCGCCTTAACTAATTGCACTATATATGATTATATCAGATTGCCGTAGGTACTTTTATTTCACTTGACTTTTGAAATATTCATTAAACATAACCACATATATTATATTATCGAATGATAATTAGTGAGAACTCTAGGTTTTTGAAATAAAATTTTAAATTCGTCCCCTTTACCTAGATCAGTTTTTTGTATTATAAATACGTATTTCATCATCAGTATAAATTAGCTAGTCGTACTTTACTCTTTGACAATTAGAGATAGATATAAGGTCGAGATCAACCGACAAAAACAAAAATAAGTAGAAAATTAACTAGATTAAAATATACTAGATTTAAAATATAATAAATTTTAAATTATATTGAAATTGCTCTTGTTAAAATTTCCTTCATGCACATTTGTTCCTGTTAGTTTTACTCTTATTAAAATTACTCTTATATATTGTCACAGGATATGTTACTTGTTACTAATTTGGTGACATCATGGCTAAATTCAGGGATGAAGGCAAGCAAGCTATTTTCAAATATAATGAGCGATGGGTCGACGGGGAGCGTTATACCGGTGAAGAACCTAGCAGCAGTTCCATTCATGTACCACCAAAAAATAAAAATAAAAGATCTCTGGAAAATAACCCGAAACAAACTTTTTCAGGGGTAAATAAATCAATTAGAAACCCAAAGGACAAACTGGCTAAATGAACAAATACTACGATCTGGTGGAAACAACCGACAACTACACCGTTAAATTCTAATCTACAACAATCCACACTTGACAAATTTAGAAATAGATCTGCATCTGTAAGTAATATCGATGACCTAAAAACGAAAACAAATGAAATAATACCAACATTAAACCCACAAAACCAAAAACAATAGCCACCACAACTAACCGCAAATGATGTTATAACGGAAAATTTCATGGAAATGCACACAATTAATTCAAAAAAGAAAAAAGTAAATTTAGATGAAACGAACCTTTTCTTATCGTGGAAAATAAAATCCACGATAAGAAAACCCACCTCCCCGAATTATCAACAATATCAACTACCGAATGTTAAAGATAAGCAATCAAATCCAAAGTTGAGCTTGCGCATCAGCACCTAGACTCGACGGCTGCAAAAGAGAATGAAACAGTAGACGCGAATAGTAGAGTAGTGACTACAAACGTCGAATCCTCAATCGTAACCACTAGAAGAAATATAGATAATCATGTCCATTTATCTAGAGCATGGTAGTGCGCAAGGCCGATTTTAAGGGACACATTTGGTCTTCTCATTACAGTGCTATTACTACAGGAAATATTAGAACGTGATTTGACCCCGAAATATCTTCTGAACGAAAAGAGCTACAGTATTGAAATTTCGAATGATCGATACTTTACGGAATTATAAGAAACTCTGTTTTCAATAATCGTTAACGAATTAACCGTTAAAAAGTTATTTCACTTCAAAAACGCAAAATTCGCGGTTACGCCTTAAAAAAACGTGTATAGTATATCATAATTCTACGCTACTTCCAGATATCCTGCAAAGTTGATATTTTGCATACGGGTAGATCTAGTACCCAAACCGACGGGAAAACTGGAAATTTGTATCGGAAAAAATAACATTTTTACAATTTTCGTTTTAATCAAATTAGCATTAGAACGCATATATTCATCTTATTCTTTGATATTTTTATAGAGTCCTTTCTGATTGGATAACACTAGCTATTTAAATTAAGTTCAAAATGAATTTATTAAATCGTCAGTTTACCGTTAATAATTATTAACATCTTAAAGTTATAGTACCTAGTCTAGACTTTACCTATACAATCATCTTATAAATAAAATACATCGAAATATTGTAGAATTGAATAAACATCGTTTAAATTTAATGGAAAAAACTTATATAAAAACCATTGAAATCATAACTTAACCTAATTTGGGTAGATAAGCCACCCCTAAAAACTAAACCTTAAATAAATAAATAAGTAAAGAAATAAATAAGTGTACAAATAAGATTACAACAGAATCAGTTGCAATCGACATCGTGTGGCTTGCGGTATCTGTTTCTGAAGAGCAACGTATTTGGGTCAAAACGGCCCAGTTCGTTGATCTCCGGGAACGGATTTGTGCGGGATGATTGGAAGAAGGATTTAGCGGTTGTTTGGATAAATGTTCGGATAGTAGGGTGCCCAGTTTCTCGGTGGAGGGTTTCAGCCGGATATCGCAGGGGGGCTTTCGAAATCGTCCGAAGACAACAATTTTGGAATTTTTGCGTTTTCGCAAGTTGCGATGGTGCAACATTCGACCAAAATGGGGCAGCGTATGTGAGTATGGGCCGAATACATGAATTGTAAAGTCGATGTTTCAACCGTTCGTCCAATCTACTCCTAATGTTGAGAAGTAGGTACAACCCCGCAAAGAATGCGTTTCCAAGGGCGAGGTGTTTTTTAACGTTCTTCGTCCAATTCAACTATCTTTGAAGAGTTACTCCCAGATACTCAACACTTTTAGTCTGTTGGATTTCCGTGTTAAACATCTTCAGTTCATGTGGGTAAGAAGAAAATTTAGTCTTCTTTGTTAACAAGACGGACTGAGTATTCGTAGGATTAATTTTGATTTTCCAATTCTTGAAATGGCTTTCAAGCGTGGATAAGCGAGACTGGAGGTAGCTCGAAATAAGTTTCGGCGGCCAGGAAGTGCAGTAGATTGCTGTATCGTCGGCAAAGAGGGCCGTTTCGGTAGCACGATCTTTCGGGATATCATTTATGTAATATAAAAAGAGGCGGGGTCCTAGAAAGGAGTCTTGAGGTACTCCAGCCTTTACACGATATTGGATCGATGTACTTTGTTGGAGATGAATTCGGGAATTTTGGTTAGATTGGTAGGAAATCAGGAATTTCAGGATGTAGGTAGGTATGTTGAATTTGGAAAGTTTGTGGATAAGTCCATGCCTGTGGATTTATTCCAGTTAAATCCAGAAGCCAAACTGTTGGGGAATCAATTGTCCGTGGATATCTTCATGCGACTGCAGCCGGTTCAAAACTACTTTCTCCATGACCTTGCTGAGAGTTGGTAGCAAACTGATGGGTCGGTAGCTTGAGTGCGACTTAAGTTGATTTCCCGACTTCAGAAGAGCTATCACTTTGGCAGCTTTCCAAAAGTCAGGAACATAACCAAGTCTCAAGCACGCAGTATAGATGTAACTGAGCTGTACAACCGTCTTCCGAGGAAGATATCGGAGCACAACGTTAGTTATTCCATCATCGCCGGGAGCCCTTCTACACTTAAGTTTCCTTAAAATGTTTGAAACCTCCTGAGGTGATACGCATTCGACTTCGGTTGCGTTAATGATGGAAGAACGAATATTTTCCAAAGATTCGGACACCAAGCGGGCCGTTTCTTCATCGTGATATTCCTCGCCACCAGTTAAACTGTGCGCCTTAGAGAAGGTGTCAGCAAGAAGTTGAGCTTTGTCTGAGTGGAGATACCCATTTTCTTACAAAAGAGGGGGCAGTCAGTTGGAACGCTTACGCAAATTTCTAGCAGTTGACACTGTTGTCACGAGTGGATAGAGCCGCAATCCTCTCGTCCCTCATTTCATCTCTGGTGCGCGTGACTTTTCCTCGAATATCACCTGATTTACTTCATGGCGTCATGAAGCTCAGGCAGCCTAACTCTTTGCCAAAATTTACGTAGTTTGTTCCGAGTTCGTATCAGTCATAGTGTGTCATCATCTAATTCAAGTTGAAAGCGGAAAGATCGAGTTTTCTTAGGGTTAGATTTTTCGGTAGCAGTTACGAGATTTCCCGTCAGTTTACTAACCTCTAAATCTTTCTGTTAGGTCGTTTTGATCTGTGGAGTGATCAAAGTTTCGACGTTGAGATACTGTTTGAAAAGTTTCCAATCCGCTTTCTCAAAGTCCATCCGGGTGAAAGTAATGGGGCGATGGTCGCTCTGCAAATCGAAGTGAACATTCTTGAATATCCCTAAATCGATGGTTTGGGTTAGGCGGTGGGCAGCATCAGGGTAGTAAGTGGGTTCCTCAGGGTACGCAACAATGAAGTTACGTTTGAGGGAGAGTGCAAAAGTCCCATGATCACAGCGCGATCATGGGTCCTTAAAACGCGGTCAATATATTTTCCCTGGATTTGATGCTGTTGGAGAAATGAGTGAAGCTCTGGAAATGTGCGATGGAGACTTTGAGAGTTCCACTGTAGAAATCGGATTTGGGACCTAGCAGAAGGAATGATTTGCGATATTTTCCATAGACAAGGAAAATATCCTACTCTTAAAATTGCATTAAAAATATTGTTAATCATAGTTATCCCTTTTTTCAGTGGCTCCCTTAAAATCTTTGTTGTTATTAAATCGTATCCAGGCGTTTTCAGTCCTGGATCGTATTCAGGAAAGCGAAGTATTTACAAGCATAAAGAAAAAAGTTAGCGTTTTAAAAGAAATAGACCTATTTTGAAATGTTGTGGATGGTGTAATTTATTTTCCAATTTAAAAAAAATACCAATTTCCAGTTAAAAATAGTAGTATAGAAAAATTACGAAATGCAATTCACCACCCTTTTGATTATTTTGCTCGGGCGGTATAAATGTAGGAGATTGGAAGAGTTAATTGAATCCAATAGCTAAAAACCTAATAATTTATTTATATAAAAAATGACAATAAAGATTTTAATGTAATTTGTATTTTAGAAAATATATCAAATAATGTCATAATTTTTTGTTGATAGTTACTAACGTAATAGGGAATATGCATGAAAATTTTTTTTCACTTGAATTGAAGCATGTTTACTTGACAAATATCAAGGTAAAATTACTTTTTAAATTACTTTAAAAATAAGCGAGATATGAATAATTGAAATTCCCGATTAGACAAAGAGGGTGATAGCCCTTTTGATATGTTATGTGACGTCATATTACACTTTCACCATTTAAAATATACGCCGTTTTTAGTATTTTTGCAAGAAAGAGACAGATAATAATCTTTAAAAGCTTATAGCTTCCTTGATATTTGTCGAATTTTAATTTCGTTTTTAAATATTATTACAGTAGTTTAATAGAATTTTCATATTCTGAAAATAAATGTGAAAAAAAATTTCATGCATATTCCCTATTAACATATATGGAGGCGATTTCACGTGGGATCAAATTATGAAGCCTTTAACGTGACGTAAAGAGCAGAGGACTGTAGCGCGCGATATATGGGATAGTTTTTAATGGCGTTGTTTTAAATATATTCGTATTTTATATCTATATATACTCCCGTTCAATAAAATGTAACAGATCTGAACCGAATCAGTCTCTCACAATTTTGATTATTCTTGTAGTAAATGTTGTTTACTATAATTCCATTTCTTTTTTCACACTTAAAATATATATTAGTTATCTTTCTTTATAAAGAATAATTATACAGAGAGTCACACAAGTGATGAGTTTTATGAAATGTAAGAAAATTAACATTTCAGGTCTGTTAAATTTTATTGAACGGGAGTGTATCATGAACTAAAATGTAAAAATGAAATGTTCAAAAACTCACCTTAATGATTCAAAAACTCACCTTAATGAACGGGGTCAGCTCAACCAATATATAAGAGAGAAGAGCGGCGATTGCCGTTAACCGCTCCATAACCTAATGTACAGGATTGAGGAGGGACTCGCAAGAAAACAAACCACCTTTGCCTGTTTTTCTTGATATAGGGGGGGTATTTGACAATGCCTCTTACAATTCCATGGTCGATTCTGCAAGTCGGCATGGAATAGAAGACACCTTTTTCAGGTGGATAACTCTATGCTGATAGGAAGAAGAATGCAAACTTCCTTCTTGAAGAGTCTGTCACTGTGAGAGCCACAAAGGGATGTTCGCAGGGTGGGGTCTTATCCCCACTCCTATAGGGCGGTCTACAATGAACAGCTTACTGATGGACCTCAACCAAAAAGGATACTCCGGGAAGTTGGATAACTTAAAACGACCCATCCTCTTCGGTGAAAGACTACAGATCACAAGGGAAGCCAAGTTCTTAGGAGTAATCTTGGACTCTAAACTAACATGGAACCTTCATCTTGAAAACAAAACAAATAAGAGCAAATCTTCTCTCATGTTTTGCAAGAGAGAATGTGGAGAAGTCTGGGGTCTAAAGCCCAAAATGATTACACAACAGTCGTTAGGCCCATTATAACCTATGCTTCACTAGTGTGGTGGCTAAAAGTTAACCAGATTACAGCATGCAAAAAGCTGTCCAGGATCCAATGACTGGCCTGTTTGTGCATCACTGGATCCATGAGTCTATCTTAGGAATTTCAAGGACTACATGTAAACAGGTGATCAACAAGTGGTCAACTGCTAAACACCGTGCAGAGAGTACAACAAAGAGGCTATCTCTCGATGAACTGAAGCTGAACAGGACCCCTGCGAAAGCATCTGCACACAATGGGACTTCATAACGGATCCATTATATGCAGATAGTGTGGCGAGGAGGAAAAACATCCAGCCACATTATCTTTGACTGCGAACCTCTAGGTTACGGCAGATACAGGATATTCGGTGCATCTCACCCTGAATATATAAACCTTCAGGAAGACCTGATAAGCTCCTTGCGATTGCCAACATATGGGAGAAGCGATTCTCGTCGGGTTGAAGTAGAAGGAGGAGCACAATGGAACATAAGGTCGAAATGAAATACTTTTTAGACCCCAACACAAATCAATCCATCGATCAATATCATTAACTGAAATTAAAAATGAAATATGCAAAAACTCACCATAATGATTCGGGTCTTCGAACACGTGGTGTACTTCGATGGTGTATTAAACATCAAGGGAAAAATGTGGATAATATAGGAAGTTAATTATTTGCTGGTTAATGCGATTATAATTGAAGTTACTAAGCATTCATGATATATTGTAGTTACACCAAAAGGGAGACACAGAGTCACTCACAATTAAATACTAATAAAAATTAAACGAAAATTATATAGTCGGACATCAGGTACTTTTGAGTCCATTAAATTCTTGAGACAGACAAAATGCAAAAAAGATAAATAAAAAACGGTTAAAAACTTGTTATAAACTGTGCTATAAGCATATAAGCAAGTTTAAAACTGAGTTATATAAAAAATACATTATGAACAGGGTCGGCTCAACCAATATATTATTGCCTTAGTAACAGCGGGTGTAGGCAATGATCATGCAAAGGTATCTAAGTAAGAAAGTATATTGAGATTAAAATTAATATAATTAATAAAATTAATTATTAATTAATAAAAATTGCAATATAATTTTAAAGGCTAATTTAAAACCTGCCTATTCTTAATGAAGACCGTCCAAACGCTTATTCAGCCGTCTAAACGCTTTTTGTCTAAACCAATCCTAAAATATCCCTATTTGAAGAAACTGTTTATTTCGAGTACTGAAACCTCTAATAAATCCGTAGAAATTGGATAACATTTACCAATCGCTAATTTCTCTCGTACCCTGAATAAAGTCAAAGAAAACTATTATAGGTACTTCTAAACATGAACCACTCGCTATAATAGATTCTGTTCAACATTCTCAAACATTGCCTCTAACACGTAACGATAATAGAATATCCAATCATTGTCTTACTATCGAAAAAACTAAACGATACTGACTAAACATATCCGACAAACAACCAAAGAAAAATTCACGAAACTAATGAAAAGAAACAAAAAACTATATAACCGAACCCGTCATAACGAATACGAATTTCGCAATAAAAAAACAATAAAACCGTAGAAATTCATCCAGCCACGCTAGAAATAATAAAACAAAAATGAAACGAAATGATTTTGGTTTATTTATATTACCATTGCCAACTCCCTTCTTAAATATTACAAACATATATTACTATATCCAACTAATATATTAATATCAAAATCTCAATAATCTCTAATGAGATCACTTTAACATTGTATGAAGTTTCTATGAAAAACTGGGATCGCACACAATTAACCATAATCAGATAAACTAACACTTGTTCTCACAAACTGCAACTACTTGGTCAAAATCAATGAATATTTACAGTAATATTCATTGATTTTGAGATGTGGCGCAGAACGCCAAAGCAACAACTAATGGAAATTTTATTCCAATTGATTTTATACCTATAGAAGTATTATTTTGTATCTTTAGTATCTTTAATCGGTTCAGACTAATCAACGTTTGCTGGTAAATTAAACCCATGAATCATAAACAACAATCAAACACTCAAATATCTACAATCCATATAACGAAACCCGAATTTCCATACCAGAAGATTCCAAACGATGCAAGAATAAGCCTCGAACAATCAGTCTCATTTGTCTAATTTCAATTCCTATTTTAAATTTTATAGTTTTTATTTATAATTGATTTAAAAATGATTTTGTTACGATTCAAATATTTTTAAAATTATTTGATACTCATTTTATGGGGAAAGTGTTACGAAACCAAATCATGACATATATATATATATATATATATATATATATATATATATATATATATATATATATATATGTATGTATATATATATATATATATATATATATGTATATATATAAATTTATATGTGAACCATATCGTTGCGAAATTATAGAATTATTTTTATACGTCCATGTATACGGAGGTCGCGTTTGTAATACTCACGGACGTCACCTTTAGTATTCCCTTTAGTAGCGTCAAGGTAAGTTATGAAGTCCCATTGTGTGCAGATGCTTTCGCAGGGGTCCTGTTCAGCTTCAGTTCCTCGAGAGATAGCCTCTTTGTTGCACTCTTTGCACGGTGTTTATCAGTTGACCACTTGTTGATCACCTGTTTACATGTAGTCCTTGAAATTCCTAAGATAGACTCATGGATCCAGTGATGCACAAACAGGCCAGTTATTGGATCCTGGACAGCTTTTTGCATGCTGTAATCTGGTTAACTTTTAGCCACCACACTAGTGAAGCATAGGTTATAATGGGCCTAACGACTGTTGTGTAATCATTTTGGGCTTTAGACCCCAGACTTCTCCACATTCTCTCTTGCAAAACATGAGAGAAGATTTGCTCTTATTTGTTTTGTTTTCAAGATGAAGGTTCCATGTCAGTTTAGAGTCCAAGATTACTCCTAAGAACTTGGCTTCCCTTGTGATCTGTAGTCTTTCACCGAAGAGGATGGGTCGTTTTAAGTTATCCAACTTCCTGGAGTATCCTTTTTGGTTGAGGTCCATCAGTAAGCTGTTCATTGTAGACCGCCCTATAGGAGTGGGGATAAGACCCCACTCTGCGAACATCCCTTTGTGGCTCTCACAGTGACAGACTCTCCAAGAAGGGAAGTTTGCATTCTTCTTCCTATCAGCATAGAGTTATCCACCTGCAAAAGGTGGCTTCTACTCCATGCCGACTTGCAGAATCGACCATGAAATTGTAAGAGTCATTGTCAAATACCCCCTCTATTTCAAGAAAAACGGGCAAAGGTGGTTTGTTTTCTTGCGAGTCCCTCCTCAATCCTGTACATTAGGTTATGGAGCGGTTAACGGCAATCGCCGCTCTTCTCTCTTATATATTGGTTGAGCTGACCCCGTTCATAATGTATTTTTTATATAATTCAGTTTTAAACTTGCTTATACGCTTATAGCACAGTTTGTAACCGTGTTTTATTTGCTTACATTTTATTAGTCTGTCTCACATCGTATTAACCAGCAATTCCTTAACTTATATTATCCACATTTTTTCCCTTCCTGTTTAATACATCCGAAGTACACCACGTGTTCGAAGACGCGAATCATTAAGGTAAGTTTTTGAACATTTCATTTTTACATTTTAGTTCATGATACACTCCCGTTCAATAAAATTTAACAGACCTGAAATGTTAATTTTCTTACATTTCATAAAACTCATCACTTGTGTGACTCTCTGTATAATTATTCTTTATAAAGAAAGATAACTAATATATATTTTAAGTGTGAAAAAAGAAATGGAATTATAGTAAACAACATTTACTACAAGAATAATCAAAATTGTGAGAGACTGATTCGGTTCAGATCTGTTACATTTTATTGAACGGGAGTATATATAGATATAAAATACGAATATATTTAAAACAACGCCATTAAAAACTATCCCATATATCGCGCGCTACAGTCCTCTGCTCTTTACGTCACGTTAAAGGCTTCATAATTTGATCCCACGTGAAATCGCCTCCATATATGTTAATAGGGAATATGCATGAAATTTTTTTTCACATTTATTTTCAGAATATGAAAATTCTATTAAACTACTGTAATAATATTTAAAAACGAAATTAAAATTCGACAAATATCAAGGAAGCTATAAGCTTTTAAAGATTATTATCTGTCTCTTTCTTGCAAAAATACTAAAAACGGCGTATATTTTAAATGGTGAAAGTGTAATATGACGTCACATAACATATCAAAAGGGCTATCACCCTCTTTATCTAATCGGGAATTTCAATTATTCATATCTCGCTTATTTTTAAAGTAATTTAAAAAGTAATTTTACCTTGATATTTGTCAAGTAAACATGCTTCAATTCAAGTGAAAAAAAATTTTCATGCATATTCCCTATTACGTTAGTAATTATCAACAAAAAATTATGACTTTGATATATTTTCTAAAATACAAATTACATTAAAATCTTTGTTGTCATTTTTTATATAAATAAATTATTAGGTTTTTAGCTATTGGATTCATTTAACTCTTCCAATCTTCTACATTTATACCGCCCGAGCAAAGTAATTAAAAGGGTGGTGAATTGCATTTCGTAATTTTTCTATACTACTATTTTTAACTGGAAATTTTTTTTTTTTTAATTGGAATATAAATTACACCATCCACAACATTTCAAAGATAGGTCTATTTCTTTTAAAAGCAAACTTTTTTCTTTATGCTTGTAAATACTTCGCTTTCTAGAAAATTATTTTTTCTATTTTTTTTTTTTTTTGAAATTTCAATTTTATTCTATTTGTCAATCCTAAAATTTTAATATGCCTACTAGGAATCGAATTGATTTACTGAATTTAGCAGCACTTTCAATAAATCTTCCAAATTTACCAAGACTACCAAAATTTAATGTAACAGACATTCAATTATGGATAATTCAGTTTTCTCGTTTCTTTACTATTCGAAATATTATTGACGATGAAACAAAATTCACACTTTATTCGTGAATTATTTATAGGTAAATTGGACACACGAATTCAGATTCAATTTGTCACCATTAACGATAATGTTGATCTGAAAACCGTTGTAAAATTTACTAATGACATTCATAAATTAAATTGTGTACCTATATATTTCTAGAACTTCTTACTGTTCCGGAAATTTATTTATTTATTTTTTAGAACAACTGGAAACTTATTAGAAACATTTCAGACTCTTCACATCTGATCGTGACTTCGAAGCTGCTTGGAAAGCTATCCACATTCTCAAACACACATCAGTGAAGTGCATCTTTGATTTTTATTAGTTTTTATTTTATTTGTAAAAAATAAAATAAATTATCTTTTTATTTTACTTTCCTAGGCACCTTACATTTATATCTATATAAGATTGAATAAGGTTGATCACCAATTTAAAAAGTTTTTTCCCTCTGATCAAGGATGTTTTGTGATCAAACTTTTTCTTGGGTTTTCTCTTAATATACTTTCTTATTTAGATACCTTTGCATGATCACTGCCTATGCCCCTGTTACTAAGGTAATTATATATGTTACCTTAGTAACTATCAACAAATAAATTATGAATTTCATATATTTTTAAGCCGACTACAAAAAGGAGGATGGTTCTCAATTCGTCTGTATTTTTTTTGTGTGTCACCTCAGAACTCCGTCATTTATGAACCGATTTTGAATTTTTTTTTGTCCAAAAGTTATGTGAATTTCTCTATGCTGACACAGTCTCCAAAAATAACAATAATTGTACAAATATATTTAAAAATTTTTGCTTAGGTGAACTAAAATTGGCACAAGAATATGCAATTATTTTTTTACTTTTTAGTGCATTTTTTGTTATAGAATATTTGATTTTTGAAGTTGGGTTTCCATTTTGTCAAAATATGGTTTATCTAAAATAAAGTTTACATTACAATCTTTATTGTCATTTTTTATATAAATAAATTATTATTTGGTTTTAGCTATTGGATTCATTTAATTCTCCAGGAATTGTTTTCAGGAATTAACTTTGGAAATGAAATATCTATATTAGTATAGTCTATGTCTTCTCTTTTGTCATTTACACAATTACATTGAATTTAAGATTCTTGGTGACGTGGTATTAAATTTCCATGTTTGTCCTTATTTAGGATTATTTTATTATCGTTGCCATTGATAGTTCAATCGTTTTTAAATAGATTTTGAGGGTTATATAATTGTCTTTGGTTATCATAATTTTGTCTCTTTCTACATTCGTGTATTAGATATTCAAAATTTTTGCAATAGTTGCATTGATTTAAATTATTTTTGAAGGAACCTTTATTAAATTGTGGAGTGTAGTTAAAATTAATATAGTGTAGAGGATAATATTTTTTAGTGACGTAATGTTGAGCATTTTGATTTTGATATTGCTGTGGGTTGTAATTTCTATTACACTGTGAGCTAGGATTTCGATATTGCTCTTGGTTGGAATTTTGATAATGCTGTGGATTTGAATTTCGATAGTGTTGTGGATTTAAAAAATGAGGTTGATGCTTTGGACTCGATTTAGATTGGAAATATCTAAATTTGGTAGATGATGTCTTTGCATATTAAGAAACTTTTTTCTCATGTCGCTATATAATAGGCTTCATTAATGGGCGAAAATTCCTTTAAACTTAGAACTCGCGATATTTCTTGATTACTATGGAATACAAATCGCTTAGTCCGGTTTCTTCTATAAAAGCTTTTTTACCTTTTAGTTCTGTAGGATCATAATTTTCAATTGTCATCAAACATTTACCAGTTAACTTTTCTAGCCTAAAGATATATGTTGAGATATCTTCATAAGTTCCTTGTCTAGAAGTTTCTAAGTCTTCTAGCAGTTTCAAAATATGAATATGATCCTGATGTAATATTTTTAAAGTGTTTTCTGATTCATCAAATCCTGATATGTCATTCAAATTAACCGCGCTTTTACATATCGTGATATTCCGGAGATTATGAAAAATAATAATAATGGTTGTTCGAGTTTTGTAGGTAATTACATAGCATTTTTTGCATTTGAGATAAACTTAGTAAATTATTCTCGTTCGCCATTAAATGTATTAATGAAGTTACGAAGTCTATAGTTAGAGATTATATTATCGAATGATAATTAGTGAGAACTCTAGGTTTTTGAAATAAAATTTCAGATTCGCCCCCTTTACCAAGATCAGTTTTTTTATATTATCAGTACGTATTTCGTTTACAAAGTAGCCATCATCAGTATAAATTAGCTAGTATTAATTTACTCTTTGACAATTAAAAATAGATATAAAGTCGAGATCAATAGACAAAAATAAATAGAAAAATAACTAAACTAAAATATACTTAATTTTAAAATATAATAAATTTTAAATTATATTGAATTTACTCTTGTTAAAATTTTCTTCATTCACATTTATTCCTGTTAACTTTACTCTTATTAAAATATATTGTCTCAGGATATGTTACTCGTTGCTAACTTGGAGACAATTTTACAATCTTTCTTGGTTTTACTCTGCTTATATATGTTTGCCCGACCTTTAATACTATTTTAAGATCGCACCTGATTGGTGCTGAGTTATGCGTTGCGTAGTAAATAGGTTTTTGTATTTTGACATCTTTAGAGAGAGACGGACATATTGGCAATTAATTTTACCGTAATATTTTGAATAAATCTGAATTGGGAACCGCTCCATTGTCTAGATTCAAAATATTTCTTTTGATTTTCTGAATGTCTATGCTTTCGTATGCATCCAGCTCTGAGAGATTTTGTACTGCCTTAAC
Organism: Nineta flava; assembly: GCA_963920215.1. Classification (NCBI taxonomy): domain Eukaryota; kingdom Metazoa; phylum Arthropoda; class Insecta; order Neuroptera; family Chrysopidae; genus Nineta; species Nineta flava. The sequence continues at coordinate 65,083,360 of OY986040.1, forward strand.
AAGTTTTAAATTGGATTTGTCGATTTTATGGTCATTCTCTGTAATATGTGCGGCTACACAGGATTTTTCTAATCTGCTGTATTTCATATGATAAACATACATTGGCCAAAGCCGTAGCCAAATTGGAACCCGATTCAAAGAACATATGGCTCATATAAAATACAGCAGATTAGAAAGATCCTGTGTAATATTTTTGTTAAAATAAATTACTGAACTTAGAAAAAGGAAATTTTATAATGTAAATCAATCTGAAAAGATATGTAAAACATCATAAATTCAAATTGAATATCATAGCGTATAAAGTGTTAATAATAATAATATTGTGTCATGTCTGATTCCAGACTTTGACAACTATGCTTTTCCAGGATGCTCTGTCCTGGGCTTTATGAATAAGATCTATGGTGGTTTGAAGTTTTGTAATTGGCAAAATGCGTTCAAAAATTTTATTCTTTTTCGACCTCTTCCTCTTTTTCCAACCATTTTCCCTGTTAAAGAAAGGTGTTCTAGCTTTTGCATTCGGATGATGTGACCAAGAAATTCCAGTTGCCTCTTTCGAATCCATTTTATTACGCATTTATCTATTTCTGCCTTTTTCCACACTTTATCGTTTGAAACAAAATCTTTCCAACTAATTTTGAAGATTCTTCTCGAAAACCACACTTCACAGGCTTCGATTTTTTTAGTTATACTATCGCATATAGTCCAAGTTTCACATCCGTATGTTAGAACCGACCACACACAAGTCATTAAAAGTTTATGTTTAATGTCTAATGTCACTGATTTATTGAAAAGTACTTTTTTAAATTTATTAAATGTTACTTTGGCAAGGGTAATACGTCTGTTTATTTCCTGAATACACTTTCCGTCATTACTTATTAAGGACATTCAGTTTTAATGAGGTTTCTTTTTTATTCTTTGAAATGACCATTCCTACCTTGGATTTATTTCCATACCCCATTTTTTGTTGGCTTCCTGCAAATTATCCAGTAAAAACTGCATTTTTTCTTCGCTGTCTGCGATAAGAACTGTATCGTCGGCATACTTAATATTGTTCATATTTTTCCCCCTATTGTGATACCTTCAATGTCCTTGATTTTATCAAAAATTTCTTCGGTGTATATATTCAATAGATCTGGCGATAATAAACATCCTTGCCTCACTCCTTTTTTATGTTGATTTCCTTCGACATACTATTGTTGCTCTTCATTTTCGCAACTTGGGCCCAGTACATTTTCACAATGATCCTTAGGTCTTTGTCGTGTTCTTTGTCATGTTTGTGTTCTTGAGCACTTCAATAAGTTTTCCATGCTTCACGTTGTCGAGGGCTTTGGTATTGTCCAGGAAGCATAGAAAGATGTCTTTTTGCATTTTCAAGCCCCTCTCCGTAATTTGCCTTAAGATGAATAATGCATTCCTAGTCTCTTTTCCTTTAACAAATCCTATCTGTTCTTCGCTGATCTTTTCCGATATTTTCCGATTTATTCTATTCATAATTATATTTGTAAGAATTTTCATCGTATGGTTAATTATGCTGATTGTTCGGAATTTTTCGCATTCGACCGCTTTATTTTGTTTTGGAATGGTAATGAACGCTGAAGTTAGAAAGTCTTCTGGTATATCGCCTGAAGCACTTTAACACTTCTGTCGATATGCCATCTGTGCCTACGGCTTTATTGTCTTTCAGTTTTCTGATAGCCTCGGTTACTTCATCTTTTAGAATTGTGTTTCCAGAGTTTACGTTGATCACAATTTCTTCCCCTCTTTCCTGGTCGTTGTATAACTCTTCAATATATTCGACCCATCTTTCCTGTATTTCTTCTTTATCCATCAGCAATTTTCCATCTTTACTTTTTATTGTTCCTGTTATTGTCTGTTTTGATACATGGTTCCCACATATCATTTTCAGAACTTTAAATTGTCCTTTTGGGTCGTAATTAATTGTTGTACTCAGCTCATCACAAACCTTTCCCAGCCATTTATTCTTTTATATCCTACATAGTTTCTTAATCTGCTTATCTAGTTGTAGGTATTCATATCTATCGACGTTTTTGAACCTTCTCCTCCTTCTCCATTAAGTCAATTATTTCATCTGTCATCCAATTAGTTTTCTTTTCAATTACGTCTTCCTTTGTTTTTAACTTTTTAACTGCATAACAGATTTATGTATTGCTTGCTTCAAGCATAGCCATTTTTGTTCCACATTGACGTTTTCCTGCCATTGTCCTATATTTACTTTTACTTGGAAGGTAAGTAAATCTTGGTCTTCTTTATTTAATTTTTTGCGATGATTTATTTTATTCGTTCCATTATTATTTCTCTTTGTTTTAAAACCTACTTTTAATTTGGCCAACCAAGTTATGGTCGCTACCACAGTCAACATTTGGATACGCTCTCGCGTTTTTAATTAAGTTTTTATATCTATCGTTTACGGTTATATAGTCTATTTGGTTCTTAACTGTTTCTGTGGGACTAATCCAAGTCCATAGTCTGCTGTGCCTGTTCTTAAACCACGTAGTGCATATCGTATGGTTTTTCATTTTTCACCATTCAATCCACCGTTGCCCTCTTTCATTTTGCTTTCCTAACCCAAAAGGTCCCACAGTTTGCCCATCTCTCATATTTCCTACTTTAGCATTCAAGTCCCCCATTACTACCACAATATCCTGCGACTTAACGACGTTATATGCTATTTCTAGTTTTTCATAAAATTGGGCGAGGTGCAATTCATCACTGTCTGATGTCGGAGCATACACTTGGATTATGATCAAATCATACGGTGTTGTCCTTATTTTCCCCGCTAATACTCTATCGGATATCAACCAATAGTCCTTTATCTTTTTAATCATTTTCTGGTTAAAGATAAAACCAACACCATAAGCATGTGTCTCCCCTCCCGAATAAAGAATACAATAGTTTTTCGAATTTCCCAATTCCTGTTAACCTCGCTTCGGCTATTCCTAGAATATCAATTTTCATTTTGTTCATCTCTCTGATCACATTTAGGAGCTTTCCTGGTTGGTATAATGTTCTAACGTTCCATGTTCCGATATTGATTTCTTTATAAGTTTTTTATTTTCTTGTTTGTGTTATTTTTATTATCGTTCATATCAATGTTTTCATTTTTAGTTTCAGTATTTTGTAAAAAAGCATAGTTTTCCTGAGCAGATTTAGTCGGCAGTTTGCCATTTCCTACCGATTATTAAGTGTTAGCTTGTAAAAACAACAGAACATTTTTTTAACAACTTAAAATCGATTCTAAAGAAGTAAACTCCATACAGTTTCATCAAATCGGTTCAGTAGTTTTTGTATGACACTTGCAGACTAGTAAAGAAGTACCTTTTTCGAATTCCGTTTCGCCTTCTCACAAAATTATGACCAAGGTGTCATTTGATTCGCAATTGTATCTAGAAAGTTTTTGAAAAAGTTGAAGTCCCACGTAAAAAAATCTTTTACAAGAGCGACAAATTTTTTTTGACACAACTAATTCACGACAAAATATCGGAAAATTATGAGCCAAGTTAGAAAATTTTTCGAATTCACGACAATGAAGACCTGTTTCAATGAAGGACTTTTACACCTTCATTGCGACGTGTTATATTTTGTTTGTTTTTGTTATATATTATTGATTTTTTCTTCATATAGTGTATATTTTGTTGTTCTATTCCTGCCTAGCCAATTCATTTGACTTGGTATTTTACTGTGGTATTTGGTGTTGTTCTTTCTTTGTCTTTAGTTTTATAAATTTAAGACAGAAAACATAATATTTCGGACTATGCCATAAGAGTTATTCAGACTTTTTTAGAGAAGTAATTAAAAGAAATTAGTTTTTCAGAGCTTGAAGAAATGTCTGGTATTGTCTTAATAACAGTAATTCAGACTTTTTCAGGGAACTAATTAAATAAAACATAATAACTCGCCCCGGCGAGATTCAAACTCACTATCTCCATTTTACTAGACAGACGCCTTAACTAACTATGCCACAACACGTATTATATATTAAACACGGTATACATTAAAAATACTATTTTGATAATTTAGTATTAAAATAGTATTTGTTATGTATAAAGTGTTTAATATATATGTGTTTTATTAAAATAAAACTTTCAGAAGTTTTATTCAGAGTTTTCAAAGAATTATTCCTAATTATTCTCAGTTTTTGAAGAGAATTATTTTCACCAGGGAGTCTCTTTTGGGTAGTAGTTAGATTTATAAAATTTGAATATCCAATCCTGTTTACGCACTAAAGTAGTCCGACCGACCTTTGACTGGCCAATTCAGCAATTAAATTAAATATAAATAAACATCATTCATACTAGTTTTAAAATTCCTAAAAGAAAACTTTGATAATATTAAAGGACAATAAATTTAATAAAAAGTTTAATCGCATAATATATACTTTGATTTGATGAGTAGTTCTTGAGCATTTTATGTTTTCACGAAAATTATTTTATGTTTTCATATCTTATGGAAAGATCATATTTTATGTTTCCATGTGAATAATTCAACATGGGCACATTTTTTAGCTTTACGCGATCTGCTGAGCTATAACCTAGTACGGAAGTGACTGCGTATCAGTATCCAATGTAGACGATTTATTTTTCATTCTTCTGCGTTAAATTTCATTATTATCTACAATGAAATATATATGTTTCCATAAGGTGCATGTTAAATGTTGAGCTATGCAACATAATTAATTAAATATTAACTCTGTAAGAAGCCTTTTTTTCCCCACCATTGTCAATACAAATATTGTAATTATTGATTACTATAAAATCTATTATAATTTATGTATTTGCAATGTGACTACATTATTAAGGACGTACGAGCGCTGATGTATAGTCCATTTATAAAATTCTTCAAATTCTTACATTCATAAAAGTCTACAATAATATTTATTATTTTTTGTCGTAAGTTAAAATTAAAATTTAATTTAGACCCGTCAAACCGAGCCTAACAAAAAAGTTATTTAAGAAAAAAACCTGAGATTTCGGGTAATTAAGCTACCGCCGACATAAATAAAATTTACTCGAAATCTCAGTTTTTTTCTTTAATATATTTTTTTAGTCCCGTCACACCGGAATTTTATTGGATCAATCTCTTTATTAATATTTCTATTTTCTAGTGCGTAGATTTTTTTATTTGTCTTATTTTATTCGAATTGAAAATTATCCAAATATGTCAAAATATGTGCAAAAATATGGGTTTCTTCTCCATAATAGCAATGCCTTAAATCTCGAACTTTAACATTAAATAATTAATTCAAGCCTCAATTTCAACCCCCGTGAAACTTTTATAATTGATTTACATGCACTTCAACTACATGTAAAAAAAATCAAGTGATTCTTCAGTACTCGTACATCTTTAAGAGGTTTGTACTTACATAACACATCAGCATCAGCTTGTATTTCATACACATATGGTTTAGTACTTATGTTGTTTATATCTAACTCGGCCTTGCGCAGTACCGTGCTCTAGATATTGTTCCTATGTTTGAAATGCGGAACAACTCATCATTTTATATAAGTATATTCCAAAATTGTTTTTTAATTTACGTTTTCAAAATATACAAAACTAATCATAGTACAGACATTGCACCATTTCACCAATAAATTTTGACGGAAAACACTGATTTGCATGAGACTTGGTCAAAACTTAGAAAATAACCTAAAAAGCAAAAGTGATACTGCGCCAATATGCCACCACTTCTAGGGGGTGGAAATTATAACGTTAAAAATCATCATGGGAATCGATAGAGAGATGAATTTTAAGCAAAATGTTTTCTATAAAGTTTTTTCGATAAGCCAATACTTTCAGAGTTATTCGTAATCGAAAATGTGAATTTTTCGTTAAAAAAACCATGTTTTTGAACATTTTTTTACGAATATAGAAACAAAAATAAAATTTATAAAAAAAGAAAAAAATTGCTTTTTTCCATTTCTGTAGATTTATTACATACTAAGTTACAGATGATTGAAGACTATTTCTAGTTTTCTGGCGATAAAAGTCTAAGTTTTAACGTTAAATAACGGCAAAACTATAAATTTTTTTGTTGTGAAAAATTATATAGAATATTGTTTAAAGTACTTTAAAAACATTTAAAAGCTTTGATCTCATTTTTTCTTTAAAAAAATCGATACACAAACCAATACACGACTTTTAGCGAATTTCCACCAGAGGAAATGCAACTATTGTTTTTGTACCAATGTTGGAATTTCGTAAAAATTTCTTCAAATTTCCATCGATCCTACCTACTAGATGTTAAAAATCATTATCGCTAAAATTAATATATATATATATATATATTCGTAATTATTATATATTTATATATATATAGTCTGTTTTCAAAAGCATTTCTATTAAATAAATAAATAAAATATTTACTATAAAATCATACATACATACACATACTTACAAACATCTGACTGCTTGTGGTATGATGTAAATTGATCTTTTTTTGATGCCATTTAAGAGTGGGGATTTATTGATGCCCACTTAATTTATAATATTATTACGTATGCACACACACACACTACAGACTTCAGAGTACCCGCACTATTTTTATTTCTTTATGACGCATTGTTTAATTATTATAGTAAATAATATTACTACTATAGTTTTTAGTGAAAATATAGCTTCACTAAAATTAAATCTTATTTTCGCCGCTTTTAAATCTCATTAGTAAATATATATATATATATATATATATATATATATATATATATATATATATATATATATACATATATATATATATATATATATATATATATATATATATATATATCAGCTAGTATATATATATATATATATATATATATATATTGAATTCAAATTGGTATAATTAATATAATAATAATAATAATTTCAAAAACATATTGTTTATTATTCGAATGCTTTATGATACACAAAATTCATAGTTATATACATGGTGGGGTTCACAATGTACGTATTTCTAACAAAATTCCAAAGAAAATAAAACATTCGAATCCACATATAAAAAAAAATAATTGAAAAAATGTTTACTATATAAAATAAAATTATAATTTAAAGATTTGTTTGTTGAATAATTATTAAATATTCTTCATAATTATGAATCCTTTAGACGGGGGAAGGAAGATTCTATTATTTATATAAAACTTAATGAATGCAAAATATTCACACAAAATATTAAGTTTTTAGTGTTTTGGGATCATTTGCAATTATACTCGTGTATTAAATATATTTTGCAATTATATATTTTGAAATATCATATATATGGAACTATGAATTTGAAACCGGACATACTATTTATACAAGTATTTTGAGAGGTTTTTATATTTAACCTTAAAGAAGGGAAGAATATTTACACCTAAAGAAATTTTAATACGATTCTGTTGATCCTCTTATGATAAAAAACACTTCAAGACTAAATAGTTACACTTTTTTAAGATTTTTAAGATTCAACACTGAAGAACGTAAAATTGGATGTCAAAGTTTGAGCAGTAAATTATTAATCTGATTAAATTTGGAAAATATAGAACCAAAAAATGAAACAATGCATATGTCTAAAGACTTAACTGAGTCGCTAGAAACTAACAATGGACGTCAAATTTCACATATAAAATAAATATAATATTCTCCGATTTATATGGAATTTTAGGAATATTAAATAATAGGAACCTAAATAATTAAATACGTGTTTTGAGATTATCGAAAATTCATTTCCCATGAGTGTAACAAAGGGTGGGCGTAAATGTGTAGGAATTATGAATCTTCTCCTGAAAATAGGAACTTTAATGATTATACTCTTCGATCTAAGTAATGATTACTTTAATATAAAACACTAATTGTTTTTATACAAATAGTTTATTGAGTGTTATGAATGTTTTTTAAATTTGAATATTAAAAAAAACATGCGTTTATTACATTAACTTCTAATTCATTCTATCAGTTACTATCAGTTGTTGTTGATGTGCTAACAAAGATTCCTCAGCTTCAAATTTTTATTCAAAATCGGTCAAATGTGAGCCAAACTCACAAACCGAGAGTTTCGTACTTCCCCTTATCTGTCAATGATTTTTTCCATTTTGATACGGAGTCCCACAACTCTATAATAATATTCAGCTCGACGAAATTTTTTTTTAAATTTTGTGTGCAATATGATTCTTTTTAATTTAAAAAAACAGTTAAATTTTAAAAATTAATCTTATTTTTCCCGAAATATTAAAATTAAGTTGTATGTATAAATATATATAGATATATATATATATATATATATATATATATATATATATATATATAAATATATATATATATATAAATATAAATATATATATATATATATATATATATATATATATAAAAATATATATATATATATAAATATAAATATATATATATATATATATATATATATATATATATATATATACTTGGCCTTTCAAACACCAAAAGCACCTTACGTACCAAATTTCATTATGATCGGAATAAAACCGAAATATATATATATATATAAATATATATATATATAAATATAAATATATATATATATATATATATATATATATATATATATATATATATATATATATATATATATTTTTTTTTATTTAACTTATGGATTTTCACATAATTTTTGTTCAAACGTTGTCAATTATTATTAGCTATGTGTATCTAGCCAATCTAGTGACCGGTTTTATTCCGATCATAATGAAATTTGGTACGTAAGGTGCTTTTGGTGTTTGAAAGGCCAAGTTCAATAATGGGCCACTACGTTCGTTGGCGAGTTATATACAGCAAATGGGTCCCTAGAACGTAGACCAAAGGGTCCTCTGTATTTTCTATGCATGTATGGAGGTTTCATCGTCCTCCATACAGGCCCTACAAGTGAGATCATCAGAGATCCCCAAGTTATGAAGTGTCCACCCCACCACCCTTCGTAACTGTATTCTATTGAGTTTCAACCAAGCACAGTCGAATGGCCTAGCTGTAGTTATGCAAAGTCCCAGGAATCAAAATGAGCTTGTCGTAGCCACTCCTTGATTCGATAAATGACGGAGCATTTTGCTATGGGAATGGCAGGCTCAGGTGAAAGAGGTGTTTGAGATGACCCCTCTCGTGCAAACGAGTCCGCTGCTTCGTTCCCTTTAACGCCAGAGTGACCCTGTACCCAGTTCAGTCTGACTGTGTTATTCAGTGCCAGGCGTTCCAATTCCTCGAATCATTCATAGACTTTCCTCGATTGGAATCTTGACGCCTCAAGGGCCCGAAGTGCGGCTTGAATATCTGAGAATATGCTGATATGTGCCTCACTGTAACATTTCAGAGGTGCCCAGATGTGTGTTCAGATCTGGGCATATATACTCGCATGACCAGTGTTTGTCCATCAGTACCACTGTCTACAACTCCTTAGTCGGTAGGCAACTGTCATGGCCACCGCTTCAATCATTAAAAGAATCGGCGGAATACCTAGAAGCGCACCCAGCGCAGCAGTAGGTATATATATATATATATATATATATATATATATATATATATATATATATATATATATATATATATATATATATATATATACTGCAGAAGGGCACTTGGATGGCTGACGCCAAAGTATGACATCTATTCTGAAATATGCTAACTTTACAATAAAGTAGTGTAGTTTGTATTTTACAATACAATCAGTATAACCAAATGTATCTACAAAGAAAATCAGAATCATTAGGAACATTTTAGAATCTTTTTTCACGACTTTATTTTGTAACCCAACTAAGGTCGACAAACTTTGCCGCTATTTTGTCGTTAATCAGTTGTCTAAAAAAAACGTTGTGTGCTAAGTTGACAGTCAACTTAGCGAAACAACTTTTCTTTTTCTATACATTACATAGAACATCCACAAAGCATGACCAACTTCCACCGACTCAGCTCGTAGAACTATGGATTATAACAATAATTTAATGCCACAACTATCAAAAAACTCTACAAGATCTACACGCCCTAGTTATGACAATTTTACTGGCTTAGTCAGTCTTGTAGACTTAGCAAAATTCAAGTAATGATAATTGTGGAGAGAATCTTCTGTTTTTGAAACTGTGTTACACTATTGATAATAGTATTTCATGAGCAATTCTCTTGCTTAACAGCTTATATAAATTGGTGGAAATCTGATGTCATATACAGGAGAGTAAACGCCTTGCTCCAAATATTAGTCGTACGAAAATATTACATAACCTTTTTTGTAGAAAATTTTTAACTAAACAACCAATTAGTGTACTGCAAAAGCTGAGTTTTTTAGCCTAGAGTTTAGCCTAGATTTTTTTAGCCTTAGTATAAGTTATGTACAAAAAATCTTTTCATCAATATTCATTTAGATGTTTCACCTTTTCTACGCCTAAAAGTATTGGCCTTTAAATGAATGAGTTGATTAATGCCCAGTTGTATAATTAATAGATAATAGATTTAAAATTATTGGATTTTATTGTTTAAATATAGAATAAATAAAATAGAATAGATTCTAATTATTTGACAGTAATTTTAATGACTTATGATTTATGGATAAGATTTCGTAATAAACCCCTTCCACAATATTTATTTACAACTTTATATCTAAACATGTTAGAAATATTTAAATCTTATAAAGTCTGCATCATTCTATCAAATCACAAGAATCAGAATTGGTTTAATAATTAGGACAACTTGTTTTTATCACCATCAACAATATGGATTTATAAACAATATTTTGTTCAGAGACTAACAATAGTCAGTCAGGTATGAATACATATTAATTATATTCATGTTACTATTATTTGAACATAAAAATAATTCTTTAAATTAAAATTACTAATATGAAATAATTTATAGAAAAAATGTCTAATTTATCTGAAAATAATATTCAAGAATTTAATTTAATTATTAAATTAATATTTAGATACACAATGAATTTATAAAAGTCCTATAAATTACTTATATAAATTACTAAATATAGCCATTAAAAATTAAACAAAATTTATTTGTAACGGTTGTAAAGGTTGTTTATTTGAATACTTGATGGTGGTTAATTATCTCTATGATAATCAAAGACAAGATTCAAACCTAAATTCATTATTTATTTATTATTCTTTAATATTAGACTCATTGGTATTAGAAATAACTTTTTTTACATGCAACTAATCAACTTAAATCGCGAAACATGCCACCATATCAAAAACTTCATTACTTGTAATTTTTAAAAGTACCTATATTCTACTAAATGTATTTTTTTTAAATTTCATTATTATACATCATTTGATCAGTCTTTAGCCTGGCAGAAAAATTTTCTAATTTTAAAATATGATTTTTTATTATTAAATTAATTATTATTTAAACAAATCAGCGTATTCTCATTATAATTTTATATTTAACTAATGAATTCTAATATTTCAATTCTTAATAATAATTTACGACATAAACTATAAAATATATCTTAAATTTAGTAACATTTTGTGAAATTATTATATATCATTGAACCAATAATAACTTATAGCTGTAATTGTATCAAATTAACAAATCGAGATCAAATTTTGGCATTCACAATCTTAAAAACATTTTCAAATAAACGGATACATTAGTTAAAGGAAAATCGCTGCGTTAAGACAATCTACAAAAACTTGAAAGTTTATTTCTTCGATCATCACTTATATTATTCATATTACTTAATTTTTTGTGAGTGAATAAATATCAAATATTAAAACAAAATCCAAAATCCGATGAGGATGTCCATCCAAACGATAAAACCATAATCTAATTTATAAATAATGATAAATGCATAATTATCTTTTAAAATAAAGAAAAATGAAGATTTATTCCTGGCGTCTGCAGTACATAATAGCAGTTTATATTTTATGGTTAAATACTGCAGAATTGGCAAAAACACGACGAAGAAATCAAAATAATCTGAACCGACCACAAGCTCAACAACCTGATGAAAATAACTACGATGATAACTACAGTGATGTTGATTATGATTATACATATGGAGAAAGTAAGAAATATTTTTATTATTTAATTTTTATGGATTGAAATTCAAAAATATGTTTTCAACGAATTCGGGCAAATCAACTGTAAAATTTTGTAATATATATATATATATATTTATATATATATATATATATATATATATATATATATATATATATATATATATATATATATATATATATATTGTATAATGGTAAGTTCCGCTATATCAGAACAATTCCGCCATACCAGACTCGATAGCTCATCTCATTGATGCTTGCGACCAAGATTTGTACCCTAACAGTACCCTATATTTATAACCTATAAATTTTCTTACAAATACTGGTAATTCTCTCGGTCAGCGTAGCTACCGCGATTTCTACTCTTCGCAGAGTAAAATCTTGGTTGCATGCCTCAATGGCACAGGAAATATTATCCGGGCTAGGTCTCCTAATATACACAAAGATGTGAACCTGGATATAAATGAAATTATCAACGTTTTCGCGAAAAAAAATCGTAAGCTTGAATTTGTAATTTAAGTAAGCACCTACATAAAATTATATAAATGTATACTAGCGTTTAATTTAACTTGATATCCTTTGAAGTGGTAAATATTTCATCAAAATCGGTTCAGTAGTTTAGAGTCTAAAGGTGACACTGTGATGTGCAAACAAACACACATTACTTTTGTAATTTTCGTGAGCGAACAAACTAACATTTTACAGGTTTATTAATTTACCAGTGTTCGCCCACGGCATTGCCCACGTGGAACTATGTACCGTGTAGAACATCTTGGTCAGGGCGTCATATATTTTGTAAACATCTCAGGAATGCACTATATCGATTATCAGCGAGTTCATACTGCAACTCACACTTGGCCGATGTTTGGGTGGCTGTGACCACAACCTTTTTTGAGAGCTGGATCCGCACCTGGAATTGATTTAAAAAAAAACAATGTTAAATAAAACACTGTTAAAAGAAACATATTTTTTAAAATTTTTACAGGAATTGCTATTTATTGAAAAAAAATTTTTGTTCTTGATAAATTTTTTTTTAAACCCTTATTTTTCTCCAAAAAAATCTTTGAAACTCATTTTTTAAAACGGCTATAAATTGGTTAATCATTAACCAAAATAGGCTTTTGTACCCAGCTTTAATATTATGTTTTAAAATGTTATGTTTTTCTCAGTTATCCGATGCTGTCAAGAAAATATGGGTTCTAATTTGAAAAACGCAAGTTGATCTTCAAAGGATCCTTGAAGGTCATTTCAGGGTGAAATTCAAATTCACCATAGAATGTCTCCCTCCGAACAAAACAACCTTTCTGCAGGTGTTTTTTCCAAAAACGTTGCCTTGAAGAAATATTCAGGTGCATTGTTCACAATGAGTCACCCTGTATGGTACCGTGGGCTTTTTATAAAAGTACTAAAGACCAATATTTTTGCAATACATTGGGTTCATTTATTTCAACCCGTTTGGTCAGCACACGACGATAAAGCATCCAATCATCTCATTTTAACTTGATTTACAAATCTATTGATTTCATACCAAAACGAATTTCATTCGAGAATGAATTTACCACTGAACGAAGTTTCAGAACCGGATCATTAGTTCCAGAGATTACCTCAGACAAATAAACTTACAAACAACTTTACTTCTTTATAATATTAGTGTGATTAATATTCCACATTGCCACAAAGCATTAAAAATTCATTAAAACTTCAAAATTCAAATTTTTATTTTGGTATTATTGAGATTGTCGAAGTGTATATAGATAAAATGCTTGTCGACTACTAAAAAGTTACCGCTTTGATATACATTACCATATAACTAGTTTTCAAATATAATCAAGTGAAACTTATCTAAATTCTCAAAATTGTGTATTTAATGGTATTCGACAAGAAAGTCGGCATTCGTATGAATTATACACCTTTCAAAAGAAGCTTCAAATAACAATTTTATGGCTTATTTGTAATCATTTCAGCTACCCCAGAGAGTGTAACACCAGCTACAGAATATGGACAGCCGCCTGGACATCTTTCAGTAATTGGTAATAAAGTCTATTCATATCTTAACTCAAAAGTTCCCAAAAGTAAATAAATTGTTATATTCATAAATTAAAGTGGATAGAGAAGTAATCATTATTTTTTATTTACATACCATATGCAATATATAGGAACTAATAATAGAGATGTCTTTAAAAAAATCTGGGATCAATAAAAATAAGAATTTCCTCATTACATTATGATGAAAAAATAGTTTATTTTTAAGGTTCATATTGGTGAGATACTTACTCAACTTATTACTTAATAGGTTCAATAAATGATAGCACAGTAACAACACATCCAACAACGTCTCAACCTCAACCATATATTCCACCAGCTAGACGACCAGTACAACCGTCAACTGCATCGCCCATAACATCTAGACCAACACCAGATGGACCAGTTATTGCAGGTCCAAGAGGAGATAATGGCGTTCCAGGGGAACCGGGGCGACCTGGGGATTCCGGAATACCAGGTTCACCGGGTTCACCAGGAATTCCTGGTCATCCAGGGCCTCCTGGTCTTGTACCTGATGTATGTAGACGTTAAATATGTTGATCTAACAGGAATTGAAATATTTATACATAAATTAATTACAGTTAACAAATTACTATAATCAATTGGCTTTGGCACAAGCGGGTACAGATAAAGGCCCAAGCTATGCAGGGCCAGAAGCATTTCCATTTTTACAAGCGCAAGTTGGACCAGTTGGACCTCGTGGTGCTCCTGGATTATCTGGCCCACCTGGTCCGCAGGGCTTCCAGGGTGTACGTGGTGAACCTGGAGAGCCAGGACCACCAGGTGTACCAGGAACTGCAGGACCAAGAGGATTACCTGGACCACAAGGCAAAGATGTTAGTGAATATTTATTTAAAACTTAAAATTTAAAAATTATATTTCACAATCTTATTTTAGGGTGCTCCTGGAGACGATGGTGAAATAGGGCAGCCTGGTGCAGTTGGACCACAAGGCCCACGAGGTTTACCTGGCATGCCAGGTTTACCTGGTGTTAAAGGACACCGTGGATATCCTGGTTTAGACGGTACAAAAGGAGAGCAAGGTTCATTAGGAGAAAAAGGCGCACAAGGAAATATAGGCTCAATCGGACCTACAGGCCCCTCGGTACGATAATTTTTTACTCTCATTATTCGTACCAATTGTTTAATTGCGTAAACAAATA
The DNA here is from genome assembly GCA_963920215.1 of Nineta flava. Classification (NCBI taxonomy): domain Eukaryota; kingdom Metazoa; phylum Arthropoda; class Insecta; order Neuroptera; family Chrysopidae; genus Nineta; species Nineta flava. The sequence goes on from OY986040.1 coordinate 65,098,555, forward strand.
TATTTTAGGGACCAGCTGGGCCAAGAGGTGAGCGAGGAAGAGAAGGACCTCCTGGATCACCCGGACAGCGTGGGGTTGACGGAATATCTGGACCACCAGGACCTCCTGTAAGAATTTTTTAATTTTTTGCATACATATATAAGTGGAATTATTATATACTCAGATTTCTATTTCTATTATACTTATTTTGAAAGGGTGCAATTGGCAAATCAGGTCCACCAGGATTTCCAGGAGGCCCTGGTAATAAAGGCGACCAAGGAGCACAGGGTCCTAAAGGAAGTCAGGGTCTTCAAGGCCCTAGAGGTAAAAATCTGAATCCAGATTAAAATTTACATTTACATTTTTTACAATGTAAGTTTGCTGGTAGGTGAATCAGGTAGACCTGGCCAGCCGGGAGAGTCAGGACCACAAGGACCACAAGGAAAAGATGGAATTTCAGGAGAAAAGGGTAATATTGGTGGAATTGGACCATCTGGCCCACCAGGGTTTCCCGGCGCACGTGGACCACCCGGTTTACCTGGAGCTGATGGGCCTGCTGGTGCAAAAGGAATACCTGTGAGTTAATCATAAATTACTACTTATATATAGACTTTTATATTCATACAAAATTATATATAATTATATATATATATATATATATATATCTAAAATTAAAGGGAAACCCAGGAGAACGAGGGTATAAAGGTGACAGTGGTTCGAAAGGTGAAAGTGGAGCATCTGGACCTCGAGGACTTCCTGGTCTACCAGGCAGTGAAGGTAAACGAGGAAAACGGGGAATGAGAGGGCCGATTGGACAATCAGGCCCTCCTGGAGAACGTGGAGTAGCAGGTGTAAGAGGATTGCCAGGTCCAGATGGTTCTGTCGGACCAAAAGGTATGTAATCCTTATCTTTAAAATGATAGTATATATTTTGAATAAAGTTCTTTTCCAGGCCAATCTGGGGACAGAGGCTCTCAAGGTTTAACTGGATTGAAAGGGGCGCAAGGTGACCCAGGAAGACCAGGAGCACCAGGAGTACAAGGTTTGCGTGGTATTCCTGGTCGACCTGGTCAAGTAGGGAAACCAGGAAACCCAGGAGAGCGAGGTATACAAGGCGCAGATGGAAGGCCAGGTGAACCAGGACCACAAGGGCTTCAAGGTTTACCCGGTCCTCTGGGACCTCAAGGTGACAAAGGATTAACTGTAAGTAATGTGTAATTTCATCAAATTAAAATATGATTCAAGTTAAATATATTTTAGGGAGAACCTGGAAAAGATGGAGAACAAGGACCAACAGGCGCACCTGGACCCCGTGGAGACCCTGGTAAAGATGGTGCTTCTGGTGCTTCAGGTCCACCTGGATCCCAAGGTCCAGATGGTGAACGTGGACCAACTGGGCCACCAGGACCTCGAGGTTTCAATGTAAGAAAATGATTTAAAAAAATATATTTTGTTAAAATCTAAGACCTGGTTTTTATTATGAATGAAAAATTTCTAAATAAGTATATTGTTAAAAAATATTTAAATTTTAAAAACATACTTTCAATATAGGGACTACCAGGTGTTGCGGGAAATCCTGGATCACCTGGAAAAGATGGTGAAGCAGGCGTTCAAGGTTCACCAGGGCTACCTGGCTTAGCTGGTTCTCGTGGAGAACGAGGATTTCCTGGTGAAAGAGGGCCTACTGGTTTATCTGGACCTCCAGGATCACGTGGAGAAACAGGACCGCAAGGAGCAGATGGATTACCAGTAAATACATTGAATGCATATAACTATAAAAACTATTATATTATTAAAACTTTTAGGGCACACCAGGTGCCAAAGGTGATAAAGGCGTTCAAGGTCACCAAGGTTTAATTGGGTTACCAGGATTGAGAGGTTTGCCTGGACTTGGAGGAGAAAAAGGAGAGCGTGGAGAAATTGGTCTTGTAGGACCTGCTGGACCTCCAGGTAAACAAATTAACCTTCCATATAGTGATTAAAAATTTTTAATAACTGCTTTCTTTGTAATTTTATGTAGGACGACAAGGTGAAAGAGGAATACAAGGTCCTACGGGACCTGTGGGGCCTCCTGGTGAGCCAGCTGAAAGAGGTGATTCAGGGTCACCTGGTCCACCTGGCGAACCTGGATCTCCAGGTGGGATTGGAGAACGTGGACCTGTGGGATCACCGGGACCACAAGGTTTTCCGGGCCCACAAGGGCTTTTTGGATTACCTGGTATAAAGGGAGAACGTGGCCACACTGGGCTTAAGGGTGAACAAGGAAGATCAGGACCAGTAGGTAATAAACTAAAGATAGAAAATAGAAAAATTTAATTTGTAGGAAATATAATTTACTCGGTTATTTATATTTTTTATACAGGAAACCCTGGTGAAGCAGGACCTCAAGGTCTTATCGGCATTACTGGTGCCAAAGGTGCTCGTGGTGAACCAGGTTTACGTGGAGATGTTGGGTTATCTGGACCACCAGGAAGACCAGGAGAGCCAGGATTACCAGTGACTATTACGAAACATAAAATTTCTTTAATTATACGTTCAAATTATGCATTTCATACTTTAGGGACAACCAGGTAATGTGGGGCCTCCCGGATCTGCCGGCTTGCCGGGAATTAAAGGTACAACTGGAGAACAAGGACGACCAGGAAATACAGGGTTGCAAGGTGAGCCTGGTGCCATTGGACCTGAAGGTTTGAAAGGAGATGTAGGATCCCAAGGCCCTCCTGGAGTTGCTGGTCAACTAGGGTCACAGGGTCCAGCAGGTGAAAGAGGTTTGCCGGGTTTACCTGGACCTACAGGTCCTATTGGCTCAAGAGGAATACGAGGAGCTTCGGTATGGGATATTTTTTTCTTATTCTTTATTTTTTTCTTATTGGTTTCTTCGTTTAACAAGTTTTTTTTGTAGGGAGAAATAGGTCCACCAGGAAAGCCAGGGAATGAAGGCCCTCCAGGTCCTGTAGGATTAAATGGTCCACCTGGACCCCCTGGTCCACCAGGTGACCATGGACCCGAAGGACCTTCTGGAAAGCAAGGTACACCAGGAATTTCAGGTCGACCAGGTGATAAAGGACCAATAGGGCAGCCAGGTAATCCTGGACCAACTGGGTCACCTGGACTACCAGTGAGTATATCGTAGTAAATATTTCATTTTAAATCATATATATATATATATGTATATAATATATACTTTTTATAAAGTATCTATGTATATATATTTTTTCAAATTTATACATTCATACCATTTAGGGTCCACCTGGTCCAAATGGACCACCCGGGCTAACAGGAGAAAGAGGTAGCCGAGGTGAAACAGGCCCACAGGGTGTCGAAGGACAACAAGGGCCTCGAGGAAAACCAGGTGCACCCGGATCAGAAGGGCCCAAAGGAGATCATGGAGATGTTGGACCTCAAGGAGCAAAAGGACACAGAGGATTAATGGGATTACAAGGTTTGCCTGGTCAAACTGGTTTACCTGGAGAAAAAGGAATACCCGGAGCAAATGGATTGGCTGGAAAAGATGGTGAACCTGGACCGAGGGGTTCTCCTGGTAGAGATGGAAATCCAGGGACACAAGGTCTCTCTGGTCCTCCAGGGTCACGTGGTCCCGCTGGAGATGAGGGAAAGCAGGGTATTAGTGGTCCGGCAGGTCCTCCCGGTCCACCTGGTCCCCCTGGAGAACCATTATATGATCCCACTGCATTAGCTGCGTTTTTTAGTTCAGGTAGTAAACTTCAATACGTTATTGGTTCATATATGTCTGCATTTAATTCAATTTATACTCGCCAGGTCAAATAAATAATCAAAAAGGTCCTGATCCAATGAGTGATGAACCACTTCGATTGTTTGGTAAAGAAATCAGCGAAAAAGAACGGCGTGAATTGGTACTAAAGGCTTACGAACAATTAAAAGCATCCTTTGAAAAGTTCCGATCACCAGACGGCCAAAAACATTCTCCGGGAAAAACTTGTCGGGATATTTTTGTAGCACATCCTGAATTTTCATCTGGAGACTATTGGATTGATCCTAATGAGGGTGATATGCGTGATGCGATTTTAGTTTATTGTAATAAGGAAGCACATACAACATGTATATATCCAAGCCCAAGTCGAAGTCCAGAAATTGTCTATGAAGGAAATGAACAAGAAATATGGATTGGAGAAATATCAGGTGGCCTAAAGGTAAACACAGTAATTACGTACAAACGTAATTGATTGCATTTTTATTAATTGTTTTCCCATTTTTAGATATCGTATAAAGCAGATAGTAGTCAAATAAATTTCTTACAACTACTTGCTGAAAGTGCCCAACAAAATGTAACATACCATTGCAAAAATTCGGTTGCATATTTCGATGCCGAAAAACGAACTTATCGAAAAGGTATTAAATTAATGTCTTGGAATGATGCAGAGATTACACCGAGAGGTACTCAAAGATTGCGATACGAGATGATTGAAGACGACTGTCGGGTAGGTGCTCTATAGCTATTTTATATGAACATTAGTTCTTATACATATCAATAAAATTATTATTTGTAGCTACGTAAACCTGAATGGGCCAAAACAGTTTTGACATATGCAACTGAAAAATCAACTCGTTTACCAATAACAGATATTGGAATACGTGACTTTGGTAGAGCAGATCAATCATTTTGGGTTGAAATTGGACCAGTGTGTTTCAAGTAAAACACTGTATTTTAAATAAATAACTGCCATTTTCAATCCAATCAAATCTATTTGATTGACTAGGATTGGATGATTCAAATATTGTGTTCATATTAATAATTTAGATTTTTGTACAAAGTAAAATAAAAGTTAATTAAGTAAGTTGTCACAATTTCTTATTTTATGTAGTATTTTAAGTTTGTAACATATTTTTCAATTAAAAAAAATCCATTTTTAAATATCGCATATTAATTTATAAAACCTTAACACAAGTCTATCATTTCTAGCAAAATTGCCACTTGGATCTATATTTTAGACGACTTTCTTGTGGAACTCAACCAAAGAAACCTTTCTAAAGCTTATAGTTCGATTCTAGAAGAATTTTGAATTGCTGACATGCGAATTAACATTAAATAAAGAATGGACTCTTCTTGTCGGTACTTTGATCTTTTTGAAGTTAATTTAAATATTCTTGAGAAAGATTCGATTGGCTTTCAATACATTGACCGATAAATGGCAGGAAGTAAACGCGGCGGTATTTAATTTGGTAAATCTATAGCACGGGATTGCGTCCAGACTAAGTTTAAGGAGGTGTGGAATAGCATACTGACAGTGTCTAACACTATTCGGCGAAAAATGGCACTCTTGTAACTTTTGAATAAAAAGATCTACAGAGCTAAGCTTATAAAAGAAGAGCTAAGAATACAGAAAGATTACGGTTTTTTAACATTACCTTTTTAAGATATTTTAATTCAGAAATCAAAAAAACAAGATCTAAAATATTAAGATGTAGGGGTGATCATATCTTGGGGTGATATTTCCCAATTTCTATTAAAGTTGATATTTGATATATAGTTAGGTATAGTGGCCAAGGCAATGGGGAAATTTTGAAAACCCGAAGTTTCCATCGAAAAAAAAAATGTTGGTATGTTTCGCATGATGAATTTAGCATGGTTAACATATAGTTATATGTTCTGCTATCTAATTGGCTGATACTGTCTTTTTATTGGTCGAGACAAAAATTGCTAAGATTATTTATAAACTATATAAACTACCATACAGAAAACATTAAAATATAAATAATATCCGGTTTAAACTACTGTCATGCAAAATAATACGAAATTTCTATAATATATAATGGAAATTTAGTAATAACATATATACATATTATTAGATAGAGCTATAAAAAAAGGAATGTACAAGGATATACCTCAGGAATCTGCATGGCTGGGGTCTAAGAGAATCTATGTCCCAGTTCATTCAAAGTTTTATGTGTGGCCACAAATTGCATTTCTGGGTGGGTAGCAATGACTTTGGAATCCATTCCCAGGAGAATGGTGTTCCCCAGGGCCCATTTTGCTATAGGGGTCAATCACATCGCAGCTTCAGCCCCGATTCCTCAATGTCAATATATTGAAGAACTTGCAATTTTCTATGGGGCTCCCATAATGGATACAATTGAAAGGAGACTTCAGAAGGGCATCAACGAAGTGGTGAATTCTGCAGAAAGTGATGGTTTTCGGTTTTCCACTATTAAAACTAAAGTGGTCCATTTCTACAGAAAATGCAAGGCACATCCTGATCCAATCTTTTATTTAAAAGGATGATGGACACAGCCATGGATATGCCGATTCTATTAGGTTTCTGGTACTTTCTTTGGCTATAAGTTGTCGCAAGGCAATGAATGAGCTTAAAGGATTGGCTGGTACATCGTGAGATGCGGACTGGGAGATGCTACTGCAGCTATATTCATCGCTGGTTCTGATTAGGATTGATAATGGTTGTGTTATATTCTCCTCCGTCCTGAGGTCTATACACAAAATCATAAATCCTATTCACCACGCAGGTTACAAGAGCCTTTCAAACGAGTCTATGACTCTATGTGCTGAGACGGGACTCCTCCATTGAAGTTGAGACGTGAGCGCCTACTCCTCAATTTTGTAGCGGGGGTATGGGCCAAACCCAATCATGTCAACTTTCCGCCTCTCTTCAGAAAGTCGAGATTTCTGAAGAGACTCTATAAGAGATGTGCCACGGTCACTTTGGCAGTTCGATCGCAGGAGCTTTTAGAGAATCTTTATTTTGAATTCGTTAAGGAACTTTCGTACACGTTTCATGAAGTACCGCCTTGTCTGATCCCCAAGGTTAGGTTAGGAACCACTTTGACCTGGCTAGTCTCCGTAAAGAAAAGACCAGTTCTATCGGACCTGCTTCCATCAATTTATCAGCGAATATAATGACTCTCTATGCGTGTTTACGGATGGATCCAAAACCATTTCTGGTGTGGGGATCACTATTTCCAACGGCAATAGATCAAACACTTGGTGGCTCTCTCCACAGACATCCGTGTACACTGCTGATTCAAATGGAATTTTGCAAGCCCTTACAATTATATGCATTTGTGATATTGTGAAGAGTTTTCGAACTTTCATACACTAACATGCACGGTTTCAAAGGACCCTCTGGTGCAAAACATCCAGGCTATATTCCACGTGCTTCAGCACATATCCATCGTTTTTTATGGACGTCTGGGCACGTGGGTGTACATGGATCAAATTCCAAATGCACCCAAAGGCCCTGAAAGTGTGTATATACAATATATATCTAAAATAGATTGTAGTGGACTCGCTACTAAATCTATTTAGATTTACTTTCATATTTAGATACATTTACGAATACACCACATATGCCCTTTGTTATTCCAGTAATTAAATGTTGTTCCTTCAGTAACTATCAACAAACTATTGTGAAATTATTTATCGGACAAATTAAAGTTTAATTTGAATTCCAAAACAGCCTTTCATAATCGTTTATTAGATAGATTTCGGATCTAATTGGAATCCTTTCTTCAACTTCAACATTGACCCCCGAGTTGATGTATATATTCAAGAGGGTGAATTCCCTTGCGTAATTTTTCTATTTGATATTTTCGACTAAATGTTGTCGAAAGGTTGTATTTTGGTAATTTCTTGGTATTTTTACTTGGAAAATAGATTGCGCCACCCACCATATTTCAGAGATAAGTTTTCTATTTATTATATCGCTTATTCTCTTCTTCACGCTTGCTATTTACACTTCGATTTCTAGAAAAATATTTTTACTATTTTTTTTGATTTCTGATTTTTTATTTTAAATTCAATTTGTCAATTATTAAATTCGAAGAACCTCCAATAGATGTTCCAAATTTACAAAATTTCCCAAAATTAAATGCAAAAGACGTTGAAGTACACCTGGGGATTACACTTCTCATGTTAGAGATATCATTTTAAATCCACCTCAAGAATTTAAGTTTTAAGCAGTCAAAATTATTCTTCAGAAACTTTTGGACAATCTCATTAAGAACGTCTAAATTATTGGGTTAATCTCAAAATAAATTTGATACATCCCAATTATTATATAATACGATGATATCAAGTGGTCTAAATCTTGATTCAGGGTTAATTCGTGAATTATTTATTGGTAAACTGGACACAGAAAAACCATCTGCAATGGATCACAGAAAAATCTATTACAATGTGAAGGTAAAAACATATCAATGTAATATATACTATCGAGATCCGAGGAGAACAAATTGGGACGAATATAATTCGACTCTAAAATTCAAACTCGCCACAAACCCGAAAAAAGTTGGAAAGTATTGGACATTGAGCTTACTGCAACTGAGCTTCAGCATGCCATAATTAACTCTTTCCAAGAAAGCTGTCTCAAAAGACATCAGCAACTCAACTTGTTGGTGAAATAAAGGCCTAAGAAATCAAAGGCAAAAAATTCGCCAACTATTTAACAGAGCAAAAAGTGTAGGGAACTGGGACAGCTACCATGAAGCCCTTACTGAATACAGAAGGTCTCTGAAAAAAGTCCAAATAAACTCATGTCGGAAAGTCTGTCGAGATGTTGAAAACACATCTGAAGGAGCAAGAGTCCATCGTATTCTATCGAAGAAACTAGCTGACACCATTATCGGGTCACTACGTTAGTCCTTTAGAGAGTACACTAGCTCCGCGAAGAATGCACTCAACACAATGATCTGGGCTCATTTTCCGGATTCGGTGGCAATGGACAGAGAAAATCCTTCTCAAGAGCAGTTTAACCAAGGCTTCCTACCGACAAGCGAGGACTGGAGAAGAGCGGCTATCACCCTTTACCGCACAAAAATCTAATGAGCAATAAACTCATTTGACCCCTTTAAAGCACCGGGGCCAAATGGGATATTCCCAGTGCATTTACAAAAAGGAGCAGAGCATCTTTTAACTCAACTTGGTCCCATATTCAGGACAAGTCCACCTACAGATTATATCCCTACAGTATGGAAGCCAGTAAAAGTAAGCTGACAATGCCTCTTAAAATTTCATGGTTAATTCTGCAAGTCAGCATGGAATAGAAGACACCTTCTGCAGGTGGATAAAGTCTATGCTGATAGGTAGAAGAATACAAACTTCCCTTCTTGGAGAATCTGTCACTGTGTGAGCCACAAAAGGATGTCCACAGAGTGGTATCTTATCCCCACTCCAGTGGAGCCTGGCAGTGAACAGCTTACTGACAAACCTCAATCAAGGAGAGTAGTATACACAGGGATATGCAGACAATATTATAATTGCAAACCAAGGACCCTGTGAAACCACAATCTCGGAGCTAATGCAAACGGCTCTATGAATCACACAGGTATGGTGTATCAACGAGGGATTAAAAAGAAACCCTGGTAAAACCACACTAATTCCATTCACACACAAAATGAAGGTGGGTCAAATAAAACCACCCACCCTCTTCGGTGAAAGACTACAGATCGCAAACAGTGTTTGAGGGTCGTACAGACGATAAATTTAATATATTTTTAGAATTATTTCTTGGTTGCCTCAATTCCAGTTACCCTGTGAAAACATTCAAAGTATGTAAATATGGATTACGTCAGGTATTAGAAAGCTTCTACTCAAACACTCAGAGATTTAAAATTTTTATCCAAAATTACGCATAATTTTGAGATAAAAATAAAATTGGAAAAATTTTCAAAAATTGATAACCAGATAACTAAGACATCTAGGAGGCTATGTGTCTCCGCGAGGGTTCGGTCTACAAAAGGTGATTCTAAGGCTCTATATTATGAATAAAACTTATTTTGACAAAATGGAAACCCGACTTAACAAAAGATGCACTAAAAAGTAAAAAAATAATTGCATATTCTTGTGCCAATTTTAGGTCACCAAAGCAAAAATTTTTAAATATATATGTACAATTATTGTTATTTTTGGAGGCGGTGTCAACATAGATAAATTCACATAACTTTTGGACACCGCTTCCAAAAATAACAATAATTGTACTTTCCAACTTTTTTTTGGGTGGTTTGATAATTAAGACATCTAGGAGGCTATGTGTCTCCCCGAGGGTTCGGTCTACAAAAGGTCATTCTAAGGCTCTATATTATAAAAAATGACACAAGTTAATCCTCAATGAGTTCCAATGAACTCCAAGTTATTGTAAATTCCTTTAATGATGATTTTCTAAACATAAAGAGTCAATTGGGGCCAAGTTCGAAATCTTCAATGAGTTTAGGTTTTAATATAAATTTGTTTTTTCCCACGATGAGGAGCATAAAGAGGTTCAGATGTTATCAGCACACTCGGAAATAAGATCACCCAAGATACAAAACATTACTATATCTTTTGAAACGTGATATATCTTATTTCCGAGTGATCATATTTCCGAGTGTGCTGATAACATCTGAACCTCTTTATGCTCCTCATCGTGGGAAAAAACAAATTTATATTAAAACCTAAACTCATTGAAGATTTCAAACTTGGCCCCAATTGACTCTTTATGTTTAGAAAATCATCATTAAAGGAATTTACAATAACTTGGAGTTCATTCAAAACATTCCTCTATAACTATATAATTCCAGTTGTGGGATTAACTTGTGTCATTTTTAACCCGACTTCAAAAAAGGAGGATGGTTCTCAATTCGTCTGTATTTTTTTTTTTTTTTTATGTTTGTTACCTCAGAACTCTGTCATTTATGAACCGATTTTGAATTTTTTTTTTTGTTTTAAAGGGTTTGATTCCCGATTGGTCCCATTGTCACCAAATCGCATTCTGATGAGGGGATCTCCGGGAAATTGAGGAAAATCCTCATTTTATATGTGATAACCGATTTCTGCGAAATTTTTTTTTTTTGAAAGGGTATACTCATTCATAATGGGAAAATAAAAATTTTTTTTTAAAACCGACTTCAAACAAATTTTTTACAAAAAAAAACCGATCCCAAAAAAAAAAATTTTTACAAAAAAAAACAAAATGCTTGTAAAAAAAACTGAAAATCTGTTAGAAAAAAATGCACTAAAAATTACAAAAAAAAAAAAAAAAACGAGTAAAAAAAATATGTTATAAAAAAATTCACTAAAAATTAGTTGGTCGTTTAGTAGGTCTACCCATATTTAGACAAATAAAATCAGTTATAGAACTTCAAAGTCACTAAAAAGCGAGAAATAAAACTTATTTTGACAAAATGGAAACCCGACTTAACAAAAGATGCACTAAAAAGTAAAAAAATAATTGCATATTCTTGTGCCAATTTTAGGTCACCAAAGCAAAAATTTTTAAATATATATGTACAATTATTGTTATTTTTGGAGGCGGTGTCCAAAAGTTATGTGAATTTATCTATGTTGAAGATGCAGGTGGAGTCTTTTCACGGTCCACCTCCATCCTTTTTCCTTCGGAGGTGGACTTACTGGTTGCCACCTCCGAAACTCTCACGTCCGTCTTCAGGGTCTCTCTCTTGCGTTTTGTTGTAGTTTTAGGAGGAACCTGAATAGGCCCCTTCGGAGAAGTTTTAATAAGTTTTACTGGCCTTGCTGACACTTGGCCTTCACTTTTTTTATTTAAAAACTCGCGGATGATTTTCATCATCAGCGGAGCAAGTTCTTTGGCCAGAGCTGAAAGAGCAGCTGAAGGGGCAGGATTACCTGTGACGCGGGCATAGGAGACGGCAGGCTGAGTGCGAGGGCTGGAGCCCATCATCCTCCTGCGCACACAGCATACACAGCATACATGCGCATACATGCGTGAACTAATGAACTAATGCCTGAATTTCCAAAACTATAATTCTATTTAAATTATCCTTTGCAAAAATTTCCCTCTTTTATTACAATGGTCCAGCGGTAAATTTAAAGGTTCAAAAGATTTATATATATTTTTTATATATTTTTATTTTATTCATACACAAATATGATATATACTAAAAAGGTACATTTTATGACCCAAATTACCAGCCCAAAATTCCAGAGTATGTATTGAATGATTGTATGTATTATTTACTTTGTATAATAGTGACCATAAAAAAGATTTACTATTATTATATTTTTTTCAGAAAATGTTTTAATTAAAAAAAGAAAATATTAATAATTGGTAGGTTACCCTGTATTAACTCTATCTCTCTTCCCTACCTCTCACTCAGAGCTTGGCCGAGTCAACTCCTGCCCACCTGTGCTATAACGTAGGGGTAGTAGTAGAATGATCGTTCATTCAGTAATGGGGTTCCCATGATTTTCACACACACCATACATATGGTAACGGGATCTAAAGAAATTTAGATGTGATTATGTGTAAGCATTTTGTAAAATGAATTAAGCCTTACACGAAGTATTCAGTAATGGGGTTACCATGATTTTCCCACACACCATACATAGGGTAACGGGGTCTAAAGAAATTTAGATGTGATTATGTGTAAGCATGAGAGTAACAGTTTCATTACATTAGATTGATAGCTCATAGGATGTAACTGGCACTTGAGGTAATAAAAATAAAATAAAAATTAGTTTCATTAAACAAATTCTATCTATCATCCACGGCTGCTGGACTGGACTACTAAGTTTATGGATTATGATTTAAGTGAAATGTAGTATCTATAATATCGAATCTAACGCCAAGCAACGCTAAAGTTTTGGATACACACGGGGACGTGTGATCGTCAAAATGGCCGTGTCGGAGGTTGAATTTGTGCAAAGGACAAATTTACATTTGGAGATTTTAAACACTTACATTTATAAGTGCTATAAAACTATTTTTTAAGAAAAGGGTTTACTTATTACAGTATGTCCGACATAAAAGGATCCGCCAGACATAGAGGCCCGGAAATTAGATATTATCGATACTTATATATTCTTAGAATAAAATAAATTGTCTATTATAAGTGCAATAAAGAATAATTCCTTTAAGATTATCAATTAACACAGTAAGTAAGGGTTCGGTTGGACGGGACACATGCGGTCTCTACTTAGACGCAAATTGTACGGTACGAATGAAAAGAGACCTTTTTTGATGATATACTATAACATAGGGGTAGTAGTAGAATGATCATTTTTTCAATAACTTTTACGGAGATCAAGAAAGATCAGTTCTGAGAGGACAGCACCCCAGTACAGACGGTATCGTGCAGTTGCGTATTAGTATCAACTGAACTCTGCTGAAAGGTCACATGGAGATAGCGTTTGGATTGTTGGTAGCCCTTTTGGACTAGTATAATTAATTATGCTTATTGACGAGATAACCGTGGTATGGCATTTGTTAGTATTATTCGTGTTGTATCTGTATTGTTAACTGGAGCCAACTTACTGTGTCGTAGATTGAACCAACTATTTGTAATTACTGATTGTGAAAGTGCGGGACACCGGGTATTATTGAAGACTAGTGAGTGATTGTGAAAATGCAGTTTTCAGTGTGCTATTGGAAATTGGTAAGTGTTTGTATTTTATAAAAACAACAATGCCTGACAACATATATACTGGTTCAAACGATTATACTCCCAATTATGAAACTCCGACATATATATATATATGTATTGTTGGATTCCTGATTCCTGATTCCTGAGTTGATATGTATATATATATATATATATATATATATATATATATATATATATTATAATAATTATAATAAATTTATTTGTTTTAAGATTTTACAATCTTTTACAAAGAATTCCTATACATTAAACAGCAAAAAAAATATAAATAAATAAATAATTAAATAAATAAATAAAATAAATATAAAAAATCAAGAAAAAAACTCAAAAGAACAGAGAACAGATCTCTTAAAGCAATAATCAAAATGAAAGAAAAAAAAAAAAAAACTATAAGTAAAAGTAAACAATCACATTAATTTATGATGGAAAAAATAACTAAATTCTAAAACTAAAATGACAAATTTGTTCATTCGTTTAAAAGAAAAGACCTTAAAATGAGAATTGTTTGCAGACAATAAAAAACTTTTTTATATGTGAAATAGTTTCACCGTATAACAAGCCTTCCAAGTCCCAAGCCGTAGAATTGAGTTTGATGAAAAAACCATCACGCTCAAACTTATAAACGGGACAAACAAACAACAGATGATGTAAGGTTTCTAGAACATTTAAATTGCAAAGAGTGCATGTGGCAGTCAAATTAATGACATAACTGATTTTTCTGAAAACAAGACGCAAAATTTGTTTATTCGAGGAACGGAGTTGTGCAAATACTCGAATAAAAGATAGAGGACAGTTAAAAGATAAATTGTTCTGAAATCCATCTGAGGTTATAAGATCCCTAAATAACGGGTTATATGTTGACAAGGCCACCCTTTCAAGGTCTTGTTCCACGTAATACCTTTGAAATTTCTCAAGAGTGGCTTTTATTTTTACTTGCGAAATGAAATCGCTATTTAAGATGTCACCTAAGTCAATTAAGTCGAGTAGGTTTTTTAATTGGCAGACCCAGTTTAACTTAATTGGGACAATTTCAGAAGAGTTGGTTAAGTTTAGAAGCCTTTTGTAGCATAACTTTGGAAATCGCTCGTCGTCCATGCACATAAATTTTTTTAACCAAGAAAGAGTTGATTTAATAGCTTTTAGAGATAAAGGTGATATGCCTGTTTCAAGACGCACTACATGATTTGGTGTATTCCTGGGCAGCTGTAGAAGTTGCTTAAAAAACCCCACTTGGACGGATTCAATTATGGATAGATAACGAAGACTCCATACTGGGGCACAATAGAGTAGGGTATTCAATACACATGAATGGTAAAGCTGTATTCGAGAGTCCCAAGAAATACACTTGGAATTGGCCAAAGTTGCCATTACTGAACAGATAGCTGACTTGCCTCTTTGTACCGAAGTCTCTAGCGCCTGATGGAACAGGGAAGAACTTGAGAACGGTATTCCCAAGAAATTGAAAGTGTTAACAATTTCGAAGGAGAGTTTTTCAAATTTAAGCACTTCACTTTTTGGATTTTTACCACCGTTTTTAAATATAATGATTTTTGATGTAGAGTGATTGATTACTACGCTGTTGTTTTTAGCATAAGAGGAAAGCAATGCAATTTTTTGATCAGATCCGAATAGCTATCACCCAGAATTACGAGATCATCTGCGTACAGAAGCATTAGAATATCGTTGAGGCCATCGATATTAAGTCCACATGCTCCATTGCAGCAAAAGAAGTCTTCGATGTCGTTAATGAATGCTGAAAAAAGCCACGGGCTCAACGATTCACCTTGCAGTACGCCTTCATTTACGGGAAACTCCTTACTGAACTCATTATCTATTTTAACATGGAAATGGGAATTTTCATAAAGATTCTTTAAGACTCTAATAATCTTTCCACTGATTCCAAACTAAAAAAGTTTATCAAAGAGTTTAGAGTGGTTCAGAGAATCAAAGGCCCTTTTGAAGTCCACGAATGAAGCATAAACTCGCCTACCTGGAAGTCGAAGCTACAGTTGAATGACGGATGTAAGGACAAATATATTGTCCATACAACCCCGATTCCGTCTAAAGCCTGATTGTGACTCAATAAAGAATTTATTTAAATCTGACCACACGTTTAATCTCCGGAGAAGTATGTTGGTGAACAGCTTGGAAGAGGTATTGCATAGAGCAATGCCACGGTAGTTTTCGGGGTTATTTACATCTCCTTTCTCATGTAACATTTGCATTATGATTTTGCTCCAGCGCTTCGGAAGTTTTTCTAATTTAAATATTTGATAAAAAGAGTATTAATGTACAACAACCAATTGTCAGGGAGATTTTTTAAAAGCTCATATGAAATCCCATCAATACCAGGAGTTGAAATTTTTGCTATCGTTCAAGGCTGAAGTAAATTCGTCGAAAGAAATATCAACATCAAGAAGTGGATGTGTGACATCAATAAAGCATTTGTCGGAAAGATTCACGTTACTTCTATAAATGTTTGAATAAAAATCTTCCCAAGACTCCATTGGAAGAGAGAATTTATTTGGACGACGACGAAGAGAATTAATGGTATCCCAGAATGTTTTGCTATCCTTAACGCTAGATATTTTATCTACAATTAGCCGATGATAGACCTTTTCTTTACTTTTAATTAATTCCTTGTACTGTTTTTTAACGGTGACATATTCTAGCGTAATATTTGATTCGAATTTTAACTTTTTGCACTGTTTTTCAAGTGTGTTTTTTAAATCGCGTTTAGCCAGTTTACATTCTTTGTCAAACCAAGGATTGCGATGAAAGGCCCGTTCTTGGGTCAATGTGGCGCGAGTGCGGCACATTTTCAATTGATGGCTTACTTCCCAGATAGATTGTACCAAATTCTCGTAGACGCTATCGCAATCGGAAATAGTCCAGTTTGTAGTAATTCGAGGGCTCAACATCATCGTTTTACAATAGCTCAGCGCTTTGTTTGAATCCCAATTGATATATAAAAAGAGAGTTGGAGATGTTTTCCTAGTACGTTTGTCTTCCTCAAGTTGTGCTGTAAGTTTTAGCTCAATAGGAAAGTGGTCGGATGAAGAAACAGTGTTAGTGACATAAAAATCATCGATAAATTGTAAACCATTGAAATTACACCATAACAAGTCGTTAATACTTTTTCCACTTGTAGTACAATATGTTAATTGAGTCGGTCGATCATTAGCAGTTCTACCATTTATAAGTATAAAATTATGTTTTTCGAAGAATTTTACAATTTTTCGACCATTACAATTGCAGATCGGGTCCAAAGTAGTGCGGCCAGACAATAACTGTGTACCGATACATATTTCAGGACAGACATAATTAACCGTACCCACTCTAGAATTAAAATCACCACCAATAAAAGCGGCAACGCCAGGATGATCTATTATTATATTTGAAAGAGACATTTGAAATAGTTCCAAAACATAATACGTATCGACATCCGGCTTAAAGTATATTACACAAATTATAAACTCACAAGACTCTAAGGTAATTTTAACTATAATCCACCATATTGATTTCTCCAACACACTAAATTTGAAGGATTTATTAATCAGAATTAAAAGACCACCACTTGCGCGGCCGTTAGATTTCTCTTTGACAGCACATGAAAAAGTATAATTACAATAGTTACTAAGAGAAGTAGGTAGGGTGAAATTACTTTGATGAACCCAAGTTTCACTAACACACCACACATCAACATTTTTATTATTTACACAAACGTCTATCACATTGGCAAATCCTTTCGCGTTCCAAAATCTCATTATTAGCGGACGTTTTAAACAGGCGATTTTCTCTCTTTGAGGCAAAGGTTTTTTAAGGGTTGCGATGAAGGAGGTTTTGTAATAGCTTGCGGGTCGGAAGTGTTCGTTACAATTTGAGTGTTTGGAGACAATGAAGCGGGCATCATACTAGTTCCTTGTGAATGCCAAAGGTTATATAGTATTGCCTGATGACGTGTCGTTTTTTTCTTTCGCTTCTTAGTTTCATGGCCAGTAGAATTGGAGCAAGAAGAATCGCTATCCGGAGACCAAATAGTAGAGACTTGTCTGCCGGTTTTGGTATGCGATTTATTGGAGGTAGATGATGGACTTGCGATAGGTAAATCGATGTTAGAATTGTCCTGTTCGATAGTAAATGGTGTACTGGGAGGCAGATCGCCCAAGATAACAATTCGGTTAGGTTTCACAATAGCGTTTATTCCCTGACTTCGCAGGTTATTCACGTCCGCTTGCATTTTTTGTCGCTGATCTCAAGTGTGTTTAGGAAAATCTTTTTTAATATAAATACTGGTGGATTTTAAAAGTGAGCGGTTTTTAAATATCTCAGATTTAATTCGAAATGACAGAAATTGTACTAGAACGGGCCGAACTTTGTTGTTACTTCTTTGACCTAGTCTTTTCACGGAATCAATACCATGAATAGAAAAATTTACTTTCATTACGTTGGTTACAATATTCAAAATAATTTTTTCAAGCTCGTAAGAATCGCGTTCATTATCGAATGCCAAAAAATATTAAATTTTTTTCCTCAATTCACGATCGATAAATGCCATTTGTTTTTCAAAATCGTTTAAACGGCCGATTATATCGTTTTGGACAGAAAACATCTTATCAAATTTAGAGTCAATTTTCTCATTAATACTCTTAAATTCCCTTTTTAGATCCAAGTACATATTCTTGAATTCATCTGCCATTATAAAAATAATTGTCAATGGATTTGTGTTCAGAAAAAAAACCAAGAACAAAAACTAGCCAAGGTATGCTCAACTAAGCAAATATACTAAAACCAATAATGCAAGGTACCACAAATTATGCTTTAGCATACACACACTAAATTAGTTCAAAAAAAAACAAAAAAAATTATTATTTTTTTGTTGATTACGTGTTACACAATCTTTGATTAATAATTAGTTGAGAAAAAAAGAAATTTTAATTTAAACACTTTTTGATTAACACAATGGGAAAATTATAAACTTTAATTAATATTAGGTGAACGACAAAATTTTTCACTATCACTGCATATAACTTTTATAATAAATCTAAATAAACAATATTTCGAAGTAAATTACTCGTATAAATCACTAAAAAACCGTTTAATAAGATTGGAGTACGACTTGTCGACTTCAAGTTTAATGTAGGAAAAAATGAATGATATATATATATATATATATATATATATATATATATATATATATATATATTATACATATTAAATATCCTAGCACGATGTCTACAATCATGAAGAATAGATATATTAGGAGATTGAACGACATAGGCAATTCGTCTGTTTTTGTGTCCTCAAAAACGTGTAGAGATCATAGTTATTATTTTCGCCACTAACGGCAGTGCAAATCTGCCCGTACGGAATTATTATTATTATTATATATTAAAATCAACGGTTATCACATCTTACAAATAAAAATTGTTTAATTTTATAAATGTGAAAAAATGGGACGATGTTGTACAGGGAAAGCATAGATATACTGTTATATATCTATGAGTGGAAGGTTGTTTAAGGTTAGGAATGCGTGTCTGCATTTACGAAAGGAATATAGTCTGTAATTACCGGTTGTCATCTTCTTTCTTTATCTAATATATGTTAGTATTGTAAACATATATTTGTAATTATTAATTGCAATTATCACTATGATTCTTTATCTTTTAATTTATTGCAGATTATTAAGAATTCTCTACTATTAATATTTATTTAATTATTACTTGATAATCGAACACAATTTTTTATTATCTATAAAACTAAGACTTCTTATTAACTGAATGAAAGTGATTTCTTGGCGCCTACATTTAAACATTTAAATTCCGTACGGCACTGAGACCAGTGACCCCTACTGATAAAAGATAGTGACACCAATTCTTGACCGTTTTTTTAACATTACGTTCGCTCTCCTAATATATGTATTCTTCATGTCTACAATTATCAGTACAATACACATTCCATTCACAGGAGATAGCATCGCATAGTTATTGTATAAATCAAAGGTGAGCATAAACGCCTCTCCGGAGGCACGGGGCTCCCCATAAGAAAGTAAGAGTAAGTAAGAAAGGTATGTTTTGAAGTTAGAAGAAACGATGTTTCAATACAGGTTGCATACCGATTATTGCCCAATAATTTGTTTGATTTTATATGTTTCATATGTGAAATTCCTTATTCACATAGATATGAAGATGCGAAACTACAAAAACAACTAAGTTTTTTATTTTTAATAATTCCGGATATTCAAACGAAGATGGGTTTTCTGCGACGATTTCCCAAATACTTTTTGTACTCGTGTTCATAGCACCTAATAAATTATAATTTGTTGGAAGGATAATCATTTCGTTTAATAACGCGCAATCATTGGATTCCGGAAAAAAAATTTCTATTAAAGCGGGAATTTTAAGTTTTGTATTAAAAGGGGCCACTAAAAATCACTCATTACATTTATATTTTCGAAATCTTTAAATCGATTATTTAATTGTAAAATTACCGTTTCACTAAAATCACTACTTTTATCTTATTTTTTTAAATTATGCGAAAAATAATTTTCATTAGCACAAATAGTACTCTTCACTTTTTTTAATCGAAAGTAGACTAACTCGAAGAAACTCAGTTAAGTTGAGTAAGCTAACATAAAATTCCCACTTTATGTAAAATTTAACCATTTAGAAATTAGTAAAAAATGACCCCTCCCCCAGCCCAGCTTTATCATTGGCATGTTTATTGTATCCAGTGTCATCAAAAATTTAGAAGCGGTTTACAATTGTGAAGCGGTAAACGTAAAAGATCAAAAGATTTATAATTTATATAACATTTATATTTTATTCATACACAAATATATTAAAAAGGTACACTTTATGCCCCAAATTACCAGCCTAAAATTCCAGAGTATGTATTCAATGTATTGTATACTTTGTATAATAGTGACCATAAAAAAGAGTTGGTATTATTATACTTTTTTCAGAAAATGTTTTAATTAAAAAAAGAAAATAATAATAATTAGTACGTACCTTGTGTTATTTACTCTATCCCTCTTCCTACCTCTCACTCAGAGCTTGTGAAGTCAAACCCTGCCCACCTATGGTATAGATACATTGATAAGGTCACCAAAGATCAACTTAAATATTTTAAACAGAAGATAATATTAATTGTTGTAAGTTTAAACTTTGAAACATTATTGTATACTCCCGTTCAAAAAAATGAACCAACCTAAACCATATTAGTGGTCCACAATTTTGATTAGTCTTGTAGTAAATGTAGAGGACATATACAATCTATTATTTAATTTTTATATGTAAGAGGAAGATATAACACGTTACATGTATTCACATTGCATATATTTTTTAGAAGCTTACTGTGTTTATCACTCTCACGGATATAAAATGTTTGTTATTTAAAAAAATATAACTATCATTTTATATATTATATTTCTTTATACTATAAAGAAATACTTATATTTCTTTTACACTATAACAACTATACAGGGTGAGTCAAAAGTCATGGAGTTTCTTGAAAGGGTGGATAGGAGATGAAATTCTAAGATGAAAAGTCCTTGGAAATTTTTGCACCTGACCCACCGTTAATCAAGAGCACGATAATGCGCAAGGTCGAGTTTAAGGGATTTTTGGCATTCGTACTTACAATGCTATTACTACACGAAAAATCAGAGGCGATTTGACCCCGAAATATCTTCTGAACGAAAAGAACAGTGCTAATTTTTCAAATTAAGCTATTTAGGGAATTCTAAGAGAACAAGTTTTTGATTTTCGTTAAGAAATAAACGGTTAAAAAGTTATTTCGGTTCAAAAACCGTAAAATAGCGGGATCGCCCACAATTTTTGGGAACATAATCATAATTCCAGGGCCTAGACCATAAGTCCTTAAAAGTTTATATGTGGCATACAGTTAGATATAGTACCAAAACCGAAAGGACCACGAAGTTTATATGTGGAAATGGAAATTTTTTTTAATTTTTGTTTTGATAAAATTAACATAGGAAAAATTTTTAATTTTCAAGTTTGATCCCGACTGTGTACCGTTTGAAAATATTAATCCATAATATAAATGCTTGCTCATAAAATGGCCCAATTCGGCTATTTCCGCATGTCCGTCCGCCTATCTGTTTGTCTGTGGACGTAATAACCCAAGAACGAAAACAGATAAAGAGATAATTGTTTTTTGTGTGTTCTAGAACAAAAAAATAAAGTCAAATTCGTTAATGGGCAATTTTTACTTTTAATCGAAAATCAGATCCACCCTTCTTCCATTTAGATATCTACATTAGTGTAGGAGATGTCATCTTAAATCGAATATGGCAGCCACCGCAAAATAATAATTTATAATTTCCACATGAACCCGTATGATATGGGTATCAAATGAAAGGTCTTGATGAGCGAACTACAGTATATGACGTTCTTCTAAATTCAATATGGGGGCCGCCGCAAATGGCGATTTATAATTTCCACATTAAGCCCTGTGATATGGGTATCAAATGAAAGGGCTTGATGAGTGAAACACAATAAGTAAAGTGACGATATTCTAAATCCAATATGGCGGCCGCTGCAAATGGAGATTTATAATTTCTTCATAAACCCCTATGATATTGGGATCAAATGAAAGGGCTTGATGAGCGAAACACAATATGTAAAGTGAAGTCATTCTAAATCCAATATGGCGGTCGCCTCAAAAAAGTGATTTATATTTTCCATATTAACCCCTATGATATGGATATCAAATGAAAGGGCTTCATTAGCGAAACACAGTAAGTAAGGATACATTTATCCAAATATAGCGTTTTGAACAAAGACTTTGGCTTTGTATATTGAAGCCTTTCAAAAAGTAGTGATATCCGATCAAAAACATAAATGTAAAAAATGGCCGAGTTTTCGGGGAGACATATTCATTTTACTTTGCACTTACATCCTTACATTTTAGTTTTCGTTATTTACTTTATAAATAGCTCGGCTCTTTAATTGGGATATCATCACTTTTTAAGGAGCAACTATTATATAAAATATCTCCCCGAAAACTTGGCCCTTTTTTACATTTATGTTTTCGATCGGATTAGATATTAATTAAAGTAACCAATTAATAACCAAATAAAGTAACCAAAATGGTGGGGAATGCACGCAGCGGTAGCAGAAATACTTGAGGGGTGCGAGCTCTCCCAACAACTACCGCAGAGCGATCTTATCTTTGCGTATGCGTTTCAAATCCGGTACAGTTTTTATAGTAGTTTTAAAAAATTTTGGAAGAACAATTCACTTTTTTTTTCCAATAATCTAATTAACGGAATTATTCTGTTTTTAGTAGATTTCATACGATGAAATTTTACCGCGGCATTTGACGTAGTTTTTTAAAGTTAAGAGGTCATTAGATTTGGAATCGATCGGTACAGTAGTGTAAAAGTTCTTTATCTTTAACAAAATATTTTTTTGATAATTTCATTTTTAGGATTATCATAAAGATAGTCAGGATAGTTTTCAGGACCTCAAAAATTCAAGATCTTATAAAAACTCAGTTTTCGATAATCGGACTGAAATCAAATACTTCCCAATATTTGAAAACCTTCAGTTTACTTAACGAAATGTTGAAAATTAGTCTAAATTGCAATTGATTTGATCAGTGTAAAAAGCATTAATAAATTCTCAAGTATACTTTTTTTTTCAATATTTTAGTGAGCTAAATCATAATGAATCATTAAATTTTCATTGAATTCAGAGCTCGCTCCCCTCACGTATCTCTGCTGCCGCTGCGTGCATTCCCCAACTTTTCCTAATCCATTAACGCGCTTCAGTATTTGGTTACTTTATTTAATTAATATCTAATTAACGGTAGGTCAGGTGCAAAAATGTCCAAGGACTTTTCATTTTAGAATTTCATCCCCTATCCACCCTTTCAAGAAATTCCATGACTTTTGACTCATCCTGTATATCTTTGTTTTAATATTTACAAGCAAAAATATTATACTGTGGTGCCTTTGTTCGCTCCCTTTGTTTACTTTGTTTCTCGGCCATAATGCCGATGAGAAGTTGATTTATTACATGAAATATTTTCTACCAGTGTTTTTAAAATGAATAACGTATGGAAAGGTCTATTATAGAAAGAGGTTCTATTTATCTTCTAATAAAGCTAATAGCAGAAGAACCTCTTCTTCATCGGACGACGTCATGCTTACAACTGAAGAATTGGGGCACTGCGAAAATCCCCGCTAATGTTTCGTGCTAATGTGGGAATGGATGGGAGCGATTTTTTTCGCCGCGAAGTTCGTTTCGAAATTATTTTCGCTTTGGTGTGAGGGACGCTTTAAAATTCAAATCATATCATAATATATCGGACCGATATTATCGGTCTAACACACGCAACCGGACAGTCAACAACAGACAAAACAACGAGTTAGACACACAAATCATCAAATATTTAACCAGTATTGTATTTATTTCTTTTGTGTAATTAAATTTAGTTATATTATTTTGTATAACTAAAATATGTGGAATCAATAAATTATTTATTAATAAAATGTAATAAATCAAACATTATTTTAAAAAATTTAAATCAAACAGCCACATTATTGGTGACGTCCGACTTGGTTTTGTTGAACACATTATTGGTGACCCCTACAAAAGGAAGTGAAGTGGCACATTGTTGGTGACCCCTGCAAAAGAGGGGAAATAACACATTTTGGTGAATCCTACAATAAAAAAGTGAAATAATATATATTGGGTAACTTAACATACGTTAACTTAACTTAACGTTTCTGCTATTAAAACAAAGTAAATTCGAGGGTATTATTACGGAAACCTAGAAATCCATCAATATTTTGGTAACATCGAACAAAACGTAATAATTATCTACAATTTGAAGGTTCCTTAAACTTAACACGTGCACCCAATTCTTCATTTCCGCTACCAATACACATGGGCACTGCATACTATACACTACGCGCAACATACTACACGCATGCGCGACACACAAATTCCATCATCGTACAATCGTTCCGAATCGGTCCGTTTTCGGAGCATCCGAAGTTCCTTTTCTGGGATATCAAATAAACAGCAAAGGAATTCTCCCGCTTCCCGACCATTCGTAACTTTCCGCAAGCTAAAACCGTAGCTGATCTACGACGTTTTATCGGAATCATCAATTATTATCGTCAATCACTGCCCAGAGCCGCAGAAATTCAAAAACCATTAATAGAATTAACTAAAGGGAACAAAAAAGGTGACCGCTCTCCTATTCAATGGCATTCCTAAGCGAACACGGCTTTTGAAAAACTTAAAGCGGACATAGCTTACGCAACCTTACTCGCACACCCGTCTCCGACTTTACCTTTATTACTTTTAGTTGACGCATCAAATTTTTCGATGGGTGCCGTTTTACAACAATCACGCGAAAATACGTACGAACCACTCGCATTCTTTTCCAAAAAATTCACTGATACTCAAAAACGATACAGTACGTTCGATCGTGAACTTCTTGTCGCATATACCGCGTTAAACATTTTCGGTACATGTTGCAAGGCCGAAATTTTACAATTTATTCTGACCACAAACCACTTAAATTTTCCTTTGAAAAAAAGTCCGAAAATTTAACCCCACAACAATATCGTCTTTTAAATTACATATCACAATTTACGACGGACATTCAACATATTTCTGGTCGTTCTAACGTTATAGCCGACGCATTATCTCATGTCGAAACTTTAGATATTCCACAAACGATAAACTACAATGAACTCGCGCTCGCTCATTAGTACGCAAATTTTCATTAGTACTCAAAAGAATTAAAACTGTGTACAGTGAACACCCATTAATCTGTGAGACCTAAACACAAAACATTCGTCCATACGTTCCAATGGATTTTCGCAAAACTGATTTCGATTCATTACATAACTTGTCACATCCTGGAACTCAAGCAACAATCAAACTAATTCAAGAACTTTTTGTCTGGCCAAGGTTAAAACGTGATTACGCTCAATGGGCACAAAGTTATATTCCATATCAAAAGTAAAAAATCCACCGTCATAACCGCAGCCCGATTGGCGAATTTTCTAATCCATCCATTAGGTTTTCACACGTCAATCTCGATTTAATAGACCTACTACCTCCTTGCAAAGGTTTCAACTATTGAATTACAATTATTGACAGATTTACGTGATGGCCAGAAACACAAGAATTCGGTTCCCCAACACACATTACAACTGATCAAGGACGTCAATTCGAATCTTCCTTATTTAACGAGTTAACGAAAATACTCGGGGTTAAACACAATCGTACGAATCCTTACCACCCCGCGTGTAACGGCAAAATCGAACGATGGCATCGTTCCTTAAAAGCTGCCATCAAATGCCACTGCACTAACAATTGGGTAGATGTTTTACCAAGCGTTTTATTGGGACTACGATCCTTTATTATCGAAGATATTAAATTATGTCCAGCAGAAATGACATACGGTTCAACACTTTATTTACCGAGCGGTTTTACAGACGAACCTAGTACAATACCGGATTCAAATACTTTTATTGCTAAACTACGTCTAATCATTAACAAAGTTAAATCCACCCCACCCCAATTCACGGTAAACCACCAATTTTAATTCAATCGTCTTTAGCGAACTGTGAATACGTTTTCGTTCGTTGCGATGACGTTAAAAAACCTTTACAACAACCTTATAATGGCCCTTGCAAAGTAGTCAACCGTTCTCAAAAATATTTCACTATCGACATTAACGGTACTAATAAAAACATTTCTTTAGATCGTTTGAAATCCGCATATATTATGTCTGAGGAATCATTCGACACAACTTATCCTACTAATTACACTTAACAACCTATCGAAACTTCCACCGATAGTCAACTCTCCCAACCTATCGAAACTTCTACCGATAGGCAACTCTCCCAACCTATCGAAACTTCAACCACTACTACCCGTACCGGACGAAAAGTTCATTTGCCTAAACGCTTCTTATGTTAGTTTAGCTTTAGTGCGGTTTCTGGAAGGGGAGTAATGTGGTGCCCCTGGCAACCCTATTTCATTTATATTAAATAATAAGGTTTACGATTCATGGCAACCCCATCTCTACAATACTAGTGCTCCCTGTGAATAAACTTTAAAAACTTCGACATACCGAGCGTACACGAAGATATACGAAGTCACAGGAAACCAACAGTAAGTCGACAAGACTTAAAATTCAAATCATAGTATAATATATCGGTCTAACACACGCAACCATACAGTCAACAACAGACAAAACAACGATTTAAGGCCATTACACAATGAAAAAAATAAGGTATAAGAGATAAGAAATAGCGGAATCCAGCAGATGACAGAACCGTTGATCAATTCACAATTCAAAAATAAGGAATAAGAAATAGCAACATAATTTCTGTCGCGTTGGATATCTGTTCCTTATTGCTTATTCCCAGTCAATCACAGGTTTGGCTGGCAATGTGCAATGTGGCAATGCACAGGATGTTATTCGATTATGACATTCTGCACATACCAGCAGCAGGCATTCAACCGCTGTGATTGGTTGAATATTGTAGCTTACCGCCTATTGTGTTTTGGTCGCTGTGCTATTTCGTATTCCTTATTTCTTATATCTTATTTTTTCATAGTGTAATGGCCTTAAGACACACAAATCATCAAATATTTAACCAGTATTGTATTTATTTCTTTTGTGTAATTAAATTTAGTTATATTATTTTGTATAATTAAAATATGTGGAATCAATAAATTATTTATTAATAAAATGTCACAAATCAAACATTATTTTAAATAATTTAAATCAAACATCCACAATACTTATAATTGGACACCGTCGAAATTTTAATTTTGGTGTATATTTCATATTCATTCAGATTTTGAGATTTATACAGAATGTTCATTCTAACAAGGCACCTGAAGGAAATTTCTTCAAGGAAATTTTGATTTCGTTTTTGGTAAAAATGATTTGAATGAAAATTATTTTTTTGCGGAGGGGCACATCTTATGGTGATCTTTATTTTCAACTTAACCATAACCAAGGTTGTTTAAAGATCAACTTATGCTTTTCAAAGGGGAATCCTTTTTTTTACAAAACGGAATAGGTGACGAAAACATAACATTAAAACTGGGTAATTAGGTGACCCCTGCGTTCATTTAACCTACGTATTTCGTTCAATTATTCAAAAAATTTTGTTAAAAAAAATATGACCATATAAAAGCCACGAGTTTTACAAATCATAAAAACTCTAAATAATTTAAATTTGTTGAATAATTAAAGTGAGTTCATAAATAATTAAAAGTAAATATGGCAGATAGAAGCGATGATGATAAAGATATTGCAATTGATAATGAAGTAAAAGTTGTTCGATTAAAATTACCGCCATTTTGGATTGAAAAACCAGAAATTTGGTTTTATCATAATAAATAGTGAAAATTCTAAATTCAATCATTTAATCACATACCTTGAGCCAAAATACCTTAAAAATATTTGGAACATAATTACAAATGAAACTATTTCTAATAAATATAGTGCATCTAAAACTCGTCTATTGAACATTTTCAAAGAAAGTGATGATAAACAACTGCGAAAACTTCTAAGTGGCATGGAACTTGGTGATATGAAACCTAGTCAATTATGGCGTAAAATTCAAACGTTGCCAGGATCTGATGATGTGTCTAGTAAAGTAATGAAAATACTTTGGCTCGATAAATTACCCACCTTCATAAAAAATGTTTTAATTGTAAGCAACGAAAATATGGAGAATATTGTGATCATGGCAGACAAAATATTCGAAATAAATCCTCGTCATGAACTTTGTCAAATAGGTGCAAATGAAGACGCGCAACGCCAAAACAATGAGCCAGTAAGCAATTCAAATAAGTTTATGAATAATATTTGTTCGCAAATTGCTGCACTTGAACAGAAAATTAATAAGCTGCACACTAGATCACGATCGTCAAGTACAAATAGAGATAAAAATCGAAATAAATCTCGAGAAAGATCACGTTCACGGTATAATCCTCAAGGAAAATATTGTTTCTATTACTTTAAATATGGTGAAAAGTGTTTTCCTGAAAAATGTAAGGAACCATGTACGTGGAAAAGGATGGGAAACTCCAACCTGCAATCGAATTAGCAGCACGTTCTTCTGCTGAAAATAATGAAAATTGCTGTCCACCACGTTTATTTGTCACCGACCTTAGTTCGGGAATCCATTTTATTGTGGACAGTGGAGCAGGCGTGTCAATAATTCCATGTACCAAAAATACTAAAATTAACGATACAAATAACAAATTAAATTATATACTGCCAATAATACTGAAATTCCAACTTATGGTTTCCGTACTTTAAATATTGATCTTGGGCTCAGGCGACAATATCAATGGCGTTTTAGTATAGCAAAAACAGAAAAATGAATTTTAGGTGCAGATTTTCTAAAAAAATTTAATTTAATTATTGATTTAAAAGGAAAAAAATTAATAGATGGTGTAACCAAGCTTAGCGTAACCGGCAAAGTTTCTTCCATTTCAAAAAAAAAATTATCAGTACTACATATAAATCTATAAAATTTTTAGAATTATTTAAAAAATTTCCGGATTTAAAAAAACAAATTGAACCCCCAGTAATAATAAACATGACGTAAAACATCACATAGTTACCCGTGGACCACCAGTCTACTATAAACCTCGTCCATTAGATACAAAAAATTTTTAAATTGCTAAAAATGAATTTCAATTTATGCTAGAAAATGGTATAATTAAACCATCAAAAAGTCAATGGTCTAGTCCACTACATTTAGTTCCAAAAAAAAGATGGATCAATACGACCGTGTGGAGATTATAGGAGGTTGAATGATCAAACAATCCCTGATCGTTATCCAATACCACGAATCGAAGACCTCCAACATATTTTAAAAGACAAATCAATTTATTTAAAAATCGATCTTTTCAAGGCATATTTTCAGATCCCAGTTGCCGAAGAGGTTCGTGATAAAACAGCTATAGCAACACCTTTTGGGCTCTTCGAATTCCAATTATGCCTTTCAGTCTCCGTAATCGATCGAAAATAATCTGGGTAAATAGTTAGCCAATTTTACTGATTTGTAAACAATTTTAATTTTAAGCACTTTAATAAATATGACAAAAGTTTGGTTAGCTTACGCTGACGTAGCATTCGTTTTGATAAATAGTAAGCTTTGGCGCTCACGCTTTTGCTGCCCTACCTCTGTGGAGTAAGCGTCTATGAGCACGAGATCTACCTCATGAACTCAGCCGCAAGAGTGATTTTTTGACACTCACAGCGCCAAGTCGAACGCTGAAAACGACGATTGAGCGCGCTTAATGCGTGTGAGCGTCCAAGACGAATGCACCCTTTGAATGACTGCATTGATTCATAATAATAATAAAAAGTTATTAAATATTAATACAGTCACAAATGAGATAGATGATATATCTTATATAAAGCTAAACAAAGCAAACATCATGTATACCTATTTTCCTAATATATAACAGGTTTCTTAAAATACTTAGGTATACAACTTTTTTTTCAAATAAATACCAGATATTTAAGCAATTAACTCAGTAATTATTCTCACTTATTGAAATTTAATTTTTTATGTTCCTTACAATGGAAATATTCGGTTTTAAAAACGCATTTGGTGGATAGTTAATGGTCAAATTTGAGATTTTTATAAACTTAAAAACTTATACATTCCAAAATATTTATTTTATTTTAAAAAGTCACCAAATATTTTATGTTCGAATGTAGCCAAAAAATATTAAAAAAGTTAATTCCGTTCAAAACAATGTTTTCATATTGTTAAAAAAAATTTTCTATAAAAAAATTGGGACCAAATTTTTGTATGGCAAAATGCATATCTACAATCAGTGCAGCATGTAAAAGGATTGATAAAAAATAAACGCGACAGAACAGTTTTTGATATTCATCTGCCAATTTTTATATACATAAAACCTATTTTGACAAAATGGAAACCCGACTTCAAAAATCAAATATTCTATATCAAAAAATGCACTAAAAGGTAAAAAAATAATTGCATATTCTTGTGCCAAATTTAGTTCACCTAAGCAAAAATTTTTAAATATATATGTATAATTATTGTTATTTTTTGAGTCGTTGTCAGCATAGAGAAATTCACATAACTTTTGGACACCGCCTCCAAAAATAACAATAATTGTACATATATATTTAAAAATTTTTGCTTAGGTGAACTAAAATTGGCACAAGAATATGCAATTTGTTATAGAATATTTGATTTTTGAACTCGGGTTTCCATTTTGTCAAAATAAGTTTTATTTCTCGCTTTTTAGTGACTTTGAAGTTCTATAACTTATTTTATTTGTCTAAATATGGGTAGACCAACTAAACGACCTACTAACTTTTAGTGCATTTCTTTATAACATATTTTTTTTTTTAATTTTTAGTGCATTTTTTCAACAGATTTTCAGTTTTTTTTACATGTATTTTGTTTTTTTTTTTTTGTAAAAAATTTTTTTGAAGTCGGTTTTTAAAAAAAATTTATTTTTTTCACATTATGAATGAGTATACCCTTTCAAAAAAAAAAAAAATTCACAAGAATCGGTTATCACATACAAAATGAGGATTTTCCTCGATTTCCAGGGGATCCCCTCACCAGAATGCGATTTGGTGACAATGGGACCAACCTGAAATCAAACCCGTTAAAACAAAGACAAAAATTCAAAATCGGTTCATAAATAACGGAGTTCTGAGGTGACAAACATAAAAAAAAAGACCAATTGAGAACCATCCTCCTTCTTGAAGTCGGGTTAAAAATTAAAGGATATATAATATACATACATTGATATCAATACAACAAAGTACACCAGTACTACAAAAAACAAATATACTATTGGGATGAAATATACTTCCTGAATATAATATTATACATTATACAGAGCGTAACAAAAGTGGGGAGTTTTATGAATTGTAAGAAAATTAACAATTCAGATTGGTTTTTTTTTTGAACGGGAATGTACTTATAAATTTATTCTAACTTAGTTTGCATTAAAATTACTAATTAATTATTGAATTTATTACAATCAACATGATATTCTAATCACTTTAGTTTATTATTAATGTTCTGTTAATTAAATCACTTTTACTGATCACTGTAACTTGTCTCATAACGTGCTTCTAGATTGAAATCTGAATGAATAATTGTTTTTGCGCGCACTGTTCTATAATTGACGCGATCGTCAAACAGTGCTACCAATTTGTGTTGGTGAATTATCCCCACAAGTTAAAAAAATTCCAAAGTGTAACAGAAAGTTTTCTCCATGTTAATAAAATCGGAAATTGAAATTTGCGATTTAAAACAGTCTAATATATATACACTAGTGATGTAACGAATGTTGGATTTTCCACATTCGCGAATGCGAATATTTATTTCCAATATTCGCGAATGCGAATGTTGATTTTCAAAAGGATGTTTCAGCATACCACCATTTTTCGACAGATTTTGTTCATTTTTTTTTCATATGCTAAAAAAAATGTTTTCTAATAAATCCCGAAGTTTCAGAATTTTTGACCGTTTAGAACACGAGATAATTAATATCAAAGTTATCATTTTCTCTCACTCTCTCTCATTTGAAGCATGTAAAACTTCATGCCCGCCCAACTATTAACCCCGAGGGTTCCACTCGAGGGCATGGCGACTGATGGTGTAATTTGGCCTTCTTATCGTATGGCCAATCCAACCAAACTTTCTTTTCTTGATGGTCTCTTTTTCTAGACTTTGATTTGTTATTCTCAGTAATTCTTCATTAGTTATCCTGTGAGGCCAATGAATGTTTAAAATCCTTCGCAGAGATTTGTTGATAAAAACTTGTAATTTACTTGTTATAGTCTTTGTAACTTTCCATGTTTGGCAACCATATAAGAGTACAGACTTTACATTTGTTTCAAATATTCTTAATTTAGTTTTTCTTCTTATTTGACTTATTCTGATTGCGACATCTTCGTCCGTTCCACCTGTCTTTGACACAATGCTTTCTAAATATTGAAATTGGTCAACTTGTTCAATCATTTTGTTGTTCATTCCTAACGGTTGGTTGTTCCTGGGATTTATTCGTATGTCTTTTGTTTTTTCAAAATTTATTTTAAGACCTACACTAATCCCATGGGTATGGAAATCTGGAAGTTTCTCCTTCATGTCTGTAAGGCTTTGAGACATCAAGCATAGGTCGTCTGCAAAATCTATATCCTCGAGTCTCTCTACCAATCCCCATTGTAGACCTCTTGGTTTATTTGTGACCTTTTTCAATACGTAATCCAGGACGATGAGAAAGAGTATCGGTGACAATAAACATCCTTGTCTGACACCAACTCCAACTTCAATTGGGTCTGAGAGTTTCCCTTCATGGATTAGTTGGCAACTGTAGCTTCAATAAATTTCTTTGAATAGATTTATAATCTTCTTTAGTGTTCCAAAACTCTCTAATGATCTACATATTGCTTCTCTTTCGATGGAGTCAAACGCTTTTTCAAAGTCTACAAAGCTCAGATACAGTGGCGACTGGTATTCTGAGAATTGCTCGACTATTAGCCTCAGAGTGTGGATCATATCAACGCAAGAATGGTCTTTCATAAAGCCAGCTTGTTCTCTCCGTAGTTTAGAGTCGATTGTATCTTTAATTCGGTTTAGAATTACTCTAGTGAGAATTTTACTTGCCACGGATAGCAGGGTAATACCCCTCCAATTGTTACATAAAGAAGTGTCTGCTTTCTTTGGCAGCTTAATCAGCAACCTTTTCCTCCAGTCATCTGGTATTACCTCCTTCTCCCATTTTAACAATCCAGTAGTAATACAGTCTTCTACACAAGCAGCTTTTCCATTTTTTATTTCCTTGAGTGTTGCTACTATTTCCGCCTTTTCTGGTGTTCCTATACTTATTCTGGGGTCTTCTAACTGATTTTCAAATATCAGTTATAATTATCAGTATTATAATTCCATATCCATCCATATATAATTTCCTTTTTGTTTGTAAAATACATTCGCCAAACATTCGAATCGTTTCTTGCGAATGCGAATGTCAAAAAATATGCGAATATTCGCGAATGCGAATATTCGTTACATCACTAATATACACTAATATATAATGTCAGTCAGGTCAGGTTTTCACAAGGCAAGTGATTGAAGTCACTATATGTACTATCTTTTCTGAAAATTTCATCCCCTAACTCGATGTGCCCGTTTTTTACGGTCGCCACTCCTACTAATAGTATTTAACGATTTCAACACCATTTTTGTAAGTCTGTGTTGGACTTACAGTCTTTCTGTGTTGTTACGTCACCTTAAAATCTAAATGTAATGTGGTTAAAAATTAAAGAGCCGAAAATATTTAAATTTTTTATTATTATTAACTTATTTTTAATTTAGAAGTTTGCAGTTATGTGATCTATTTCAACAAGATCATCAATAATTTCTTCTACTTTTGTTCCAATCTTTTTTGAAATTTCTTGCTTTTCAGGAAATGACAAATAAAGGAATGTCGAAATTAAATCACCATCAATGATACCACGTGATGGATTTGCTAATAGTTTTCGGCGACTTTTATACGTTCTGCAACGAAATATATTTTAGTTTTAAGTATATCTAAAATAATAGTATATTAAGTTCAACTACCTGAAAGACTTTGGATTTAATCCGGCAGTATGTGGACCTTGTAAAATCAATACATTTTGTAACATCAAAAGTCGTCTATAGGTTTTTTCATTTAAAGGTAGAATATAACCAAGACCTCCATCCAAAGTAGCTACAGAAATTTAAACAATTATGAAAAATATTTTTCTGTGTGTCATACATTTATTTACCGAACATAGTAACATGTTTTCTATCAGCCCCAACGTAATATTTCTGTTCGCATGCTGCACCTGAACTTCTGCACTTAATTCTGAAAAATGTATTCACCAATTGTCCTAAATGAAAATCAGCTTTTCTTAATAATCTTTGTCCACCATAAGATTCTCTCGCTTCAGGTTGATACATGTATAAAACTAAATTACGTTCACTGTCGGATATCAAAAATCCCATACTTGTATTATCAATTAAATATTCGAGTGTGAAAACTTCACACGGTCTGTAATCCTATAATCAATTCGAAAATTACAAAAATGTTTCTTAAAAGAATATGAATGCAATGCAAAAAATTTTATCAAATGAAATCTTACTCTGCTAACTAAAGATAAAGTACGATACTCTTCTTGAAATCGTAATAAAGATATTGATTTATAAACATCAGCAACTAAAATTAAACTTTTAATACTGATAATCTGATGAATGTAAATTTGTGTATCAATAAATGCTACGCCAATCAAATCGTTATCCTTTAACTGCCAAATATAAATCTAAAATATAAAATTTTAACAATGTAGAAAATTTCCAGGACACATTCGAAGAGAAATAATTGAAAGGATTGAGACAAGCATTTAGGTTGATTACTTTCAGCACTCTAAAATACAATATAGAAGTTTTTTACAACCACCTTTTCAACTGACTTTTTTGATTTTTTGACTCGATTTTACTAAAAGTGGTATAAAATCGGGATTTAAAACTAAATTATGTATCATATGGTATTTTTTATTTTTTACATATATATTTTTTACAAGTATTTATATGGATCTTGATGGAATTTTGGTAATAATGACTCAAAAATCGAATTCGAAGCCGCGGGTATTATCAGTTAGTTTATTTATAATTTTCCAGGTACCCAGATAACATATAAATTGAACTTTTAAATTTTCCCTCTTATTTTGAAAATTTTATAAATATTTTAGCGTAAAAATACGATTATAAAATTTATCCCAGATAATTTCTAAGTTGTAATATCCCTAGATGAACGGAAATAAATTTTTTGATGAGGACATAAGATCAATTTTGGTACAAAACATTTCCTTTCATAAAAATTCTTAACTAAGGTACCTTTTGCCCCACTGCAGAGACTAGAAAACCAACAACTTGAGAAATGGCTGTAACTGGACCTTTTTGATCTTTTGCATAGATAGTTTTAAAACGATTCTTGGTTAATGGCTGTCCCGGTTCAGGAACAACTTCAATTATATCATAAATTAAAATCTAAAAATAAAATTTTATTTAATACATGCGTACTCTTCAAAATATGTTTGAATCTTACTCGTCCACGTGAAGTAATATCTTCACCATAATTATAATTTGTTCCAACAGCTATGTAACCTTTTAAACCAGATCGTGTACCTTCATATGCCAGATAAACTGTTTTTAAACATGTGACGTGTTCCCATTCATCTAGTTCAATTCTAGTATTTGGAATTTGTTGCCAAGTCACCGGTGAAAATAAATATATTTGAAATTGTTGTTGAAGAGGATAAGGAAATCGATCGCCTTTATCTTGTTCAGTCAATTCTTTATCTTCTCCGTTGAAACGATAGTAACGAGTGGATGGTTCAGCGGTAGCACTAGCGACAGCATAGGTATGTGATTCATTGTGGTACGCTATATGCAATACTGAATGCCTTAAAGGAACTTTTCTTACTGGCCATGGAGCATCGTAAGTCACATGTTGAGTTAAAACACAAATTCTCATTTCCATCTGTTATAATTAAAATATTACATTAATTAGAGTGAGTGTAGTGGACTCGCTACTAAATCTCAATATACTTTCATATTTAGATACCTTTGCGGACTCACTACGTATGCCCTTTGTTATTTCGGTAACTACATGTTGTTACATCAGTAACTATCAACAAACTGTTTAGACATTATTTATTAGGAAAAATAAAGTTTGGTTTGAATCCCAAAAATATGTGTATTTAATTTATTGTAGAATAGGCTTTACATAATTGGAACCATCTCATTTCTACTCCAACAAGAGAAACGATTGCAAAAATATAAATTTCGCAAAATTCACAAAATTTCGCGATTGCAAAAATATAACTAATATATTTGACTAATTATTATTATAAGATAGGTATAATGAAATTTTTCAAAATTCAACTCTAAAGAGGATGAAAAAGGGCGTCAATATGTAAAATAATAAACTATATTTTGACAAAATGGAAACCCGACTTCAAAAATCAAATATTCTATAACAAAAAATGCACTAAAAAGTAAAAAAATAATTGCATATTCTTGTGCCAATTTTAGTTCACCTAAGCAAAAATTTTTAAATGTATATGTACAATTATTGTTATTTTTTGAGTCGGTGTCAGCATAGAGAAATTCACATAACTTTTGGACACCGCCTCCAAAAATAACAATAATTGTACATATATATTTAAAAATTTTTGCTTAGGTGAATTAAAATTGGCACAAGAATATGCAATTATTTTTTTACTTTTTAGTGCATTTTATGTTATAGAATATTTGATTTTTGAAGTCGGGTATCGATTTTGTCAAAATATGGTTTATTTCTCACTTTTTAGTGACTTTGAAGTTCTATAACTGATTTTATTTGTCTAAATATGGATAGACCTACTAATTTTTAGTGCATTTTTTTATTACACATTTTTTTTACCCGTTTTTTTTTTTTTTTTTTTTAGTGCATTTTTTTATAACAGATTTTCAGTTTTTTTTTACATGCATTTTGTTTTTTTTTTTGTAAAAATTTTTTTTTTGGGGTGTTTTTTTTTTTTGTAAAAAATTTTTTTGAAGTCGGTTTTTAAAAAAATGTTCTTATTTTCCCATTATGAATGAGTATACCCTTTCAAAAAAAAAAATCGCAGAAATCGGTTATCACATATAAAATGAGGATTTTCCCCGATTTCCCGGGGATTCCCTCATCAGAATGCGATTTTGTGCCAATGGGACCAAAATGGCTGTAAAACCAAACCCTTTAAAACAAAAAAAAATTCAAAATCGGTTCATAAATGACGGAGTTCTGAGGTAACACATAAAAAAAATACAGACGAATTGAGAACCATCCTCCTTTTTGAAGTCGGGTTAAAAATAAATATGATCTATCGATCTCAAACTTAATGAATATACTCTTCAAACAAAATAATTTGACATGTGTTTTGGAATTTTTTTAATTTAGTAGTCAAAATGTGAGTTTTAAAATATGGATATTTTGCTATTGATATAAATATAAAACTTGATAAAGTACTTTTAAAACTAAATAATTCGTCGCATTTTTTGAAATTCAATATTCAAGAGCATAAAATGAGGTATCAAAATTTGTACAATGTACAGTGAAATATTCATTTGGTAAAATATGGTGAGTATGGAACTATTAAAGTCGGTATAATTTCTCTAATAATTAAATGATTAGATACGTGTTTTAAGATTATTTGAAAATCAACCTTTATAGGTAGTTAGTTATACAGTGGAGCTCCAAATTTTGTATTGTGAAATAATAAATATGAAGCTATGAATTTCAAACATTGAAAATAATATCTAAAGATTAAATGAAAATAGAAGTGTTTTGGTATTGTCTAAAATTAAACCTTTCTAAGGGTAAAAAGTATGTTTTCAAAAATTCGTTTAGTAATGTTTTGGACAATTTGGAATTTGAATTGTTAAATGGGATAAAATCGAGATTAAAAACTAAATTATGTATCATATGGTATTTTTTCTCTTCGAAGCCGTGGGTATAACTTAAACTCTAATATATACAAACATATTCAGGATTTTAATTTTCAATCTTAAATCGTAAATATTTCTGTAAATATTTGAAATACAGAAAAAAAAAGAAACTAAATTGTAGTAAAATTAATTTTTTATAACTTTATTTCTTATATATTTTTCGATTTTTCCAATATTAAGAGAGATATACCAAAATATGTGTTCCCACAATCTCTAAACCCCCCTTTTCATTATCCGATTTTGCTCATTAACGAACTTTACCTTTCAAAGACCAATAGCACGTCAGCTACCAAATTTCATTCTGATCGGATTAAAACTGGCCATTAGAGTTGGCTACACAAACATCGCTAATAATAATTGACAATGTTTGAACAGAAATTATGACAAATCTATAAATTATATGAAAAAATGTTTCAATCAAAGGTTGTTCCTTTTTAGAAAAGGAGCATTTTTTTGTCTTTAAACATTTCTTCTACCTCTTACCATTTTCGAAGTAGAAATTTTCGTGGGGAGGAAATTTTTGGTTTTCAGATTTTTCTAGGCGGATTCAGTCTAAGACTACCTTCCTACCAAAAATTAATTCTCTAGGACAACTTGAAGTACCATAGAATATTATCAGTCAGTCAGTGAGTCACCAAAATGTAGATTTTTAGGATTAAATATATTGAAAACTATTAAATCTGTAATGTTGAAATTTGGTACGTACCGTCAGATGGTGGATCTCTACATGTTAAATTAGTACTTCATAGCATTTATTATTCCTGAGATACATAGGCCTAAACACCGTTTCTAATATTTCGTGTAAAACATAGTACGGTAGGCGTCTATGCTTAAGCTTGGACTGACGCACTACCGTGCTATGTGATACTATATGAAACAAATAGATTAATAATAAATTAGTCTACCGCTAGATGTTAAATTAGAACTTCATAGCATTTTTTGTTCCTGAGATACAGAGGCCTAAACACCGTTTCTAATATTTCGTGTAAAACATAGTACGGTAGGTGTCTATGCTTAAGCTTAGGCTGACGCACTACCGTGCTATGTGATACTATATGAAACAAATAGACTTATAATAAATTAGTCGGGCCAGCTAATTTTCTTAAACATTTTTGTTTTGTTTGCGTTATAAAGTTTTATAACAAATGTAACCCATTTATTCCAAATCTGTACGAATACGGTAACATTTTTTAAACAATAATTTCTTATCTTTAAAGATAAACATATTTACTATCGAAGACTCTCTATCTCTACATTTGGCCGTCAAACAATTTAATTTACTACTTGATAAAATTGGATATAGGATATTGGATATAGTTTCATAGTCTAAAAGGTGCGGAAAATCGGTTCAATATAAGTTCGGGCTAATTTATGATGCCGAAATTAGCCCGAACAATTTCTGAGTGCAGCAATATACGTATAGTGTCTATGGGTAAACATCTAAACATACGATTTTGATTCCCTATTCGCAAAATAGA
Source organism: Nineta flava (assembly GCA_963920215.1). Taxonomy (NCBI): domain Eukaryota; kingdom Metazoa; phylum Arthropoda; class Insecta; order Neuroptera; family Chrysopidae; genus Nineta; species Nineta flava. The sequence continues at coordinate 65,137,978 of OY986040.1, forward strand.
AACAATTTTTATTAATAACTCTAGTTCAATTTTTTTATGGTTACCTTACCTTATTACAAATTAGTAAGTTAATTCATTATTTATTATGGGATCATTTTAATTTGAAAAACTTTTAAAAAGATTGTAAATTTTGAACTTTTTCGCATCGGGTTTGTTTTTTTTTTTTTAAATAACACTATGTGCATTATATTGCAGCTTGTATTATACGACTACAGGTAGGGATTACTTGATAACAAATACCTTTTTATTAAAGTACAAAAATCCTTGTTGACAATTCACATTATTGAAAGGTGCAAAACAATTCACATCCCCATCAATCCACATGGGATGCGTTCTTAATTCACCTCTTGATGTTAAAAATATCCAAAAAGGTCGAGCTCCACAAATAAACACTCCATTATAACCTGTAATACATGTATTTAAATTAAAATTCATCATTGTTGAGTTTTCAACAATGTATGTGTATCGATGGCATAATTCTAAAATGTCGTAATCCACAAATAATAAATTTTAAAGACAGGGAATATCTTTGGGACTATCAATAATCTTAAGCAGTTTAATTATTTAGAATTTTTTCATAATTAATTAGGCTCAGAAAATTATTATAATTATAAAAATAAAGATTTTTATTTATTATTTGGTTTTTTATGTAGCTTACGACATTTTTATTTTAAGATTCAATGTGACATACGCCATTTTGAGTATAGAATAAATTATTTCTTCGATTGTTAATATAAAAAAGAGTTAGATAGATAGATTATAGAGGCTGTCCTGGACGGGCTACACTTCGACCATAAGGTCCATTATGATGCCTAAGAATGTGAGGATGGAGAGTGGAATGGAAGGAATTTGTGAGTAGACTAGGATTTGGTAGGATATGCGGCTGCAGCCGACTCTGATAGGAACTATGCCGATGTTCATCTGGAGTTCGTGAAGGAAACTGCAGAAAACCTTCTCAAGCATAGCTGGTTACTTCGTTCTTGTCCATACGTCGACAGTTTAGTCAATTAACCGCCCCCCTTTTTTTTTTTAATAATTGACAAACTGCCGATGTCGGGATTCGAACCCATAACCTCACAATTTCTAAGTATGCATACAGCGCAGACTTAACGCCTTATATTTTATTAATACAACAGTGAACACATAATTTATTTAATTTTTAATAAAATGAACATTTGTTGACTTCGAGTTGAGAAATAGTAATTCAAATAATAAAACTTATACCACAATACTCGAAACAAAATGGTACAATAAAAAAAAAAATTTACGTACTGATGAGCAATGATAAATAATGAGAAATTAATCGAAGCGATGTCGCACTTTCAAAACTTCGAATCACTATCCCAACATTCTCATTCAGAGATTATGTTTTTTGTGCGCTGCTGTTATAATGAGAGAGCACGATATTGAGGATTGTTAGAGGACTACAAGAGTGGATATTGTGCTGTGCATAATATCCACTGGTTTGGATGCTTTAAAAGTGAAATGTCTGGAAACAAACAAACATACCGTTTAAAATATCTCTAAATAATATTGATATTTTATTATTTCTCAAGAATTTGGGCTAATTTCAATAATTCCGTGTTATAAAATACGAACTTTTTAATATTTTACTGAATACACAAATTCATATGAAATAAACTCAATATTTTAAACTCCATTTGGGAAGTTATTGTATCTCCACGTTTCGAGGTCCCAAGATCGAGATTCCATCGTTTTTAGAGAGATGTCTGTGCCTGTGTGTGTGAGCTCTATCATTATGAGCTCTAGCAATTTTGGAAATGCTGTTTTTCATCGATAATTTAAACACGCTATTCACAATATTACGATCTCACAATCGCGCCTGTTTTTGTTTCGCTATAAACTGTGCTGTTATCTCAGCAGCGCCCAAAAAGAATGATCTCTGAATGAGAATATTGGGGTAGTGGATCGCAGTTTTTAATGAGAAAGTGCGAAATCGTTTCCTCTACGCAAATATGTAGATATGAATTTCTCATTTTTTTATCATTTCTAATCAGTACGATAAATTCATACTGATGAATCAGGCTTATTATTTGAGCTCTGACAGCAGATGTTCCGTAGAAGGGGCTCCAAAGCCAAGGGGATGCGTCCCTTTATACTTGCTACGAACAATATAGGTCGTAGTAGGCCGGTTTTTCAACGCGAAGTGAAATATATTTCATTGGTGTAGATGTTTGTTGGTTTGCGTCACTCGTACGCTGAAACTATTAATTTTACAAAAAAAAGTAAGAACATAAAATATAGGAAATTGTCTCGAGTTTAATTTATTACGTAACTATTTTTTTCGTAAAATGAATCGGGAAGGAAATATTGATAAAAGGTTGTTTTTGAAATATTGATAAAAGGTTTGTTTTGAAATATTGATAAAAGGTTGTTTAAAGATTCGAGGTGGCAAAGTGAAAATTTGAAAAGAGCACGTCGAAATCTATAAAAACACCAATTTTCAAAACTCCCGGAAAACTTTCCAGGTAACCCGCTTTTTGAGCACCAAATGACTTTACTAATATTAAAGTCAAATTAGCTTCAAAAACGGGTTTTCAGACATGTTGTTGGGAAGCACGATTTTTTTTAATCGACGCGTTTTGACGTCCTGAATATGACCCTAAGTTTTTACGATCCGACTCGTACGGAACGGGGTCAAAATTGAATTTTTTTATAACAAAAAATTAGTTTTGCAGCAGCTGGTTCAACTTAGCGAATTTCCTTAGAATACATAAATCACTATCTAGCGGTTACAGGTTACAACTTTATTGTGATCAAAATGAAATATCGTATCTGATATGATTTTAGTATTTGCAAGGCTAATTTTATTACTAGATGGCTTAAGTAAAGGGGGGAGAGGGGGCATAGAGAAAGAAGAAAATACAAAATATAAAATACCTCTCTTAATATTTGAACAATCGAAAAATGTACGAAGAGTAAAGTTGTAGAAAATAATGTTTGCTACAATTCATTACTTGATCATTTTTTCTCAAACTCTAATGCGTATATTTAGGATTTTAAGTTTTAAACTTAAATTGTAAATATTTCTGAAAATATTAGTGTAACAGAAAAAATGATAAGAAACAAAATTATAGTAAAACTAATTTTCTATAACTTTACTTAATAGAAATTTTTCGATATCACGAATATTAAGGGAGATATGCCAAATTTTGTGTTTCCACTAAAAATTTTTGGCAAAAAATATAATTAAATTTTAATTCAAAAACTTATTGGCGAATTAAATTATTATTACGTACCCGTTAAGTAAGTAAAATGAACTATTATAGTAAATAGTCAAACACGCGTATTATTTTAACTTACTTATAAACAGTAGTCAGTTGAGAACGACGAACGAGTTATGCATGCACCACAGAATGTAATAATTTAAGTTTTTTTTTATTACTAATAATTAATAAAATAATAATTATATATTACTAATAATTAAACCTGAAATAACGGCCAACCTAAATTTTTTTCTCTTACACTAATATTTACAATTTAAGATTGAAAGTTAAAATTCTAAATATCTATGTACACATTAGAGTTTGAGAAAAATTACTGGTTAATAAATTGTAGCAAACATGATTTTCTACAACTATTCCCCTCATACATTTTTCTATTGTTCTAATATTAAGAGACATATTTTATATTTTGTGTTTTTTTCTCTCTCTGTAAGGGGGGCACAGACCTTCCCTTGACCTATGCCATTTATTAATAAAATTGGCCTTGCAAATACCAAAACAATACCAGACACGACATTTTATTTTGATCAGACTAAAATTGTAACCGCTCGAGTGATTTATTAATTGTTAGGAAATTAGCTTAGTTGAAGCAGCTCCTGCGTAACGAATTTTTTTATATATGTTATACATATTATATTTATAGCGCGTTATAAACAAATGGAAATATAATGGGTAAAATTAAGCTTTAAGAATTTTTTTCCCGAGTTCTAATAAACCGATTTAGATGTTTTTGGGCTTTTTTTTATATAGAATTTAATAATATTTTTTGCCATGCAAAATTTTTAGTTTAAAATAAATATTAAGAAAAAACGCTTTTTTGTTATAAAAAAATTCAATTTTGATCCTGTTCCCTATCGAGTTGAAACGTAAATACAGAGTCATATTCAGAACGTCAAAATGGGTCGATTACCAAGAAAATTGTAATTTTACTCTACCATAACAAGAGAAGATGAAAATTTGATTCTACTACTTTTTTCTTTTGATTTTACTATATAAATACCATTCGACAACTCGCTCGCTGAGGTTTGACATAAAAGAATCTTAAGTATTGCTCGTAGTCTCTGATATGAAAATAGAAAAAATACCCAAAGGTAGGATCGAACCCTACATTGGACATTTTTGTTTGGACATTTCGATAAAATTATTAATACAATAAAAAACTAAAAAAGATTAAAAATTTGGTGAACATTTTTTCTCGGAAATAGTTTGCTAGTACGCTTTCTTATTTTCCTAATCAATAACCCTTAGAGAATCCTGCTAAGTCCCATCCCGAGATTAATTTTGAAAATCGTCCCCTTTCTTTGCAATATCTTTATTGTGGGTAACACATTTTAGAATTAAGTAGATTGATCACGTGTGAAATACGACATTTAGTTAAACTCATTTAAAAAATACTTAAATTTTTTAATTTTTAATAATTGTAAATTAGATGTAATAATGAAGCGATTGTAGTAAAAAGTCAATGTTTCCAATTTTGTGGGTTACGATCTTTTCGAATTGGCCATCGACTTGTATATGTATATAATAACTCTGAAAATCAAGTCGTATTGGACAGCAGATACATTTTGTAAAATAGAAACGTATAATTGTAATATTATCATTATATATTAGCTATGTGCATCGTTGTCGAGACTAGCACATAAAAAACTTCACAATACTTCGGGACGGATTTAAAACTCCGCTGTAGTTTGTCATATTTTAACTAGGTGGCAAACTACAGCTAATACCGTATCGCAAAAATTGAATATTTATAGAAGTCATCTTTTAACCACATGTTAAACTACAGCCGAGTTTTAAATCAGTCCCAATTGCGCACTTTTATCACATTGTACAATGCGTAAGAGATGTTATATCCAGTATAAATGAAAACAAATCACATATATATTGTGTTCTACAACATAATCGATGAAATTTGTCCATAAAAGCGTTATTTTATTAAATCAATAAATGATTAAAGTTTATAAAATCTAAGCTTCAGACTATAGTTACGACATTTAGTCTAACTACTTAAAATCGAAATAAACGAATTCCTAAATTAAACAAATATTTGATATTTTCGTAACAATATGGTATTTTAAATTAATTTTAAAAATTTATTTAATAATAATTAAATAATTATAATGGATTTTCGTCAAGTAACGACCCATTCCATACTAAACTAATTTCATTGTAATAAAATTTCAAATTCGCCCCAATACCTAGATCAGCTTTTGTATTATAAATACGTATTTCGACTACAAAGTAGTCATCCTCAGTATAAATTAGCTAGTCGTAATTTACTCTTTGTCAATTAAAAAATAAATAGGAAATAAAAAAAAATAGACAAAATAAAAACTTAAACAAAGATAAAGTATCGCTAAATAATCCACTTAAATCCCGGTATAATATTAAATAAATTTTATTGATATTATTTTTGTTAAAATTACTTTCATTTTTTTACAAATGGTGTGAAATTGTCACCAAATTACCAACAAGTAACATATGCAGAGACAATATAAGAGTAATTTAAATAAGAATACTAACAAGAATAAATTTAATAAAAGTAATTTTAACAAAAATAATTTTAATAAAATTTATTTTATTTCATCTTTGTTTGATTTTTTATTTTGTCTATTTATTTTCATTTTCTATTTATTTTTTAATTGTCAAAGAGTAAATTAAGACTAGCTAATTTATACTGAAGATGACTTTGTAGTCGAAATACGTATTTATAATACAAAAACTGATCTAGGTATTGGGGCGAATTTGAAATTTTATTACCTAGAGTTCTCATTAATTATAATTTGATAATCTAATATTTAATTTCATTATATTTAATGTTGTTTTTAATATTTATTGCATTTGGCAAATAGAATTTTTATCATAATGCACATACCTGCTATATTTGAAAAATAACGTAATTTACAAACGCGTTCTTGTAGCGCATAAAAATCAGCACTTTCTGTATCAATTTTCCCCTCAACATTTGGTGCATACAGTATACTGTGTGGTAATTTTCTAAATCGTATTTTTAAATGACCTTTAGAATACCGAAATGCTTGGTACAACAATAATTCATTTTCTAGGCGTATCAGAAGTAATGGTCTCGATCCATGATTTCCCAGTGCAACCATTAACATTTCTTTAGCAATTTGATTGATTTTTGTATTCTCATTTCCCGAGAATATATTTATATTGGAAAATAATGATGGTACCGATTCCAAACTGTCAATTAACACTTTATTTCCTTGTGTAGCATTTTGTATTAAATAACATAGACGAAACTCAGGTATTGAATATATTTCTAAATTTGCATTTTCCCTGATTACAAACAACCAATATGTTGGTTTTATTTCAACTAAATATTTTTTCCACCAATTTGATTTTCGTTTTGATTGTAATGGTGTTGTTGATTTTAATGTGTTCATCATTTCTAAAGTTGATGATTCTCCGTAAAGTAAATCATCTTCATTGTCACCAGGTTTAAAATCAAGCGGTGTTGGTTTAGTTTCTACCATTGGTTCGGGTACTTCTTCTGGTACCGTATAGCTAAATAATCCACTTAAATCCCGGTATAATGTTAAAGTTGCAATTAATGGAATCTAAAATTTAAACAAGCATAGTTTACAATAGTCTTAAAGTCGTTTTAGCCTACACAATTTCTTTAAATTAAAATAATAATTAAATTAAAAAAATATTTGAAATATTTATTGTACAAGAAATGGTTTAATTGTATGAACATTAATATGTATCAATCCGACCTTATTCAGTGCGATAAATTAGTACCTAGCGCCAACTGACGATACTATTGAATGTGCACTTGTGTCAAGTAATAACTATGTTTATTGTTTACTCATTGGTTAGTTTAAATTATTTTGTGCTTAAATATTTTATTGTACAGTAACTGCTCCGTTGGCTTTTCCTGTTTTATGCCAAAACTATTTATTTTATTAAAAATGTTGTGTGTCTTTATAAAAATCTCACACCGTGAGTACAGCAGCACGGATGAATGCAACTCCAAATTAGTATATCCTATTTGTAAACCTCAAAAATTGTACACCATCCAATGAAAGACGCATAAAAATCGGCTCAGTTTAATTAACGTAATGCGGAAACAAACAGTAAAACGGCTTTTTGGCATCTATTATCATTATTTTTATCAAACGTATTTTGAAAACATTTTTGTACAGAATTGAACCTGTTAAAATTTTATTAAAAGTATAGTTAAAGGAAATTTGATGTGAATGATTATTTTCCGTAACTTGAAAAAATATAATTGACTGTGTAGAATTACAAAACACTTCTAGTACAAGAAGCTGTACAATTTTATTGAATAGTTACTCAAAATCATTAATACTCAAATTGTGGTAGTTTAAAATAGCTATTACACTATGATAAAAAATCTACTATTTGTTTTACATGTTTGTATAATATTTGAGTTTTATTAATAAAACAAATACAATTATAATATATAACCGAAAGTAATGTGATTATTTTGTTATCATTCAACTATTATTCAATAGATGGCAAAAACGTTAAACAAAATCTGTGTTGTACTTTTTTGAAATCACATTTAGGGTGTATTCGTTTTGGGTGCTTACACGCTTTCAGCGCTCACGCTTATAAGCGCAAATTATTGACGTTGGTTTTGACTTATGAACGCATACTTTTGAAAATGCCGTTCGTTTTGGAATTATAAGTACGTGCAAACGTCAATTGGCATCACTATTCAATATGGCGGATGAAAACAGTTCTGTTGTTTTTCAACCAATAGAATGTTTGTTTGAGTGACTTCAAAAGTCCCTAGAATCAAACCAAAATATCCTAAATTGACAATTTGAAAAAAATGTCGATAATGTAGGTTGTTTTTTTTTTTTAATAAGATTTTGTATGTTATATAGTTTTCGTTTTGTTTATTCAGAAGAAAAAAAAGATACAAAATATTCAAAAAATTAAAAATGCATAAAACCCTTAAACATATTTCCCTCCTGAAAAAACCCTACGATGACTACACTGTGTACATGACAAATAAACAAACGCTTATATAGTGTTTGTTTTGGAAGTTAATACGATTTAACGATGGCGCTTTTGCTGCCTTACTTCGATAGAGCAAGCGCCTGTGATCGTGGTGTCTATCGTGGAACTAAATCATTAGCGCGCTTTGTCAGCATACCCAGCGCCAAGACGCACACTAAAATGTAGGCGTCCAATACGAATACATCCTTTATATGGTTGATTACCATCTGTTGAATCTTTAAACCGAAAGTAATCGCGGAAGAATAATTTTCAAAATACTTATCCAAATGTAATGAAAATTGGAATGTGCAGTCCAAAATCGATAACAACGGTCGTAAGCTTTCGTTATCTCTCCTAAACATAGTAAGACCTTGTCGTTGGTGGAGAGGCTCGCGTGTATCGATGAAGGGCTATGCTATGCCGGCGGTAACTATGTTACTGACAGGAAGACCCATGCCAGACAGGATGGCCCTGAGAAGCCAGACTAAGAAACCATGCAAATCCAAGCTACGGTGCGAGGCATTGTGTCTAGGACAACTAGCCGTAAGCTAGGGCCGCAGGGTTAAATACTGTCGTTGACAATCCCCTTGGAGCAACTGGCGAACTCCATTGTATAATTGCCCTCCCCATCAAGAGTCCAATGGGGTAGTAGACGCCCCGATTTACTCGTGGGACCAAATAATGGAAACAAAAGTAAAAAATAATAACTCTGGGGTCTAAATTCCCCTCAACAATTAAATCAGCCGAGGCTGCGCAAGCTAACCTCGCTGAGACACAAAAAACTGCTGGTGCGCCCAACCCAGTAGAAAATATGTACAAGATATTACACTCTTGCCCTGAAGGAAGAAAAGAAAAATCTCTTGGGTGCAGTCCGGAGAAGAGCAGCAATAGAAAAAGCCAGGGCTGAGGGGAAACCGATTCTCCCGAGGAAGAAAAACCGTACAAATACGTACATCAGTGGGGGCTAATCCAGGGAATCAATCCCTAAAAAACACACAGAAAAAGAGTTTGAGATCTGAAGACGAGACTCCAAGCCGGAAACCGATCTCAAAAAAACGTAAGGAGGGAAAACAAGCAAAGGCTAGAAATACCTTTGCTGAGACCGCCTCAACCACAAAGATGTGCTTGCACTGCGGGTGTATCCTTAGGTCAAAATGACTCAGGAACAATCCGAAAACGTGCAACTCTCGATGCTGCTAATCCTCACTAGCCAAGAGCTTGTTGTGTTGAAAATTATTAAGAATAATTTTTCTGACCCCAACACACATTCTAATTATACAAGAAAAAGTATAAAAGGAAAATTATTTAAGATGAGAATATTTTTTACTAATAAACTTTTACTAATATTTTTTTATTTTTTGTGTGTGTCGAGTATCGGAATCTGTTGTAGGTTCGACAACGCATCTTTTTGAAGGTTAAAGAGAGCCAAGATTCCATCGTGAGGAATCGTGCTGGAAGTAAACACAGCGGATCTAAGGTTGATTCAAAACGAGGGTTTAAATTATTCCTCGGGTTTGGTCAAGTCAGCCTTAGACTGTTAAAAGCACAAGAGGGTAACAATGCCAGCTCCTCAAATGCTGCAAATAAACCTCCAGCACAATAAATGTGGCGAGTAAAGTTTAAACTCGCCACAATTCCGAAAAAAGTTAAAACAGTACTGGACATTGAGCTTACTGCAAGTGAGCTTCAGCATGCAATAATTAACTCTTTCCAAGCAAACTGCTAGGAGGTCTCAAAAGACATCAGAAAGTCATCTTGCTGATGAGTAAAGACAAAGGAATAAAAGGCAAAAAGTTCGCCAACTATTTACAGAACAAAAAGGATAGGGAAATGGGACAACTACCATAAAGCCTTTACTGAATACAAAAGGTATCTGCAAAAATCCAAAACAAACTCTTGGAGAAAACTCTATATTGAGTCGTGATCTGTGAGAGCAAGACTCCATCGTATTCTAGCGAAGAAACCAGCGTACACCATTGGGTCACTACGTAAGTCCGATGGTGAGTACACTAGCTCTGGGAAGGAGACACTCGAAACACTAATCCAGGCTCATTTTCCGGATTCGGTTGCAATAAACAGTGAAAATCTTTTCCACGAACAATTTAACCAAAACGAAAGCGAATGGAGAAGACCTTCAATCGCTCAAAGATCGAATGGGAAATAAACTCATTCCACCCCTATAAAGCACCGGAAAAAATAGCAGAGCACCTTTTAACTCTGGTCACATTTTCAAGGCAAGCCTAGCTACAGCATATATTCCAACAGTATGGAAGCTAGTAAGAGTGACCTTTTCACCAAAACCAGGGAGGCTCAATCACTCCACGGGAAAGCATTTTAGACCAATTAGTCTGTCATCGTTTCTACTAAAGATAATGGAAAGACCAAATACAGGATTGAGGAGGGATTCGCAAGGAAAAAAAACCACCTTGTGCGGTTTTCTTGACATAGAGGGGGTATTTGACAATGCCTCTTACAATTCCATGATTGATTCTGCAAGTTGGCACGGAGTAGACATCTTTTTCAGGTGGATAAACTCTATGCTGATAGGTAGAATAATACAAATTTCCTTTCTTGGAGAGTCTGTCACTGCGAGAGCCACAAAGAGATCTCCGCAGGATGGTGTATTATCCCCACTCCTGTGGAGCCTGACAGTGAACAGCTTACAGATGAACCTCAACCAAAAAGGATACAATACACAGGGGTATGCGGACGACATTGTAATCGCAATCCAAGGACCCTGCGAAGCACAATCTTGGAGCTTATGCAGAACGCTCTAAGATTCACACAGGAATAGTGTATCAACCAGGGATTGGAAATAAACCATGGTAAGACCACACTAATTCCATTCACACGGAAAAGGAAGGTGGATAACATAAAACCACCCATCCTCTTCGGTGAAAGACTACAGATCGCAAGGGAAACCAAATTCTTAGGAGTAATGTTGGACTCTAAACTAACATGGAACCCTCATCTGGAATACATAACAAATAAGAGCAAATCCTTCTCTCATGCTTTGCAAGAGAGCATGTGGAAAGGTCTGGGGGTCTAAAATCCAAAATAATCCACAGGCTTTACACAACAGTAGTTAGGCCAGTTAAAACCTATGCTGATCTAAGGTTAATCATATAACAGCATGTACAAAGGTATGCAGGATCCAAAAACTGGCCTGTTTGTGCATTAAATGTGCAATATGGATCCATTCCCACAGTTACTATGGAAATGATACTAAGGCTGATTCCGTTAAACATTGTAATAATATCTAAAGCGAGATCCATCGTCTATATACTGTCTTGCAATAATAACTGGGTTTTAAAAAAATCAGTTGTACATGCAAGGATCGTGGTAACATCAATCACCTCAGACCCCGTTTCTGAAATGGGCACAGATATACTTCCCAAAATTTATTTCTTCTCAAAACCTTGGTATATCAACGAAGGATTAAAAATAAACTCTGGTAAAACCACACTAATTCCATTCACACGAAAAAGTAAGATGGATAATATAAAACCACCCATCCTCTCGGTGAAATACTAAATATCGCTAGGGAAACTAAATACATAGGAGTAATGCTAGATTCTAAACTAACATAGAGCCCTCATCTGGAATATATTATAAATAAGAGCAAATCATCTCTCACGCTCTGCAAGAGAGCATGTGGAAAAATCTGGGGTCGAAAACCCAAAATGATCCACTGGCTGTACACAACAGTAGTTAGGCCAATTATAATCTATGTTGCTCTAGTGTGGTGGCCAAAGGTTAATCAAATAACGGCATACACAAAGCTGCCCAGGATCCAAAGACTGTCCTGTTTGTGTATTACTGGATCCATGAACAGTACACTCAAAGCTACCGTAGAAATAATACTAGGGCTAACTGTGATAAACATTGTAATAATTGCTAAAGCGAGATCCAGCGCCTATAGACTATCTTGCACTAATAACTATATTACAAAAAATCGGGTTGGATATGCAAGAATCACCGAACCCGTTTTTGAAATGGGCACAGATGTACTTCCCAAAATTTACTACTTATCAAAACCTTTCACTGTAGTCTGTGACAAGGACATGTGACCGGATGGAGAATTAACCAATCTCAAGAATGGAATCGTTTGGAATATAGGCGGCTCCATAAATGGAGAAGGGACCGTGGCGGGAATCTACGGGGAAAGATCCCAGGCAAACATAAGCTTCAACTTGTATAAATGTGCCACAGTTTTTCAGGTAGAAGAGGCTACATAAACCAGAACGTATATATTCTCACGGACAGTCAGGCTGCTTTAAAAGCCTTGTCTGCAACTTAAGTCGCCTCAGGTGTAGCCAAGGATTGCCTAGAGGAACTACTGGAGTCGGAAAAACGGTATAATGTTAAATTTATTTGGGTGGTGGGTCACAGTGGTTTCGAAGGAAACGAATAAACAGATGCCTTGGCAAAGAAGGGAATCGGAATACCCTTCATAGGCCCAGAGCTTATTTTAGGAATTCCGAAGACAGCATGTAAACAAGTGATCAACGAGCAGATGAATGTTAAACACCGTGATCACTGGGAAAATATACCGCTACAAAAGCTCGAGAAAATACTGTTTCGAAATGCATCCAAGAGGCTATCCCTCGATGCACTGAACCTAAACAGGATACAACTTCGAAAAGTTACCGTATTCATCACCGGGCATTGTCACATACGAAAGCACCTGCACACAATAGGACTCCATAACGGCAGAATGTGCGACGAGGAGGAGGAAAACTCCAGCCTTATAATCTTTCACTGCGAATCTGTCGGTTACCGTAGATACAAGATATTCGGTGCATCTCAACCTTCAACCTTCGGGAAAACCTGAAAAGCAAGCTCCTGGCTATTGCCAAAACATGGGAGAAGCGAATAACGCCAAGCTAAAGTGAAGGTGGGAGCATGATGGGCCATAAGGTTGACGTGCAATATTTTATATAAGCCCCAAGATATATCTATCTAAGGTTTCCTTTTTTAAAAACCATTAAAAAAAATTCAGAGCTCTTTCAAAAAATACTCTTGATTGCATTTGGATAATTATATTGGAAGTTTTTCTTCCGCAAATAATTATTGTTTAAAAAATCCCATAGACAGCAGTGAATCGTCTTTTATATCCTCCTAATTTAGAAAAAATAAATACTTTTAAATTGTTTTTTGTAAACTAGCGTCTATTTATTTCCATTGTTAGTATGGTTGCCTGTCGGTTATATTATACCAACGGAAGCGACGGGCGTTTACTTTATTTGACATTTAAGTAATATGCCTACACATCCATACCATTTTTTTACATCAAATGCTCAGGATGGGGATCGAACACACGACCTGTGGTATTTTAGATCAATGCTCTACCAACTGAGCTACCTTAAATGTTATGGTAGTGCTATGCATATGATCTTTCACTATCATTTTTGATGCGATTTTATTATTAATTTTGTTTATTTACTATTCACATATTTTTAAATTGTTTTTTTGTAAACTAGAGTCTATTTATTTCATATCATTTTCATATAAGCATATGAAAATATATAAAATAATATATATAATATATATTATATTTTCACATACCAATAACAATATTTTATTACAAGTAATGTAACAACTAACTAAGTAAGTTGTTAGAATACCAAGTATATACTGAGTTGTATATCAATGATTGAATTGTTAACAATTCTGCGTATTCGAATTGTTAACAATTCACTTTCCGAGGAACATTTAATCACAAATTATAAGAAAACTATTGAGGAAAATTTTTCAAACATTTGATGTCAAAAAATGGTAAAAATTAATACGTTAACATTAAATATAGAAAAATAAAAATGAATAAAATAGTCATTTATGATTCTATTTACGCATTATAAAGATCGATCGTACAATTATAACATAGTCCTCTAATGTACAAGTATCTAATAGACTAGATACTTGGTTACAAAGTTTTCCCGAGATTTTTCACTGTTGGTCATGCGAGGGGTGCATGGCAATTTTCCCGAGTGTTTTTGTGATTAAAACTTCAATTCTTTACATCGGCATGTAATTTTAAAACATGGAATTTCCCTTTAATTTTTTGAATTTTTTCGTAACCCTTTGATCCCTTTCTGCCGTTGCGGATTGCATGCCATCAATTATTATTAGAGCTTCAATTTGTTTGTACTACCTTATGTTAAAAAGGCATGCAGTATAATATCACACAAAAACTCTCAACAAAAAGAAAAGCGCTTTTCCTTCTGACGTGCAAGCGTGCGGAAGCCAAGAACCCGTCTATTTTCCATATTTTAGAGTTAATTATCAAGCCTTAAAAAGGCATGCGGTATAAAAGGGGAGAACGTCACCTGTCACCATCTCCTGGTCTATAACGGCGAAAAGACGAAAGAGCAATAATAATGTATTTTTTATTTATTGAATGTGGGTTTTCTATAATTTTATTTATATTTACAGTCGGTTAAGGCTTAACCGTTAAGCAGCGTGTGAACGATACTTATGACAAATAAGAACATTTCAATTTCAAAATAGTCACGTATGAGCAAAATAGACGGAGAGAATTTTCTTAGACGAACCTTTCTAATAGAACATTTGTCCAGTTACCATGAAAATAGTTATGATACAGATTTTTATTAAAACATTAAAATTGTAAAAAGTTTCGAAAATATTAGTTACAGAAAATGGTTTGGTGATGCAGTCGAACTTGTTATAAATTTTATGTATTATAACTTTTTTACCATGAGCTTCCGGCACATATGTTGAAGTATTATCAAAAGAGGATCAAACACAATGTAATTAAATAATTCATGTAGAGAGCTTTAATTCCATGTTATTATTATTACCTTGAACAAACAAACTGAAACTACCAGTTCCTCTAAACTTTTCTCGTTACTTGAAATGATTTTCCATATGTTTGACGCTAAGAGTGTTGATTTTTAACTTATTTTAAATGTAAATTATTTAACAGATTCTACCACTTCATCTAAACTGTTAGATCGTTACTTGAAATGATTTTCCATATGTTTCACGTTAAGAGTGTCGATTTTTAACTTATTTTAAATCTAAATTATTTAAATTTAACCAATAATGTTATATTATATTTATTTTTATATAACAATTGTTAGTAGTTTTAAAAACACGTCAACAACCGTCACCTGACTAATTCTATTTATCCAACAGATAGTTGTTTGTTACCATAATTTTAGTATAAATAGGATGGATGCACTTGTAGCACTTAATCACAGTTTTGATGATGGAGTCAAATCCGAATCATGACAGTAAATAATTTTTGTTGTTAATAAAGTGGTTAAGTGAATTAATGGTAGTTGAAATTTTGTGTTTTCTCGCATACAACACACAATTATTAAATAATACAAATTTTACCTACCCTGGCTATAGCTGTTTTTCCAACAACTAATTTTGTCGAACCACGTGTTTCTCTTAACGTAAAATTGATCACTTGACTATCTTCAGTTAATAACGTTATATAAGGATCAGCACTTGTTGCATGTACAATAGGTGATCCCAAATCTAGAGGAATATGTTGCAATTGTTTAGCACCCATCAATAATCGTATACCCATTGTCGTCACTTGCACAATATACTTATTTTTCCCAATATTACAAGCAAATATTGTGGGACTCTGCGTACAAAAACCGGAATTTTCTACTTCATTAATTTCTTGACCAGTTTGTAAAACCTGTAAAAAATAAGTTATGTTATATACTCGAAATCGAAATATATATCGAATAGTTTATTATTTGTGCCCTCTCCCTGCAATTATATTGAATTTTCAGCTTGGTAGCATTTATATTTTATTAGCTGAAAAAGCTGGCAACTGGCTTCAAAAAATTTTTATATGGAGTGCATAGGAAATGTTTATCAATTAATAATTTTTTTCTAAATTTTGACAGTTCAAAACGTTATTTTTTTAAGTTTTAAATTTATTGATAAATAATTTATTTCCAAAATTTTGTTAATGCAGGTATTTATATAAAAACTATATTAGAGATGAAGTCATCAAAAAACCGGCTATAATTTTGGAACGGTTTGGCATTTTGAACTTCTGATAGTTTATCTGGAATCGTTAGGAAAATTTATCCTTTGCTATAGTTTTCTCCAAATAATTCGGGCAAACATACACATTATACACAGAGATAGATATGAATGTGGCATTTAGTATAACAGGTGGCCGCAAAAATAGCAAAATAAAATTCCCTGGCTAGATCGTAAACCATTTTTTCGATTTTGGTAATCAGATTAAAAAAATCAATTCGTTGATTATCTAAATGTTGTCCATATACGAGGTCTGCCCGAAAAGTATCCAACTTGCTTTAATATCTTCGTCCCAGAGTGTTCGAGCGACCTCTGCGATGCATGAACGTCAACAGTAAAGCCTCACGAACTTATCGGTTGCTCGCCGACACCTACAGGGCGTATAGTTCATGCGCAGCGTGTATTTGTTTACAAAGCCTTTTTGCGTACGTCGGATTTTGTTATTGTTAAAAATGACTGAAAGATCAGATGAACGAATTTGCATCAAATTTTGCTTCAAACTCGGAAAAACTAGTTCGAAAACTATTCAAATGATGCAGAAGGCCTTTGGGGATGAGCATATGGGCAAAACACAAATAAAAGAGTGGTATAACCGTTTCCAAAGTGGCCGTACATCTGTTGATAGTGATCCTCTTTCTGGCCGACTTTCGACGACAACAACATCGGATAATATTGAGCGCGTGCGACTTGTTACTGAAGAATATCGACGTTTGACAAATTCAAAAAGTGGGAGCGGTGGGAAATCTCATCGAATCTTTTGCAGCAGTTTTTAACACATATCGCACTGCTTCGCCAACCTCCGTACAGTCCCAACATAGCCGTCTGTGACTTTTGGTTGTTCCCAAATTAAAAAAAAACGCTCAAAAGACACCGGTTCGACGACAAAAAGACGGTTGAAGATAATGCGACGAGAACACTCAAGGCTTTTCCAAAAACTGACATCCAGGACTGCTTCGGAAAGTGGAAAAACCACCGCTGGGAGCGTATTATTCAATCAAATGGGGACTACTTTGAAGGATGCCACTCGTCCGACGAAAAATAACGCCAGCGCGGAGATATGAAGGTAGGTCGGATACTTTTCGGACAGACCTCGTATGACACGCATTTTCATTTTAGTTGATATTTTACATGACTAATTTTTTTCTCTTCTAAAACTACATTTAGTTGATTAAATTAGATTTTCCATAGCCATGTACAATAATTTCATAACATTTCCAGATTTTTCCTGACAAAAAAAAAGTATCGGAAATTTTCCGCATTTCCAGAAATTGGCACCCTGTATATGTACCAAATGTATCCATGCCTATACGGTTTTAAAATTTATCACGAAATTTTTACTGCAGTTAGTGATATCAAGCGGTTGGCACACTTACGTAAGTCCAACAGTTTAAGATTATCAACTTTTCATATTGTATACATACCACTGTTTGTTTTCTTTAAAAAAAAACCTTTAAAAACATACAAATAAACAAATAATGGTATGTATACGATATGTAACAAACAGTTGGAACAGCATTGTAGTCGGGCTTACGTACGTACTAAGAGCACATTCTATAATAAAGGTTGGGCGGCCGGCCATTATTTACGTTATCAAGTACACACAAAATTTGTTTACCTATCATAGTCATAAACACATTATTACCGATTTCGATGAAATTTGTTTTTAACTACTAAAATTGATCCAAGGAATCTTTTTTTATCATCTTTATGAAACGTTTAACTCATCAAGGCCGAGTTTAAGGGATTTTCGGCCTTCGTACTTACAGAGCTATTACTACAGGAAAAATCAGAGTCTATCTAACCCCGAAATATCTTCTGAACGAAAAGAGCTACAGTGCTGCTTTTCCGAATATAAACTATTTAAGGAATTATAAGAGAACAAATTTTTGCGTTTCGTTAAGAAATAATAAACGGTTAAAAAGTTATTTCGGTTCAAAAACCGTAAAATAGCAGGAACGCCCACAATTTTTGGGAACATAATATGGTCCAGGGTCTAGACCATAAGTCCTTAGAAGTTGATATTTGGCATACAGTTGAATATAGTGCCGAAACCGAAAAATTATCAAACCACGAAATTTATATCGGGAAATGGAAAATTTTTGCATTTTTGTTTTGATAAAATTAATTTAGGAAATATTGCTGCCCTATGATTGGTCCATATTTTCTAAATATATACTTAATTTAGCAACACACCACTTGTGAGATTTGTGCACGATTTTTTAAAACGTTGTTGCTCCACTTCCAGAAATGCTAGAAGGATGCGATTTTTTTCATTCAACGCGGAATTTTTGAAACCTAAAATAAGAACCTTTGAACATATGAAAAACCAAAAATTAAATTTTTGTGTTTAAGTTTATGTCACTTCCTGACATATTATAAGGATGCGACTTTTTGCATTCGACGTGGGATATCTCAAAACCTATTTGTAGATCGAAAAAATTCAATTTTCCCAACGCAACATCCGAAAAAATGGGAAAAAACAAAAATTTGTGGTTCTAATATTTTCTACATGGTAGTTTGATCAGATATAGGCAGTCGATTTTGAATATCGAATATGTTATTATGTTCATTGAACAGTTCAAATAAACATATCCATCCATTGTTTAGTTTTTCTGAATATGAGTACATTTATTCAAAAATTATAAGCTTTTATTAGCGAATTTCCTCCAAAGGAAATGCAGCTACTGTTTTCACACCAATATTGGAATTTCGTAAAAATTTATACAAATGTCCATCGACATACTAAGAGAAAACTTCCGAAATAAATTTTTTCAACTAAATTTTTTTTTTCATTTTACTTTGCACTTACATTCTTACATTTTAAATTAAATAGCCAAAATTAAAATGTAAGAATGTAAGTGCAAAGTAAAATGAAAAAAAAAATTTAGTTGAAAAAATTTATTTCGGAAGTTTTCTCTTAGTATGTTTTTAAAATTATGTAACGCGGCAAGTTTTAATTTAAAATATTTGAATAAAAAAAAAACAAATAACTTGCCGCGTTGTAAAACAATCTTTGGCTTGAATGTTGATGAAAGGATCCCTTTAAAAATCTCGACTTGTAAGACAGCAAATGAAATGATCACGTAGCGGTCTCGATACTAAAATTAAATATGCTTTCTTTATTTTAGAAACCTTTGCATATCCACTACCAACTTTCCTTTTTATTACGGTAATTATTTATGTTTATTACCTTAGTAACTATCAACAAACTCATTATGGCTTTTAGGATTTTTAGATGAATCTTTATATTCATCCAATCTCCTACAATCACAAGATTGGAAGGACTTTATGGCAAGAAAAGTCAGAAATCAACAGCAATCTTACAACAACAATTTTTTAGTTATAAATATGATGAACAAAAGTCTGTTGCTGATAATTGTTTATTAATTGATGGACTAGCACAGGATTTACGATCAAATAGAGAAGTCAAGGATAGTTGGATGATGTCACGAATATTAAATTCTTTACCTACAAAATTTGATCATTTTCATACAACTTGGGAATCAGTGGCTGAAGCTGATAAATCTCTTCAGAATTTACGTGACCGTCTACAGCAGGAAGAAACTCGGCTTCAGATTCGTGAGTCAGAAATTGTTGGAAATGCTCTTATTGGTAAATTTAATACATTTAAGAAAGAAAATAAGCATCATCAAACTAAATCACAAAAGAAGGTAGATAATACAAATTATAGTCAGTCTAAATCTAGTAAAATTAAATGCTTCAAATGTGGCGAAAGTGGACATATGAAACGTGAATGTACGAATAAACCTTGTGCTGAATATCTTGAATACTGTAAGAAAACTTATGGATGTAATATTTGACAATTTGCAAATGAATGTCCATAGAAACAAAATAATGCAGTTGAGAAAACAAATGCCAAGTCTTTTGTTTCAGCCACTCTATCGTCAATGTATTTTGAAAAATCATCAAACACTCGTGAACTATGGATCAAAGACAGTAGCGCTACGCATCACTTAACTGGAAATTTGAAATGGTTAACAAATATTCGTTTATTGGACATTCCAATTCTAGTAGAAATAGGAGATTCAACGAAGTTAGAAGACGTTGTATTTGGAGATGTTGAATTGAATGCATATGATAATGAAAAATGATATCCCATTGTATTACGTGATGTGTCATTTGTACCTGGTCTTACATTTAATTTATTTTCTGTTACAACTGTTATTGACAAAGGATACACGCAACAAGCGACAGCAGAAACTTCATAATTATGGAAGGAAACAAAATTGTCTTAGTGGCTGAAAGAATTGGAGGATTATTTAAAATGATTTTTCGTTCAAAAGAAGAGTATAGTTTGTCAGCAGTAAGTTTAATACTTTGGCATGAAAGACTTACACATTAAAATATTCGTCATGTTCAGGAAATTTTGAGTAAGAACAACATCAGTTATATTGATGACTGGCAAGATGTATGTAAAGGATGTGTGTATGGAAAACAACACAGAATATAACATCCACGAAATGATAATATTGCTGAAGCTCCTCTTGATAAAATTCACGTCGATTTAGAGGAAATGAATATTTCATCTCTTGGTGGTGCAAAATATTTTTTACTATTTAAAGGTTATTACAGTCGATTTCGTACAATTTATTTTCTAAAGTCTTAATGTCAGATAATGGATCAGAAATTAAAAATATCAGAAGCAAGAATATTTTTGAAAATCTGGGAATATTTAATGAAAGCTACTTATACACCTCAACAAAATTGAAAAATTGGAAGAGAAATGCATACGATGGTGGAAACAGCACGGTCAGAAATTTATGCAAAGGATCTTGATCCATCATTGTAGGCTGAAGCTTTAAATTATTCAGTATTTACGATAAATCAGACTAGAACGAGTAATGAAATTAACAAATCACGCTGATTTGTGGTTTGGTCGTCGAAAGAATTTACAATCCATGAGAAGTTTTGGATATGAATGATACATGCTGCTACCAGATCATCGTCAAAAACTTGACAAAAAGAGTAAGAAGGGTATTTTTGTTGGTTATTATATGGAAGAACATGGTTATAGGGTTTTTTACCTAGTGAAAGACATGTTGAAGTATCATACAATGTAATTTTTGATGAGAAAATTGATTCAGAAGACAGTCACATGGAAATAAATTGTAAAATGATAGATAAGCAATCAAAATTGAAAACTGATGAAGAGAATTTTGAGTCGATATAGAAGATGATGAAACTCAGGAGGAGTATTATAAAAGTTATGAAAGTAATGAATCAGAACCAGAAGTCAAAACGCCAGTATATAATCTTCGGAATCGAAGAAATATAAATTTACCTCTAAAATACAATGATTATGTCATGATTGGTGAAGTTGAGGATATTTCAACAACAGATGCCTTGAATGATCCAAGATGGAAGATGGAAGAAAGCAATGCAAGATGAAAACCATTAACATGTAAATGGGTATTACGTGAAAAAGTAGATGGAAGATTAAGAGCAAGAATTGTGGCTCGAGGTTTTGATCAAACTCAGCGAATTGATTACACTGAAACTTTTGCTTCAGTGGCCAGGCATGCAAGTATACGAATATTATTAAGTCATACAGCAAATAAAAAATGGAATAATGCTATCTTTGATATTAACACAGCTTTTCTCAATGGTAAATTGTCAGAAGAAATATTTATAATGCAGCCAGAAGGTTTTGAGGATAGTTCTGCCATTTAAAAAGAAGCCTCTATGGTCTGAAACAAGCATCAAAGGAAAGGAATGTTACTATTAATAAAGTATTAAAAGAATTTGATTTTGAAGATACAGATGATGATCCATGTATTTTCTATAACAATGAAAAAGGAGTAATTATTGGAATATTTGCAGATAATGGTATTATAATAGAACAAGATGAAGCAGTAATAAATCAGACATTAACAGGATTAGGCGAAAAATTTTAAATGAAGTTGACTGATGCACAAGATGGAAAATTGTTTTATCTTGGAATGGAAACTCAATTAAAAGAAAATGGTATTCTGGTAACTCAAGAAAAATACAGACATGAAATATTATTACGTTTTGGTTTTTAAGAATCATACTCAGTAAATACGTCTATTGAACCTGGAATATTGACAGAAAAGAAGATAAACGATAAACCATTGAAGAATAAACCGTATCGACAAGCTATTGGAAGTCATTTGTATTTGTCAACCATATCAAGGCCAGACATTAGTTTTGCAGTAAATTATTTGAATAGACAAGTTAGTAATCCTAAATTTAGTCATTGGACAATGGTTGAACGAATTTTTAAGTATCTTAGAGGAACAGAAAAGTTTGGTATATTTTTCAATGGAGATTCAGAATTAAAAGTATACACAGATTCAAATTAAGGTGGTACGGAAGAAGATATAATTTCAACAAGTGGTGTGTTGATTGAATATGGAGGACCTATAGTTTGGTTAGCGCAAAAACAAACAATAACATCATTATCATCAGCAGAGGCAGAGTAGAGTATCGAGCTACAGTGAGTGGAATTTAAGAAATTAGTTGGGTGCGAAGAATTATGATAGAACTACAAATAAGTAATTTGATTCAACCTATAAAAATGTACATCGATAGTTCAGCAGTTAAAAACATGTTAGAATGTATCGAAGGAAAAAATGCAAAAGGAAAAAAACATATTGAAATCAGAAGAAAATTTTTGAATCAACACATTGGCAAGAATGTAAATTTAATTATTATTAACAGAGATTAATAGAGAGATCGCTCATGCCTATACTAAAATGTGAGTCAAGTTTTGGGCACTGAAAAAGAGCGACACCTTAGAAGAAAAGGTCGGCGACTGGTTGCCAGTGCGAGAAGGAAGCTCTTATAGAGAATCGAGCGTTAGAGTAACAGAGAGAATCTTATGCGTTATTTCCGATATGTTGCCAAAACGCTTACTGTTTTCGCGCATAAGAATGTCTTTGTTCTCAATGGTAACCTATAGGGAATCGCGCGTTAGAGTGACAGACACTCTTATGCGGAAATTTAGTTTTTATTTTTTAAATTAAAAAAAAATGTTATTAACGTTATAAATATTATTTTTCAAGCAATTTAATTAATGTTTTTTATAAAAATTAATTTTTTATATAATAGACTATTGGTTTTTACATTAAAAATATTCTTGGATTATAAATAAAAAGTATATTTTAAAATTTTAAAGAGTTTTTATTAAGTAAATGAACATATTTTGTTTTTGTTTTGATTTGAAATTCTAGCAACTGAATTATGTTTGCTAGTAGCAACATTTCTTATAGTCGGGTAAAAATAGACATTTCAAATAACAAAAATTCCAACAGAGCTTACTTTTGGTAGAGACCATGGGTACACCAGTAAAAATAAAGTGCCAAAAGTCCACATAGATCCCATGTGTGCTAAAAAAGTTATACAAGGTCAAAGGTAAAAATTTTCGGTATTTTGGATTTTTCTCGAAAACGGTAAGTTTTATCAAAAATATAACCCAAACAAAAATTGTAGATCATACCAACAATTTTTATCAACAAAAATGATCCTTACACTTTTTTTCCTAAGAATCAAAAATTATCAAAAAATAGTAATAAAACCTGGAATAAAATTAACAAAAAATTTTTTAATTAAAAACAAAATCAAAAATTATCAAAAATAAGTAATAAAACTTGGAAACAAATTATGTTGACTCGTTTATTACTTAAACTAGACTGGAAGAGGTCAAATTATGTGACCTAAAGCCAAAACGAAAAACAAAAAATATTGTTGATTCCTTACAAAAACAAATCCAAAATTTTAAATATTTTTTAACTACACAGCTTGTATTTTAAAATACACCCAATGTGCAAACAATGTATAGTGCATCTATC
The DNA here is from genome assembly GCA_963920215.1 of Nineta flava. NCBI lineage: Eukaryota > Metazoa > Arthropoda > Insecta > Neuroptera > Chrysopidae > Nineta > Nineta flava. The sequence goes on from OY986040.1 coordinate 65,162,084, forward strand.
ACTGTCTATGCACAGTTAACAGTATACCATTATACTCTACAGACAGACGTCCCCACCAAAGACTGATCTTATGACAAATGTCTGTGGTGAGAACGTATCAAACCCGGCTCCGATTTTAATGCAGAACAAAGTAAACCATATCATAGTAATTACATTTCAAATTTTACTCCAATTCCTAGAATATTTGTATGTATTTTATAAATACGTATTTCGACTATAATGTAGTCATCATCAGTATGGGATATGGATTCAGAAATATGTAGTCCAGTTAAGATCTACATCCGTGCTTGCAAAAGGTCAGGTCGTTCTGAAGTTTTTATTTGTTGTTAGGACCTAAACCAATATTAAAAAACCAGATTTGAAATTTCCAAAGTGTTGTGCTAGCGGCGGTGTACCCAAAAAACCATGAAATTTTCAGTTTTTGCTCAATATCTCAGTGAAGGAAGGGTCTGACCGGTATAGTCATTCTATACACTTTTAAAGTAGACTAAATTTTCAATAATTTAAGATCAAAACAAGCTCTATACAGCTATTGGTTCCCAAGATACAGTTCTTAGAAAATAGGCCATTTTTTCCAAAAAGTGAAATTTTTTCGAAATGGTCACTTATTTTGTAAAATATCTTCTAAAATACGTATCATATACAAATATGAAAAAAATTTATTTGTCAAGTGTAAGAGCAACAAGTATGTTATCTGTATGCATAGGAATACTAAATGGCTAGCACCATATAGCAAGAAACGCATAAGAGCATCCTTGTCACTCTTACATAATATTCTCTATACATCGCCATTGATAAACAAGGACACTGTTAAATGAGGAGACCGCGTGCGTTACAGCTGACAACGTAAAGTAAAAAACGCCATAAGAGCATCCTTGTCACTCACATAATATTCCCTATATGTTGCCGTTCAGTAATAAAGTCAATTATTATGCGCGACGACTCATAATATTTGGAAGGAGAACAGCTGGTATATAGGAAATAACGCATAAGAGTATCTCTGTTACTCTAACGCTCCATTCCCTATAAGAGCTTCCTTCTCGCACTGGCAACCAGCCGCCGACTTTCGCCGCTAAAGTGTCGCTCTTTTTCGGTGCCCAAAACTTGCCTCACATTTTAGTATAAGCATGAGCGATCTCTCTAGTAATCTCTGGTATTAATACAAAAGAACAAATTAATGACATTTTCACTAAACCTTTAACTAAAAATATAGTTAAATATTTACGTTTAAAGTTGCTTAAGGAGGAGTGTTGGAAGTAACGCCATCTATATAAGCAACTTTAAATTATCTGTAACCATGACTAGTTTATTTTGTTTTGTGTTTGTTTAAATTAAAAAAAATAACTTTTATATTTAAAGATGTAAAATTTGATGTCCAGAATTTGTCTGTAATCTAATATACATACTATAAAGCTATAAGTGAAGCTGACACACTCACTGATCTATACAAAACCTAACCCACTTCTACACATGGTAGAAAGATGCGGTTTTTTGCATTCGACGCGAAATTGCTTCAAACCGACGAGAAAAACCGGAAAACTTCCGTTTTTCATTGCAACCCCCTGGATAATCCGAAAAACAACCCCCAAAATTACGTTTTTCTGTTCTATGCATGCTAGAAAGATGGAATTTTCTCCAATCGACCCGAAATAAAGTCAAATTAACAGAAAACTTGATTACCTCCATCGCAATCTTCCGAAAAGTGAAAAACATCCCTAAAACTGCCCTTTTCATTTCTTATCATGTTAGAAAAATAAGTTTTTTCCATTCGACTTGGAACATGTTTAAAATAACAGGATTATTAAAAAACATAAATTTTTCCATCGAAACCCTTCGCAAATGGATAAACACTCTTAAAACTAACCCTTTTCTTCTATACATGCTAGAAAAATGCGGTTTTTTGCATTCGACGCTAAATAGCTACAAATTAAGAAAGTTATTCAAACAAGTATAAAATTTTCATCGCTACCTTCTAAAAAATAGGAAAATCACCCCCTAAGCTACCCTTTTAACTTCTATTCATGCTAGAAAGAAGGGATTTTTACCAATCAACCAGAAATAAAGTCAAATGAACAGAAAACTTTGAAAAATTTCATTACCTACATCGTAACCACCCGAAAATGGGAAAAACACCCCTAAAACTGCCTTTTTCACTTCTCTTCATCTTAGAAAGATCGGGTTTTTTCCATTCGACGTGTAACAGGTTTAAAATAACAGGACTATTTTAAAAATGTAAATTTTTTCGTCGAAACCTTTCGCAAATGGGCCAAACACTCCCTAAAACCACCACTTTTCTTCTATATGCTAGAAAGTTACTCTTTCTACATGCTAGAAAGTTACGATTTTTTGTATTCGACGCTAAATAGCTATAAAATAAGATCATTCGATAAACTTAAAATTTTACATCGCTTCCCCCTATAAAATGGCAAAAACACCCATTAAGCTACCCTTTTAACTTCTATTCATGCTAGAAAGATGGGATTTTCAACAATCGACCCGAAATAAAGTCAAATTACAGAATACTTCGAAAATTTTCATTATTCACATCGCAACCCCCCAAATAGGGGAAAAACAACCCTAAAATTGCCCTTTTCACTTATATTCATGTTAGAGAGATCGGGTTTTTCCATTGGACGTGGAACAGGTTTAAAATAACAGGATTATTTCAAAAACGTAAATTTTTCCAACGCAACCCTTTGCAAATAGGAAAAAAAACAAAACTGCTCTTTTTCTTCTATACATGTTAGAAAGATGCGGTTTTTTGCATTCGACGCTAAATAAATATAAATTATGAAGGTAATTCGAAAAACTTAAAATTTTTCATCGCTATCCCCTAAAAACTTGGGAAACAACCTCCTTAGCTACCTTTTTAACTTCTATTCATGATAGAAAGATGAGATTTTTTGCATTTGGTGGAGAATTTCTTCAAACAAATGAGGTTATTCGTTTACTAGTGAGGTTTTTTCATCACCACCCCCTTGAAATTGAAAAAAATGCTCCAAAAATCATCCATTTACTACTTTACATGCTAGAAAGATGCGGTTTTTGCGTACAACGCAGAATAACTGCAAATGAATCGGTTGATTCGAAAAACGTAATTTTTTTCCTCGCTACCCCTTGAAAATGGTAATGTGAGACCTATCTATGTGCAGTACCCACAAACCCCTCCATCCTAAACCCACTTTCCTCAAAAAATTTCCCCCCGAGAAAAACCCTCTAAATTCTTCCCAAAAAATTTCCCACCCCAAAAAAACCCTCCCCCCTCCATTAATTCTCTAATAGTGAGTACTTTTTGGTAAGTATCTTTTCAACTTTTTTTACAATTCATGTAATGTTATTTTCTGTGACGCGGAGCCACGGGGTCAAGGGGGATACCCCCTTGCTAACAGAGCGAGTAAACTAATAAAGTTGAAATTAAGTAAAATAATACAAAAGAAAAATTTAATTAATAACTCTGCAATAAGATTTTATCAGTTTTTGTTTGTACTCTTTTCACTATTGTAATCTACCAGCAATGTAAAATAAAAGTATACAGTAATATAAAATTTAAAAAAAAATACAATATGGAAATTATTTAACGTTAAAATACTCACCATTGTTGACTCTTCTTGCGTTAGAATTAAAAACGAATGATAATTTTCATCGTCTGGTCCAAACACAGTCCACATATCAACACACCCAGGTAATTCGAAGGTTGTAACAATTTGGGGTCGAATGGATCGTTGTAAAATACAAATAGCGCCATTCTTTCCAAAACCACTAGTTGTAACTAATTCAACATCATGTTCAATATTTCCAGAATATTCTTCACTAAGAAATGCTGGTTCACCCATAGCAACTTGGCCACATGGTCCAATATTCAGTAAACTATCACATACCTCAAATACAAAACTTGTTATAAAAACTGACGCTTGTTTCTCATTACCATACACTTCTAATTCATCAATATCACGAATTTCTGTAACATCACTAGGCATAAAATCATTTGTTGATGAATCCAATTTTTGACGTTTAGATAAATTAATTTCAGATGTTTTTTCATGAATTGTGATTATTTGATGGTTTTCTTTTTCAATAAATTTTAATAGCAACGAATTTCCAAGCCGTGAACCCAAAAATAAGTAACCTTCTTCACAAACACAAATCTAAAAAAGTGATCAAATTAACATATTGGTATAGAAAAAGTTTAACAAGTGATTTTTTGTGATATTTTATGGTCCGGGAGACCAAGTTTTTCAGGATGATGAGCATCAAGCTGGTATTTTGTAAGTAGCTTCATTTTGACAAGATGTCCAACTTTTTTAATTTAAAATTTTTGAAAACGGTATCGAAATTTTTTGGAAGCCGTTAAACATTGAGGGTGGGAGACTCGGAGTCCATTGCATTGAATTTGTAGGACGGAAATTTTTCCTCGTTCTTCACTTTATTATCATACAATTAAACTTAAAAATAACTCGATGCTCGTGAACTTTGGATGAACGGTCAAATCGACATGAGTATCCAAAGTTATTTTTATGTTTAATTGTAATATAATCAAGAACGAGGAAAAATTTTCGTCTTACAAATTCAATGGAATGGACTACTCGGACTCCATCATAAAATCATTTGTTGATGAATCCAATTTTTGACGTTTAGCTAAATTAATTTCAGGTGTTTTTTCATGAATTGTGATTACTTGATGGTTTTCTTTTTCAATAAATTTTAATAGCAACGAATTTCCAAGCCGTGAACCCAAAAATAAGTAAATTGAGGGTGGGAGACTCGGCTCCCACCCTCAATGTTCAACGGCTTCCAGAAAATTTCGATACTTTCCAAAATTTTTTAATTAAAAAAGTTGGATGTCTTGTCAAAACGAAGCTACTTACAAAGTACCAGCTTGATGATCAACATCCAGAAAAATCCTTTGGTCTTCCGGACTATAAGATTTGCACTCATGTTAGTTTAGATTATCGCTTCATTTAAGGGTTATATATCCTGCAAAAGTTTGTGTACTTTTATTTAATTTTTAATACAAGTAACCAACTTTAACACGTTGATTTATTTTTTTATAATTTGTTAGAAAAAGCTGGACTAGTTCATATCTACTGCATAAGCGAATCAAACATAAATATGCTATTTGAATTATTGTTGATTGACTGCCCAAACAAGTATCATTTTAAAGTCACAAATAACAACTGTCATTTCGATGAGATAGATGAAAATGCGGATTAGTAATTAGAAATTTTAGGAATTAAAATTTGGGCAATTTCATTTCCAAAATCAAATCAAATCCATCTTTAAAAAATAAATCACTCGTTTACAATCGAGTCACTCGTTTACAATCCAAATATAAGAATATACTTTTTTATATATTTTAAATTAAACATAAAATGTTTAAAATTAAAACTTACACAAGTTGTTAAAACACTCGCAGCAGCTTTATCAAAATGAAAACTTCGAATTGAACGCATACTATCAGCAAAAAGAGTTAAAACGTATAGTTCACCACCTTTTAACGATATTACCAATTTATCATCTTCTATAAACGTTACTTGAGAACAATCTAAACTGATTTTTACATTTTCTTGTGGTTCTGAAACAAATTAAAATTATTGGATATTTGCCAAAGTATTGCGTAATATTTTTATATAAAATTAATAATTACTTAAAGGAAAATTTGTACTTGTTTCTGCAATACTATTTAATGAAACGCCATAAGGCGGAACGCTTTGATTCAAATAAATTAACGCATTCACAGACATAATTAAGGTACCACCTAAAGGTTTACGCACAGGCACCGCTCGTACACAATCAAATGGCAGATGAGCAACACTCCAAATAATTGGATGTACTTTCTGAGCAATATTTAATGAAATTGCAACCATACAACAAGTATCCATTCGTACAGCTGTTCGTCTAAAAGTAAACAAATTGTTTTATATTTATCGATATAGCTATTCGGACACACGCGAATCTCTTGCGTGTCTTCAGCGTGAAACGTTTAAAGCCATTATAATACATTTTTCATCGGTCGTACCCCGAGTTGGTCGGGTTTGCGTGTTTTTGGGTCCCCGCACTAAAAGGCGTTCTATACATTTCACATATTGTGGCAAAAACTATAGTACTAGGTTGGAATAGTTACCTTATTTAATTTCAATAGATAAACATTATGTTAAGTATTTCAACCGAGTACTACAATCTTTCACTTCATCGTTCATATTCCGAGTTGGTCGGGTTTGCGGGTTTTTGGGCCCCCACACTATAAGACGTTCTATATATTTCGCATATTGTGGCAAAAACTAAATTACTGGAATAGTTACCTTATTTAATTTCTATAGTTTTTGCCACAATATCTGAACGTTAGTTTAATCTAAATTTTAACTCACGCTGGAGACCCGCATGTGTCCGAATAGCCCGGCCCTAAATTTAAAGCTTCATTTAGGATTGTAAAGTATTTGCACAACATACCCAGCAAATGTACGAACTGGTTCGTACAAAATCAGTAATGTTGGTTCGTAATATCCATACAAAAATTGAATATCAATTACATTATCAATTTTTTCATCTAAATCTTTTAAAACGATTGTATAGGAAGCCATAATTGGAGATTTTCCAGAACCAGATGCCGTAACTAATGGTTTCACTTCTAGAAGATCAGTTTCATCTAATGTATTTTCTTTTCTAAATGGTAGTACTACCAATTTTTTGCCATATACAGTCATTACAGCACAACGATTTTCTGGATCAGTTCGAACCATTGGAATATGATGATGATGCGTCCAGCCATCCTAAATTATAAAAAATTTTGCTAATCATAATCAAATAGTTTGAGCACATATTTTTTCCTATTGCAAAGCTACTCTTTTTACATTTTATTTCTAAGTCTGTACTAAGTAATGTTAAGTTTAGCAAACTAAATAGCTTATGTATTTACGGTATCTATTTTGACAAAAAAACACATTTTTTATGTTTAATTTGTGTAATTTTTAAAAACATAAGCGTAAATGTGTTATAAACTATGATAAAACTTTCTATACCTTCATGTCTTCCTCTTCGAAGTAATGTAACGATAAAGTCTTGAGATCATGAGTTTCTGGATCATACTCGACTACAGATAGTTTCGCATCTCGGAAACTAAGCAGCAAAGCATCTCTTGAGGAATGTGCTAAAGTAACACATTGCATTGACATAATATTACCATACAATGTATATTGTGTTAGACATTCTAATTTCATTTTTGGTGGTCTAGATTCTACAAAAAAATTTAATAATTATCGATGACTATAACGAGTATTATCTAGTGATATTGATCTTTACCTGAACATTTATCCAATTTTTGACCCTTTTCCGTATCTGGTATCAGTCTGAAAACTTTTACATTGTTTGTACCGGCTATAACTAAATTTTTTTCGATTCTACTAAAGAAATAACAACTTAACGCATGTTCGACACCGGTAGCCGGATGAGTTTGTTTACAAATTGAAAACATTATGCTAATTTTAATGATTTTGACACAATAGTTAAACAAAAAATACATATATGTTTACATTAAACAATACTTTTCGAACAATTCATTTTACAGCTTATTTTATTTTATTATATAGGTTAGAATTTGTATTTATGTTTTATTAATCATGAAGAATAGATATAGCTATTCTTCATGGTTTCAATGATAGACACTAAACAAGGCCACATAACTCCATGTAATCAAATAATTGTCAAAAATAAGATGTCAGTAGTGTTCCTTCGGCACCGGAAACAAAACAGAAAGTATAAGGCGCAAGTTTTAATTGAAAAACATTACGTATTTATAGTATTATAAAAATTATTTCCAGCCAAAGTATTTTTCCAATAAAATATTGTTTTAAATAAATGATAAGTAATTTCAATTTTTCAATAAGGATTAAGTTGAAATGATAGTTAAAATTCGCAAAATAATTACATAAAAATAAAAAAATTAAATAATTAAATAGTAACCTGTAATGTTGGAATTGTAAAAATGAAAGAAATTATTGAATCAGATATTAAATTAAACTTTTATTTATTAATAATAATGCTGAAAATTAATATTTAATATAATGTCATACAATTTAATTAATTTTGGAATATTTATACTAGCTTTTGGTACTTTAAAAAGTCCTGGTTTTTTAAACCCTGATCCCGTTGCTTATTGTCACAAGCACTACCACTTTTACAATTGTCTACTGCACATACTTTTCCCATTTTAAATGTTTTTTAAACAGTTTTTTATTTAATAAATTTTTTTAACCAAATTGTGTACTTCAAAATGATCACTTCAAAATAAAACTAGTTACTTGGCTTACTTCATTTCTATCTATTACACTATATTCACTTTGGCAAGGATGAGTTCCTATCAAAAACTAGCGACCCTAGCGGCATAAAAAGTAAATATAACTTCTCCCATTTCGTTGCCATATTTTGTCAATTTTCCCGTATGAGTTATATTTCCTTTATATAGCCTCCATGGTTTCAATAATGGTGTGTAGAGGAAGGGGCACGACCACTGACCTCCATTGTAGGGACAACTGATGCTATAGCCCGCCATTAGCATCTTTAGAGCATACATCAGCGTCTCTCTTTACTGAAGTAAGAACTAAACTTTTGCTTAAAAAATAACTAAGTTGAATATTTACAAATATATATGTGCAGCTTTTTTGTTATTTTAATTGTGGATGTGCTGGTGCAATTATTGTTAATTTTTTTATAATTGTTGATGCTTTCATTTTTATTATTGTTAATTTATTTATAATTATTAGTATTTTCATTTTTATTAATGTTATTATTGGCCCAATTTTTTCTTAAAAAATTTCATAAATTTTATTTTTTAATTTAAAAAATTTTTATAATCTTAATAGAAAATCATAAAAAATTAAATAAAAAAAATATTTCTAAATATTATTGTTAATTTATTAATTTTTAACAAAATAGATATGAAAACATCATTCATTGCAAAATGTATTTTTTCTTTTGAAAATAAAAAAACGGGATTGTTGAAAGTAATACAACACTTACGTGTGTTCCGAAATATAACTCAGTATACTGGCCAGGCTCATGACGTCATGAATCCGACCACATATTGTACTGGTGTGCCAAAAATTGTACTGATGAGACAAGCAAATAAAAAGTATAGCTAGTATATTATACAAGTCGTCAAGAATTCTGTTAGTTATTTGCAGTATATGATATTAAATAAAAAGACAAAATTGTGCAACATTGTAATGATATTTGTTGTGGTTTACACAACTCAATCCGGTTTTTATTTTAACACCAATGCTAAATTAATTCTCACACTAATATTTCTTCTTGAAAAATCAAAAGCGTTAGACTAAATTTAACAACAATTAAAATATAAATAATATTAAAGAGACTCTAGGATTTTTCGGAATAAATTTCGATTTTTGCCCCAATTTCCTAGATCAAATTTTTTGTATTTTATAAATACGTATTTCGACTACAAAGAAGTCATCATCAGTATGAATTAGCTAATTGTAATTATTCTCCGAGGAGATGTTGCTAATTTGGTGACTTCAAAAAAAGAGAGGGTTATCAATTCGTGTGAATTTTTTTTTTACAGTATCTTTATGACTGTTTTCATGCCTCAAGAAAAAGTTCAGGTCATTCAGGTTATCAAAGTTCAAAATGAAGTCATTAAATAGTTTTACGGTGGGAATTCTCCAGCAGAATGTGTGGAAATATTTGGACTCAATTTCCTGAACCAACCTACACCTTGCCTTCAGACAATTCGCAACATCGTTGACGCATTTGACAATTTCTGTTATGTAAATGGCTGTAGAAAATGCCACCCCCAAAAAGAAAAACCTGAGGAGAAAACTGAGGCATTAGAAAGGCGGGATGTAGAGATCTGCAGTATGTTGAAAATAAAAGATACACAATCAGTACGAGATGTGGCTGAGATAGTGAGTATTAGCCATGAAACTGTTCGCAAAGTTTGGCGGGAAAATGGCCTAAAACCTTTTAAATATTCCAAAAATCAGGAGGTATTTCCCGCAAACCATGCTCGTAGAATGGAATTTTGCGAAGTGGTGATGTAAATGTCTGTCTAATCAGAATGAGAATTTTGTAAAAAATATTCTCTTTACTGATGAGTCAAGATTTTCATTGCATGGAAAACACAATCCTTCCATTGTAGGTTATTGGGCTCGGAAAAAACAACAGCGATATTTTAATGTCCGTACAGTATCCTCTTAATAGGCCAACTTTTTATTGATGGGTCATTAAAAAGTGAAAAATATCTCCAATTGCTGCAGACCTCTATTATTCCCGCCGTTCAAAACCTACCTGGAGTAAATATGGAAACGATATGGTTCCAACAGAATGGCTGTCCGGCTCATAATGCGGTCAGAGTGAATGCGTTTTTAACAAATATTTTCCCTGGCCGAATTATGAGTACACATGGTGACATTAGTTGGCCTCCATAATTTCTAGATTTGTCTCCTAACAATTTTTTCTGTGGGGCTTCCTTTAGGAAACCATTTACACCCATGGCCGAGCACTTGACTTAGCAGAGCTACGAGCAAAAATCCTGCAACAGTCCACCTTGGTTAATGCAGAGATGCTTGGGCACGTGCGAAATAATTTTTATGATAGGCTGGGACTTTGTTCAGCAAAAGATAGTTGAAGTTTTGAACCTTCTTTGTAATTTTTAATATTTATTTTGTACATAGTTTATTTGTGATTTATCGAGTTTTTTTTAGTTTCTACATTCATTTTAACAGAAATAACGCTTTTATTTTCAGAATAATTAATGTACCTTTGTTAAACAATAATTCAACAATTATTGTGTTGCTACTAGGTTAAAATTGCGTGTGATCATTACTCACACAATCAAATGAAAAGCATACAAACTTCATATTATTGTATTTTGATATTTACTGTCTCTCTACAATGTTGTAATGTCTTATTTCCCATACCTAATTGAAATATTGACATAGTGTATAGCCGCACTGGCCAGTATATATTCGGAACGATTCAACAGTATGGCGTCGATTAATGACGTCATGAGCATTGGCCTGTATACTGGGTTATAGTGGAACACACACCTTAAAATTCTCGTATATAAGTGTGTGTTCGGCCGAACTAAGAAGTAAGAAATCTTAGTAAGATAGTCAGAATAACTATAATTTTGTTCTGAGCATCTAAGTCAGCGAGTTGCGGCCTGGACACAGTTTCTTTTGCTTCTAAATCATGTGGTGCCAGATATATCATTTAACAGTAGACCTACTGCTTTGTTAGTATATCTACCTTTTTTGAATAAATAAAATAATTTTTGAATTTGTGTAATTTTTTTTAAATAATAATAAATTTAAAACTCCAAAGTCGTACAAATACAAAATCAGGAAATAATATATAATAAATTGGTTTATAATTTCTTAAATAATAATTTTTAATTTATTATTTAAGAAATAATAAATTGGAATTTTCACTTTTTGAATCTACCGCTTTTTAAGAAATCGGCTGGGTCATATTGAAGTTCCTCCATTAAAATACTCCTTATAAAATTATCCATTTTATTAAATTTTTATCTCACTTATTACAATAATAAAAATTGTCAACACATGAGAAATGTTCTGAATTTGATACATAAACAAATGGGTTATGATCAGTGTCGCGAGTCCGATTTCTTGAAAAACGGTAGATCTACCAAAATACAGCGGTAGATTCAAAAAGTGAAAATGTCAATTTAAATAGTTTGAAATAAATACTTTTATTCAGAATAATTAAAATTACATTACATTAGTTTCTTCAAATATTAAATAATATTAATTCTTTTTATTTGTCATTACTTATTGTTTAAAATCCCATTATAAAATAATACCTTAAAGTAATTACAGATCCATACTCTATTATTTCAAATAATGGAATATGTTCTGTAATGACTGATTTTGTATTTGCATGACTGGGGAGTTTTAAATTTATTATTATTATAAAAAATTGAAAAAAATGACACAAATTCAAAAATTTTTTTATTTATTCAAAAAAAAAAGGTAGATATACTAACAAAGCAGTAGATCTACTGTTAAACGAGATATCTGGCAACACTGATTAAGAAGCAAAAGAAAGTGTGTCCTGTCCGAAATTGGCTGACTCAGATGCTCAGAACATCTTACTATGATTTCTTACTTCTGAGTTCGGCCGAACACACACATTGTCAATTCTTCCGTTTGAGTTCGATCTCCTTGTGTAGTCTCCATGACTCTGATTATCAAGTGTCCGTCAAAAAGCTATAAATGAGAATGGCGCCACTATAACAAAAATATAAGTTTTAAAACAAGCGCTAAAAGTTATAAGAGTAGGATGGAAATAAATAAGGAAACTTTTATAAATAAATAAACACACCTTAAATTTATTGCCTGTTATAGTAAATAAATGTTATAAAGTAAATAAAATTATTATTTTAATCTTTTTTTGGACTGCTATTTAGTGCTTTGAGATTGCCACTTTTTCAGTTTCATCCCCATATAAGATGATCCTCCATCCCTCTACCCTCCATAGTTTTCATTTATAATGAGATTCAGGGCAGCATTGGCAACCCTCCGGAATTTTCCATAGATCTACGGAATTGTATTATCATCTACGAATGACAATAAAATTATACGAAAAATTATAAATATCATTTATTGATATTTGATATCAATTATTGAGAAAATAATAAACGTATTATAATGGAACTTTAGGTGATTATTATAATAAATAACAATTTTTGCATCCCTTTTGGCAAATCCGTAGATCGACGGAATTTTAAAATCGAGATTACGGAATTCTCTGGATTGTTTGACGCCAACTTACGGATTTCAAAAAAAAATATACTCACTAACCTCTATAACACTGGAATGATTTTCTCATGTAACTCCCATAACCCCAATTGAAGCGCTCCTTAACTATCCACGGTACTAATTGACGCCTACGCAGAATGTATGTGTGATAAGAATGTGGGCCCAATAAGATGAGGTTTTTAAATTAATGGCTACGATAGTATCGATAAGAATAGAATCAAGGTATATGATAGAGGCAGATGTTCGGTAGACCGGAAAATCTTTTACAATAGATGTAGATAGATACGACAGTACGAGATAGATAAGGTACTATGGCTTTTGATTTCATATGGCAAAGGAAAATCCTGATCGGATGAATATACTTACCACCTGAGTTTAGCAAATACGCAAATAATAGTTTCTAGCCAAATGGAGAACGAAATATACTTCTTAATGCAATAACACCGTGAAATGATACTGGGGGGAGGGAGGGGGCGATTTTAACTTAAGAATAGGTTTTGAGCAGGGGGGGGGGGGGAATTATGTAAATGTAAATGAGTGCGAACTCCAGGTGAATATCATAAACCATTAGGAACTACCAAATAGATGTAGCCTGGGATCGAATATAAATAGATACGGGAGAAAGTTTTGGGCGCTTTGTAGACAAACTGAATTAGTAATCTTGAATGAGCTCGTGAAATTTTTTTAAAATTTCATCGTTGAGTTGAGGTTTCAAAGAAAAAAATCAGCACTGGTTAAGTTAAAATTTCGAAATTTTACTAACCAAATTTTTAGCAAATTTCCTGAAAGGAAATAGAGCTATTGGTCCCGTACCGAAGTCAAAATTTCGCAAAAATTTCTTCAAATGTCCGTCGATCCTAGCTAGTAGATGTCAAAAATCACCATCTGTAAAATTTATATATATATATATATATATATATATATATGTGTGTGTGTGTGTGTGTCTGTAATCACTCTAGCGGTCCCAGTTTTCATTTTATCGGAACGAAAGTTGGTATTTGAGGCGCTTTTGGTATTCAAAAGGTCAAGTTCGTTAATGGGTAAAATCGAACAAGGGGAAAGGGGGGTTTAAAGGGGGGGGGGAAACACAAAATTGGATATATCTCCCTTAATACTCGAAAAATCGAAAAATTTAGTAAAGTTGTAGGTATTAAGTTTTACTGTAATTTTGTTTCTTATCGTTTTTTTTGTTACTCTAATATTTACAGAAATATTGACGGTTTAATATTGAAAATTAAATTCCTCACTATCTCTCTACACATTTTTTGATTGTTCTAATATTAAGAGACATATTTGTGTTTTCTTCTTTCTTTATGTCCCCATTTCCCCTTGATGTATGTCATTTATTAATAAAATTAGCCTTGCAAATACTAAAATCATATACATTTCATTTTGCTCAGACTAAAATTGTGACCGCTAGAAAGTGATACATATATTTTAAGGAAATTCGCTAAGTTGAAGCAGCTCCTGCGTAACGAATTTTTTGTTTTGTTTAAAAATTCAGTTTTTTTTTTCAATTGTAACTCGTAAAAAATACAAAAATGAATATTTCGCTTGATAAAAATTATTGCTTAATAAACGCAAGAAAATCTATATTTTTAGTGATTTTCATCGAAATCAAATCATTTATGTTGCAGAAAAAAAATTAAAAACGAAAAAATGTTTATTTGCGTTTTTATCCATAAGTTTGAGGTTATGTTGGAAATTGGTAAATACAAAAGTTGTAGATATTTTAATTATCTACAACTTTTATTTTCAATTTTTTCCGATAGGAGTAGTAGTTTAGCCGGAAATCGTAAAAGTCTATTAATATATTCAAGTCTATTAATATAGTCTATAATTATTCAGGACTATTTCCCTACCCCCACCTCTCTTCCGGGACTTTCACCAAGTTTCTATTTTTTTTATTTACTCATAATTTATACTAAATTTTCCGACCAACCACATACTGTTAAGAATTTCTCTACAATTCGGGTTTTCAAAATCGGTTTGGCCCTGGTCTAAAATGTAAACTTAAATTTACAAAATTTAAATGTATGGAAGGTGGAATAAACGAAGCTACTGACAAACTAAGTACAGGAGAGAGTCCGAACTTTATAAATAGATTATATGGCAAATCAAGATATAATGAGTCAGAAGATATACTGCAGAAATGGATGAACATTTGTTTAGTGGAATGGGTAGTAACTCAAACAATTTCAAATTCCAAATAACCAACAAATGGTTCCACTATGGCTAAAATATAAAAAAAAGAATTACGATCAAAGTTAAGGAAGATGAGAAGAGACAGGTGTAATCGTTTAGTATAAACGATTTAATTAAAACAATTATTAATGTTGACAAAATAATTTATTCATTGATATGATATCTAGAGCACGGTAGTGCACAAGGCCGAGTTTAAGGGACCCATTTGGTCTTCTCACATAGAGTGCTATTACTACAGCATAATTTAGGCTCATTTTTTAGGTGCCGTATCTTTTGAACGAAAAGAGCTACAGTGTTGATATTTCGAATATCGATACTTTACGGAATTATAAGAAACCATCAATGATCGTTAACGAATTAACCGTTAAAAAGTTATTTCACTTCAAAAATGTAAAATTCGCGGGAACACCCATAATTCTTGGCGACTAAGTCATCATAATTCTACGCTACTTCCAGATATTCTGTAAAGTTGATAATTGGCTTACAGGTAGATCCGGTACCCAAACCGACGGGAAAATTGCGAAAACTGGAAATTTGTAACGGAGAAAAGGAAATTTTTACAATTTTCGTTTTAATTGAATTTACATTATAAACCATATATGCTTTTGATTCGTTGATGTGTATACCGCCTCCTTTGTGATTGGTTGGATATTTACTATAGATGTATTTTGTCCGTTAGATCGCAATCATTACTTATGAATACTTAAAAGGGATAACACTAATTGTTAAAATTTTGCAACAAAGAAATTTTTTCAAATTAATCATTTTATTTTTTTTATAATAAAAAAACACAAAATAACAAATGTCAGGACGTGGTTAACTTCAATTTTTTCAGTGCAACCCGCCGGAAAATCGGAAAAACATCCTCAAAAATTACGTTTTTCTGTGCTATACATGCTAGAAAGATGGGATTTTCACTAATCGACCCAAATAACGTCAAATTAACAGAATATTCTGAAAAATTTCATTACATCGCAGCTCCACCGAAAATGGGAAAAACATCCCCAAAACTGAGCTTTTCACTTCTATTCATGATAGAAAGATCGGGTTTTTTCCATTCGACGTGAAACAGGATCAAAATAACATAATTATTTGAAGGAAGAAAATTTTTCTATCACAACCCTTCGCACATGGGAAAAACACCCCGAAAACCAACCTTTTTGTGCACGCTACATAGCTACAAATTAGGAAGTTATTTCGAAAAACTTAATATTTTTTATTGCAACCTCCCAAAAAATCGAAAAAACACCCCCCAAAATTACGTTTTTTAGTTCTATACATGCTGAAATGATGGAATTTTCACCAATCGACCCGAATTAAAGTCAATTTAACAGAATACTTTGAAAAATTTCATTACCCATATCTCAAGCCCCCCCCCCCCCCTCCGCCCCTCGAAAATAGGAAAAACAACCGAAAATTGCCATTTCACTTCAATTCATGTTAGAGAGATGGGATTATCTTTTTATAGTCAAATTAACAGATTAAATGGCTTAAACTGCCATTTCCACTTCTATTCATGTTAGAAAGATCACGTGTTTTTCATTCGATGTGGAACGGATTTAAAATAATAGGATTATTATAAAAACGTAAACTTTTTCATCGTTTCCCTTCGCAAATGGGATAAACACCCCTAAAATATGCTAAATATACTAAATATGGTTTTTAAAACTTCTATTACAGATGTGCTTGTTTAGTTTCTAAGTTTTTCTACATCTAACCATTTTGAAAAGTAATCTTAAATTATTGGAAACTGTTGGTTACCATATGTAGCGATGTCAACCGCAATTTTCTGGAACGGATATTGCGAACGGATATTCTGGCATTTCTCGTTGAATGAGTGTGTTTTTAGCATTAAATTTGCTAAAACGAAGACAGACTAAACAAGCAGAAATCATGTTTTCTATGTCTGACATAATCCCTGGCCCATATAAAAATTTACGGGCTTTTTGCTTAGTTTTTGTAATTCCTAACTGTGTTTCATGTAGTAATCCTTGATATTTTTTTCTTAAAGATTTCGAGACGACTAAAATTGTGTTTGTCATCAAGAAAAACTAAATCATTCTGAACACACACGCTATTTTTCATTTTGATGAAATGAGAAAGTTCATCACTAGGTATGATTTTTGATGGACACCCTTCTTGGTAGAATTCTATAACCTTTTTTAATACTTCATCTAGACGATTTTTTTGTTGACATTCTTCTAAACCCGGATTTTTAAACTTAATAGCATAACCTACAGTATGAACAATGTCTCTCATTAGCGGATCATCATTTACTTGTTTAGAAAGAATTTTTCATTTTCCTTTTGATTTGTTTTAAAATACTTAAAATATTCCATAGCGAGATTTTTTCTGGCAGAACAATACGCTTCAAAAGCATCCAAGATTTTTTTTTTACATTCATGTCTGCTTCCGAGCTAATATCAAATGTGTTATACGCTTTCAAAGCTTCTTTCCCAATAAGTTGAGTAAACGAGCCACTTGTACTTTAACTGGCTTATCATCAGTTTCCGTTGCACTCAAATAAATTTCTACTTCTTATTTAAATCTAGCGGAATTTTCTTTTAAATTTCTTTCCATTTCTAGTGTTTCAGGTTTATTAAACGACTCCATTTTTGTTTCTTTTATAATGAGTGTGTTTGGGTGAAAAAATATCTTACTATCCTAAGTTATATACTCAGAATATCTAAATTAGTTTTCATCCGGGACACTTTGCAGATACTTAGCAACTCAGATTATGACGACATTTTGCTTAGTATCATCCGTATTAGCATATAAATAAATTTATAACCGACAAAAAAGAAAGAAATAGATTTATATTAAATATATTATATATTTATTTAAATATATTTAGGTACTGTCAAGGGCGAAAAGCGCTGTACTCAGCCGCTAATACCTTAATTTATTTTTTTGCTGAGTATCTAACTTAGGATACTAAGATATTTGTTTGCCCAAACACACCAAATATTTGTAATTTATATACTTTCAACTTTGTGACACAAGCCTCACTTTTTCACACGTTTGATTAATATTTGTTTATTTATTTATATATTTTTATTAGTTTTTTTAAAGTGGTTCGAATCCGTTATAGACCAGGACCAAACCGATTTTGAAAACCAGAATTGTAGAGAAATTCTTAACAGTATGTGGTTGGTCGGAAAATTTAGTATAAATAATTAATAAATGAAAAAAAATGGAGAGAACTTGGTGAAAGTCCCAGAAGAAGGGTGGGGTAGGGAAATAGTCGTAGATAGTGATTTTTACGATTTCCGGCTAAGTTACACCTCCTACTGGAAAAAAATAGGTGTAAAATTTGTAGATAATTAAAATATCTACAACTTTTGTATTAACCAATTTCCGACATAACCTCAAATTTATGGAGAAAAACGCAAAAAACCGGTTTTTTCGTTTTTAATTTTTTTCTGCAACAAAAATGATTCGATTTCCATGAAAATCACTGAAAATATAGACTTTTATGTGTTAAACAAGCAGTAATTTTTTAGAAGCGAAATTTCTTTTTTGTATTTTTTACGAGTTACAATTGAAAAAAAAGCCGAATTCACAAACCAAAAAGTAAAGTTGGTTAGTAAAATTACGAATTTTTAACTTTACTAGTGCTCATTTGTTTCTTTGCAACCTCAACTTAACGATGAAATAAATCAATAATATTGTTTGTATGAAAAAATATTGTTTTAGCGAATTTCCTGAATGGAAATAGAGCTATTGGTCCCGTACCGAAGTCAAAATTTCGCAAAAATTTCTTCAAATGTCCATCGATCCTACCTAGTAGATGTCAAAAATCACCATCTGAAAAATTTATATATATATATCTATGGACATATATATATATATATATATATATATATATATGTGCGTCTGTCATCACTCTAGCGGTCACAGTTTTCATTTTATCGGGATGAGATTTGGTATTTGAGGCGCTTTTGATATTCAAAAGGTCAAGTTCGTTAATGGGTAAAATCGGACCAGGGGAAAGGGGGGTTTAGAGGTAGGGGGAAACATAAAATTTGAGATATCTCCCTTAAAATTTGAAAAATCGAAAAATTTATAAGAAGTAAAGTTGTAGGTACTAAGTTTTACTGTAATTTTGTTTCTTATCATTTTTTCTGTAACAATAATATTTACAGAAATATTGACTGTTTAATATTGAAAATTAAATTCCTTAATATCTCTGTACACATTAGAGTTTGAGCAAAAATGATAAAGTGATGAATTGTAGCAAATTTGATTTTATACAACTTTATTCCTTACGCATTTTTCGATTGTTCTAATATTAAGAGAGATATTTTATATTTTGTGTTTTCTTCTTTTTTTATACCTCCCCCATTTCGCCTCGACGTATGTCATTTATTAAGAAAATGGGACTTGCAAATGCAAAAATCATATATGACATTTCATTTTGATCAGACTAAAATTGTGACTACTAGAGAGTGATTTATTCTAAGGAAATTCGCTAAGTTGATGCAGCTCCTGCGTAACGAATTTTTTCAAGATCAACTTTTCAATAAATGATATGAATTTTCATTTTTTATGACAAATGGTGGTTTAAATTAATGCAAAAGAGTAAATTTCGTGTTATACTAAACAAACTTTACTAAGTTATACTTTTACTATTATGAAAATTTCTGAAAACATTGTTTAAACTATAACCGTACATTTTAAACATTTAGGAAATGAACGCATCAGCTTGTGGAACTTTTTATTTTTTATTTACAGTCACAAATTTATTGCAAGTTCTCCCTACATTTTTACATTTTTACATTTCTTAATTCATATTTCAATAATAACGTAGTACTATTTTATGGTGGGGTATGTGTACTATGGTGGATTATTATTATTATTAGACATTATTGAAAATATATAAAACAAATTTTGTCTTTTATATGATCTGACTGATCATATCTTCAGTCACATCATATAAAAGACAAAACTTTTTAAATGAGACACGCACCAAATTTGCAACGACCAACATATCTCTGACTCTATACCCCAGAGATAGTTACGATTAGCTAATTCATACTGATTATGACTACATTGTAGTCGAATTACGTATTTATAATATACAAATAAATGCTCTAGGAATTGGGGCAAAATTTAAAATGTTATTTCAAAAAATCTAGAGTTCTCTTTGATTATTTTAATAATCTTTATTAGTGGATTATATTACCCTTTATCTATA
The DNA here is from genome assembly GCA_963920215.1 of Nineta flava. Lineage (NCBI taxonomy): Eukaryota > Metazoa > Arthropoda > Insecta > Neuroptera > Chrysopidae > Nineta > Nineta flava. The sequence continues at coordinate 65,182,280 of OY986040.1, forward strand.
TTTTATAAAACAATTAATAATAACCATTATCGTTAAATAATATTATAGAACATTCCAGAATGTTTATTAAAACATATATCCGATCAAAAACATAAATGTAAAAAAGGGTCGAGTTTTCGGGGAGATACTTTATTACTTTACTTCATATAATAGTTGCTCCTTAAAAAGTGATGATCCCAATTAAAGAGCCGAGCATATCAACCAAATTTTTTTTTTCATTTTACTTTGCACTTACATTCTTGCATTTTAATTTTCACTATTTAATTTATAAATAGCTCGGCTCTTTAATTGGGATATCATCACTTTTTAAGGAGCAACTATTATACGAAGTATCTCCCCGAAAACTCGGCCCTTTTTTACATTTACATTAATAATTTTGATAAATTTTCGGATTTCACCACTTTTTGAAAGGTATATATATATATATATATATATATATATATATATATATATATATATATATATATATATAATATATATATATATATATATATATACATATATACAAATTTTAGCGATAGTGATTTTTAACATCTAATAGGTAGGATTGATCGCTAAAATTTGTATATATGTATATATATATATATATATATATATATATATATATATATATATATATATATAATATATATATATATATATATATATATACATATATACAAATTTTAGCGATAGTGATTTTTAACATCTAATAGGTAGGATTGATGGACATTGAAGAAATATTAACGAAAATCCAACATTGGTGTAAAAACAAGAGCTGCATTTGTTTTTAAGGGAATTCGCTAATATTAATAATAATTTGAAAATAAAAATTAAATAATTTAAAAAAAAACAAACTTAAATATATTGATTGTTATATTAAAAATTCGTTACACAGGAGCTGCTTCAACTTAGCGAATTTCCTTCGAATAAATAAATTACTCTCTAGCAGTCACAATGTTAGTCTGATCAAAATGAAATGTCGTATCTGATTTTAGTATTTGCATGGCCAATTTTATTAATAAATAACATACGTCAATGGGAAAGGGGGGCATAAAGATAGAAGAAAACACAAATTATAAAATATCTCTCTTAATATTTGAACAATCGAAAAATGCGTAAGAAACAAAGTTGTAGAAAATCATGTTGGCTACAATTCATCACCTTATCATTTTTGCTCAAACTCTAATGCGTACAGAGATATTGAGGAATTTAATTTTCAATCTAAAACCGTCAATATTTTTGTAAATATTAGGGTTACAGAAAAAATGATAAGAAACAAAATTACAGTAAAACTTAATACTTACAACTTTACTTCTTATAAAATTTTCGATTTTTCGAATATTAAGGGAGATATGTCAAATTTTGAGTTTCCCCCTCCCTTTAAACCCCCCTTTCCCCTGGTCCGATTTTACCCATTAACGAACTTGACCTTTTGAATACCAAAAGCGCTTCAAATACCAAATCTCATTCCGATAAAATGAAAACTGTGACCGCTAGAGTGATTACAGACACATATATATATATATATATATATATATATATATATGTATATATATATATACATGTCCATAGATATATATATATAAATTTTACAGATGGTAATTTTTGACATCTACAAGATAGGATCGATGGACATTTGAAGAAATTTTTGCGAAATTTTGACTTCGGTACGGGACCAATAGCTCTATTTCCTTTCAGGAAATTCGCTAAAAACGTTTTTTAACAATCGATATTCTCACAAAGTTAGTAGTTTATAGATAATGTACAATTTTCTGGATCTACGATATATATATATATATATATATATATATATATATATATATATATATATATAAAGATTTTACGACACACACAAATGCTGTACGCTGATTGGCTTAGTATATTACTGTAATATTATTGGTAGATACCTAACATCTTATAATTTATAAACATTATAAATTACTTCAACACATTTGGTTTTTTCCCATTTTTTCGGATGTTGCGTTGGGAAAATCGAATTTTTTCGATCTACAAATAGGTTTTGTGATACCCCCCGTCGCATCCTTATCAAATGTCAGGAAATGGCATAAACTTAAACATATAAATTTAATTTTTGATTTTCCATATGTTTCGTTGGGAAAATTAAATTTTTCCAAAGATTCTTATTTAAGGTTTCAAAATTTCCGCGTTGAATGCAAAAGACCGCACCCTTCTAGCATTTCTGGAAGTGGAAGAACAAAATTATAAAAAATCGTGCACAAATCTCACAAGTGGTGTGTGCTAACATTTTACTATAAATTTAGAAATATGGACCAATCATAGAGCAGCAATATTTCCTATGTTAAATTTATCAAAACAAAAATGCAAAAGTTTTCCCATTCCCGATATAAATTTCGTGATTTCATAATTTTCCCTGTGCCTTGGGTACTAGACCTAACTATATGCCAAATATCATCTTTAAAGGATATCTGGTGTAGGCCCAGCGTTTTTATCCTGTCTAATGAAAATTATGGGCGTCCCCGCTATTTTACGGTATTTGAACAAAAATAACTTTTTAACCGTTTATTTCTTAACGAAAAGCAAAAACTTGTAATCTTATAATTCCCTAAATAGCTTATATTCGAAAAATCAGCACTGTAGGTCTTTTCGTTCAGAAGATATTTCGGGGTCAGTCAGCTCTGATTTTTCGATAAGTAATAGCACTGTAAGTTAGAAGGCCAAATGTCTCTTAAACTCGTCCTTGCGCACTTCCGTGCTCTAGATAAAGAATATTTTTATAAATATACTATCCATTTTTGTTGTTGTTATATTTATATCAATTGTATTACTCTATTGTATTAAGTAAATTTTGTAGCTTTAAAGTGAAAATAAATTTTTTCTATTCACTCCGCTCGGTCTCGAAAGTTAATTCGCGCTGAACAACAATTATTACTTTGGCTAGTTGAGGAGTACTTCAATTGGGGTTAATGGTGTAACATGAGAAAATCTGTCCAGTTATACATATAGAGGTCAGTGAGTATTTATCACTGGATATATCATTATAAATGAAAACTACGGGTGGTAGAGGGAAGGAGGGCCATCTTATATGGGATCAAACTGAAAAGGTGGCAATCTCAAAGCAATAAATAGCAATCCAATAAGTGATCAAAATGGCGCTAGTGTACTATTAGGTTTGATATGAATTTAATAAAAGAAGATTAAGTGGAGGCCAGCTTTTTTTATGAGTATCGCCTAAAATTATATTTTTATAGGCTTCAACACAATTTTTGGATAATTTGATATAATTTTTTATTCTTGTAATAGAATTAATGAGACATTCCCTAGAGATGACTATAAAGAATTTCTAGACTTAATCATAATTTTTGTTTGTTAAAGTTCCCCCCGGATATATCAAGTTCAAGAACCAGTAGCATACCATTTTGCGAAGTGGATGGCTAAAGGAATATATAGTCTCAAAATTGTTTCAACGAAGAATGTGTATTATTTGCCTCCCTGTCTGTTTGTTCCCGCATCATGAAAAAACGACTGATGTGGTTTTTTCTAAACTGTATTAGATGTGGTTCTTTCCCGATAAATTTGGCGTGCTCAAATCTTCCTATAGATAGAGAAAATCCTCAAAATTAAACAAATGTTTATTTCACAAAAACAGAACTTTGGAATATTTTTCCATACACTCAAATGTTAATGCTAAAATACGCATAAAATACATTTAGTGGTAGGTACAAAAAATAATATAAAAAATAGAAAGAAAATAATAGTACAGTTTTTTTTTACGTATTTTCAAGCATCAAATTTTATTGTTGAAATTTTTTTTCCGAACTACATATACGCAAGCATACTGAAGGAAGTATAATACAAAAAAATATAACAAATATATTTAAAAAAAGAAGAAATAAATAAATGTACTAGTATTATCTGATATTATCATTATATCCAATCCGATCAAGAACATAAATGTAAAAAAGGACCGAGTTTTCGGGGAGATACTTCATATAATAGTTGCTCCTTAAAAAGTGATGATATCCCAATTAAAGAGTCGAGCTATTAATAAAGTAAATAGTTAAAACTAAAATGTAAGAATATAAGTGCAAAGTAACATGACAAAAAAATTTTGGTTGAAATTTATTTCGTAAGTTTTCTGTAGTATGTTTTTAAAATTTTATAATTTAAAATTTTAATCAACAGAAAATATAACTTGCCCCATTATAAAATTCTAAAAACATACTAAGAGAAAACTTACGAAATAAATTACAACCAAATTTTTTCTTACATTTAATCAATTTACCTGTCATTAATTTTCTAAGGAAAAATTTACATGAGAAATTTATATTCATTTCACTCACACTTGGTAATTAGGTCAGTCCTTTATCCCATATCATCACTTTTTAAGGAGCAGCTATTATACATTAAGGATTTCCCCGCAAACTCGGTCCTTTTTTTTCATTTATGTTTTTGATCGGATAACAAAAATTAATAAGAATTCAATAAAAACAATTAATAAATGTACAATGATAACAACATTAAAAATTTTAAATTTGAGCTAGCCAAAAATCACAGTAAGAACATTTAATTTGTAAATCACAGAAACAACAACAACAAATTTTTAATTCAAATTTGTCGCACTTTTCACATCGGATCCACTTACAACACTGTATACTTTACATAGTTTCGGGGAGAAAAAAAGCTGTTTTACTTTCATCAAAAACTGTAATCTGGCTTCTTTCAGGTGCATATTCCTCAAAATGCTGTAAATTACTTCCACTACTCGTTATTTACAAATGATCTAGTTTTAGTGTGTTCAACTGAATCATGTACGTTCTGCGTTTAGTTGTGCAAACTGAATGGTTCTTCAACTGAATCTTGCCAAATCCAAAGATGTTCCATGTTTAGAGTTTGCAATTTTAACCACCTCCGTAAAGTTAGCCACCCGACTTCATTTTCCAGAACTTTTCTTTATGCAAACCGTTTGAGAATCGTTTGAGTGGGTTAAAGAGAAACGAAAAAACGTTTGAGAGTTATTATTTTTTACGTAAAAATGATTTTAATTTCGAGTGTTGACTTGGTCCCCATTTTTTTAATCTCCTGAATAAATAGACTTGGATGCTTAATTTTTTTTCTAATCGTTTGAGAATCGTTAGAGAGGGTTTGAGAGAAAAGAAAAAACGTTTGAGACTTATTATTTTTTACGTAAAAACGATTTTAATTTCGAGTGTTAACCTGGCCCCCATTTTTTTATCGCGTAAAAAATGGACTTGAAACAATGTGGTGAGGCGTGTTAAATGATCATGGAAAAATTGATTTCCAAAACATTACCAGTAATTTTTCAATCTGTTTAAAGAAGAATAATGTCCATACCTTAGAAAATACAAAAGTCCTGAATGAACCAACGCTTCGAATAGTTTTACTTTTGTTTCCCATGATGACGACTTTGGAGACATAATATTTGTTTAACCTTAGCCATTGCGGCTGCAGCTTTAACGGACCTTTGTTTAAATTCTTGTAAAAATTTTCCACGCGACGAAAATACCACCCCTAGATATGTATATTCCTTGATTGTCTCAATTATATGGTCACCGCACATGAATAATGGAAAATGTTCCATTTTTAGTGATTTGTGCCAACTAATGATTTTTCGTAGTTAACATAGAGGAGATTTGCTTCACAGTACTATTTAAGTAAATTTTTTTTGTTTGTAAATCAGCATATTTCTACTCAACATCACAAGGTCATCCATAGTAACACATAGTAACACCAATTTGTCAGCCGAGCCATCGATATTCAGCCCTTCAGCGCTGTTTTTCCTCAAGTATTGTTCAAGTCACTTATAAAGAGTGCATAAAGTAAAAGTGACATCGGGTGTTCAGGCATAACTCCGGTAGAAATATTTATATTGTCGGATTAACTTTTATTTTCATTTTTGCTTGCTTACAAGGTCATAATGATTCTTATCAATTTACCATTCATGCCGATTCTAAACAACTTCTCCCATAGTAAATCGTGATCACTGTCAAATGCCCTTTAGAAATTCTCAAATAGACAAAAAACATGAGCAAATTTAAAACGTAGCTGAGAGTCCACAAAAGCCTTTAAAGAAAATATATTATCGAGACCATTCTGAGTTTCCGGTAGAGCATTAATTTCTTCTGACCACAGTGCAACAGTATTATACATAACCTGAAAGTATAGTTTTGAAATACAGTTCAGCAAGGAAATTTCCTGGTAGTCTGCTGGCTCCTACTAATCTCCCTTTTTGTGCCAATCCAACACAATAATAAACATTCTCTTGCACTACCAACTGGAGTATAAAAAACGAACTTGGACATCCAAGACTCGTGGGAACATCATTCCTCACAGAACCAGTTTTTAAAATGGGCACAGATGTACTTCCCAAAATATACTCCTTCTCAAAACCTTTTACTGGAGTCTATGATAGGAACATGTGGACGGAAGGAGAAGCACCATATCTAAGGAAAGGAATCGTTTCGTATACAGACGGCTCCAAAACTGGGGTAGGGACCGGGGCGGTAATTTAACAAACATAAGCCTCAACTTGGGGAAATATGCCACAGGCAGGCAGAATTCTACGCCATACTTCATAAACCAGAACATAGAAATTAGGTGAAATAGTCAACCTGCTCTAAGAGCTTTGTCTGCAGCTTAAGTCACCTCAGGGGTGTTAAAGGAATTTCTAGAGGAACTACTGGAGCTAGCAAAACGGAACAATGTTAAATTGATCTGGATGCCAGGTCACAAGGGTTTCAAAGGAAGAAAAAAGCAGATACCTTAGCAAAGAAGAGAGTCGGCATTCCCTTCATAGGCCGAGAGCCTATTTTAGGAATTCCAAAGACAGCATGTAAACAAGTGATCAAGGAGTGGATGATTGTTAAATATCGTGATCACTGGGAATATATACCGCAACATAACTCTGAAATAAAATACTGTTTCGGAATGCTTCTAAGAGGCTATCATTCGATGCACTGAACCTGAGCTGGATACAACTTCGGAAGGTTACGGGATTCATCGCCTACTATTGCTTCAATACAGATTCTATTTGCCAGTTTATTGTGGACCGATGGACAGAACCAGTTATACGGAATTTGTAGAAAATCTGTTTTAGGCTGAAGATACAGTGCGGCGATAACATAAATTAATATAAATTCCACCATCAGTATCCGCTTGCGATACAGTCAAGCCGCTTTGAATTAACTGCATTTTAATTGGTGGAAGCAAAAATCCGTCAGGAAGGAAATATCTTAAACTACTTTGTTAGTGCAAGTAAATGGGGTCGCGTAGTAGTGTAAAATTTTGTAAATCAATGCATTGTTGAGTAAAATTAGGTCAATATATGCATAGTATTGTATAATGAGGTCCATCTATGCTCAGTAGTATAAAATGATCCAGATGCAGAAATGAAAAAACTACAAACCCCTGCGAAGTAGTGTAATATCCAGAGCGCCGAGGTTCCATTCCTGGTTGACGATTTAATTATTTCATATCAATATTTAATTGTAATATGATGCCATTATATTTGCATTACGTTTATTTGGAGATCGCCAATGAGTACATGCCTAAATTCTACCACTTTGCATACGAAAAGATGACCCCCCTTGAAGCTCCTTTACCACTTCTTGACCACAAGAAGGCCTTCTCCCTTGAGCACATTTGATATCCTCCTTGAACTCTTTTTTGGACCTTTTTGTCTACCATAGACACCCTCCTTTGATACCGCATTGACCCCTTTGTTTCCCTGGATCCACCTTGACACGCCCTTCGTTATCATTTTTCACACGTCCCCCCTCCCCCCCGTTTGTTCACCATTACTTCTTTTAACCTTCTGGAACTCCTAATCTCTTTAAACCCTTGGACATCCCTTTAAACTATTCTTGACCCTCTGCAGACACCGTACCTTATTCTTTCTTCAATCTCATTAGATTCCAGCCCTTGTCTCCTCCTTGACCTTTCTTGACTCCTTTGACCTCACGCATAAGCCTCCTGACACATTTTTTCTTTCAAGGACGCAAAACCAAGCCGAAGGCCTCATCCAAAGGCGAGCAGACCAAAATATATATATATATATATATATTTATATATATATATATATCAGATATTTAGAATAGTTGGGTTGTTCCCGATATTTTAGGGAGCCAGGCATTGTAGACTCTCACAATCACTCTAAACAATTGTTGTCATAGTTTTTAACCTCAATTTTAGTAACACTACAAAATGAATAAGTGTATTGTTGAACTGTTGACAGTATCGAAATGTCGTAAACAAACTTTTTGTGCAATGTTTTCACCGTTCCAAAGATTTGAAAGAGGAATATATTTTGCTCTAAAAGTGTAGGTTATCCGAATATCAACTTATAATAAACTACAAAAAATGTCATATTAGATCGAAAATTTGATATTTTCAAAAGATTTCTAGCTCAAAAACCAGTTTAACTCCAAACTTGACATTTTCAGGGTTGTTTAGGGATACAATGAAATAAATATAACTTCTGAACATTTCAAAGGATTTCAAGTTAATTGAAAAAAGTTCTAAAATCAACCTACTTTATATGCCGACATCTGAGTGAAATTGAAGCGATCAAGCAAAAATAGAGCAGATATCATCGATGGGAATCCATCCCTATGACTTTTCAGGGATAGTAATGGATCAGCCCATATATACATTACATATATATGTATATATGTATTATATATATATATATATATATATATATATATATATGTATTATATATATATATATATACATATATATATATATATATATATACATATATATATATATATATGTGTGTATATATATATATACATATATATACATATATACATATGTATATACATATATACATATGTATATATATATATACATATATATATATATATATATATATATATATATATATATATATGTGTTTATATGGGTAGATTCATTACTTTTCCCTGAAAAGTCACAGGGGTGGGTTCCCATCGATGATATCAGCTGATGATATCTGCTCTATTTTTGATTGATTGCTTCAATTTCACTCAGATGTCGCCACATAAAGTAGGTTGATTTTAGAACTTTTTTCAATTAACTTGAAATCCTTTGAAATGTTCAGGAGTTGTATTTCATTGTATCCCTAAACAACCCTGAAAATGTCAAGTGTAGAATTAAACTGGTTTTCGATCTATAAATTTTTTGAAAATATCAAATTTTCGATCTAATATAACATTTTTTGTGGTTTATTATAAGTTGATATTCGGATAACCTACACTTTTAGAGCAAAATATATTCCTCTTTCAAATATTTGGAACGGTGAAAACCTTGCACAATTTAAAAAGTTTGTTTATGACATTTCGATTCTGTCAACAGTCCAACAATACATTTATTCATTCTGTATTGTTACAAAAAGTGAGGTTAAAAACTATGACAACAATTGTTTAGAGTGATTGTAAGAGTCTACAATGCCTGCCTCCCTAAAATATCGGGAAAAACCCAACTATTCTAAATATCTATGTATATATATATATATATATATATATATATATATATATATATATATATATATATATATATATATATATATATATATTTATATTATTGGTCTGCTCGCCTTCGGCTTGGTTTTGCGTCCTTGAAAGAAAAAATGTGTCGGGAGACTTATGCGTGAGGTCAAAGGATTCAAGAAAGTTCAAGGAGGAGACAAGGGCTTGAATCTAATGAAATTGAAGAAAGAATAAGGTACGGGGTCGAAGAGGGTCAAGAATAGTTTAACGGGATGTCCAAGGGTTTAAAGAGATTGAGAGTTCCAGAAGGTTAAAAGAAGTAATGGTGAACAAACGGGCGAACTCGGCCCTCTGGATATTACACTACTTCGCAGGGGTTTGTATTTTTTTTTTGCATGGGTAGACCGTTTTTTTTATATTGCGAATAGATGGACCTAATTAACGCAGGGGTTGTTCTTAGTTTTCATTAATACGCATAGATGGTTTTTAAATTACACTTCTGCACAGGGGTTGATTGATTTTTGCCCTTTTCCGCATGGGCTTAAATCGTATAGTTTGATTCGTGAAATAAGTTACATTTTCATATGTAGTACAAACTTTTTTGATCTCGCAAGGATAGGCTGTTTTTTTCGACGATATTTGAGATTGGAAATTACAGGATATTTTGAGGAAGACGGCATTTTGGCTACGCATAAATTGACCTTATTTTACACTAATGTGCATAGGCTGGCGTCATTTTACACTACTGCGCACAAATTTACCTCATTTTACACTACTAGGCATGGAATAACCTCATTGTACACTACTGCGCATTGCTTGATCACATTTTACACTGCTGCGAATAAATTGACCTCATTTTATACTACTGAGCATAGATGGACCCCATTATACAATACTATGCATATATTGACCTAATTTTACTCAACTACGCATTGATTTACAACATTTTACACTACTACAAAGCTCTTAGAGCAGGTTGACTATTTCACCTAATTTCTATGTTCTGGTTTATGAAGTATGGCGTTGAATTCTGCCTGACTGTGGCATATTTTCCAAAGTTGAGGCTTATGTTTGTTAAATTACCGTCCCGGTCCCTACCCCAGTTTTGGAGCCGTCTGTATACCAAACGATTCCTTTCCTAAGATATGGTGCTTCTCTTTCCGTCCACATGTCCCTATCACAGACAATGCCAATTGAAAATGCCAAAAGTCATTTTCTGAAGCTCATATCTCCGTCTCTGAATAATGTAGAAACTTGAAACAAATACCATTCTTTTCGCTTATTTTATACCTTAAGAATAATATACAAACTTGACTTAAAACCAAAATCTAGTTCCACAGTTGCTTTTATCTGATCCACTATTTGAGCAATATTTTGTCTAAATTTGAGAAAGGTCTCAGGTCTACAGTTTTTTATTTAGAAAGCTATATAGTGGCTCATATTTTTCGTTTTGGCGTACTCTATTGACAAGTATCATCAGTTTTACTCTTTACATTGAATCTTCCCTTTTGATATATGGTCTCTCAAAGTCAATCAATTTTTGAAAAATCTCTATTTTCAGATAGCTGTAACTTTCTTCTTCCAATTTAAAATTACTTGAAATTTTCAGGGAATATATAAAAACATAAAAACAACCCTAATTTTAAGTTTAGGTTCGATCTAGTTTACGACCTACGATCTTTTAAAAATTTCTAGTGTTACGCTTAATATATCATATTTTATAGTGTCAACTGACTAAATAGTCATTGAATGGCCAAAGGGGGCGTGTAGACAAAATCGAAGAGTGAAAGTATTTGAAATTCGGAATTTGTTAACGACACGTAAGAATTACCGCTTTATGGTGGAAGTAGTGGGGGAAGTACCCCTTTTTGGGTGTTCACTTATATCTCGAAAACGGCGAGTCGCATCGAAAAAATTACAGCTGACAAAATTTTATACATGAATGTCTATCATCATTTTTTTTGTATCTGCCATGATTTTCAAGATATTCATTATCGAAAATTACCTTAATTAATTTTTGGAAATTGATTTTCGCCTGCAAGAAAATTAACTGAAAGGAAATTGTAGGTATTGCTGCCTTTCACCAGGCTCTGTTACCCTGTTACCCTGAGGGATGTTCACAAGGTGTTACCAGCCGGCCCGGATGGACCAAAGAGTTTCTAAGAGGTTTGATTGACTTTGAGAGGCCATATATCAAAAGGGAAGAGTCAATAAGTAAAACTGATGATAGTTGTCAATAGAGTACGCCAAAACGAAAAATATGAGCCACTATATGGGCTTATTCCGTAATGATAGCATAAATAAGTTTTAAGTAGGGCATTACTTAAAAAAGGAGAGGTAGAGATGGATGGTCCTGTGTTCCACCATCATAAACATCATCAAAAGTCGTATGACGTATGCTATTGTAATGATAGAGGAATCATTTTTATTATTTATTTATAAATTATACTTAGTTAATCTTATCTACAGCACGGTAGTGCGCAAGGCCGAGTCTGTTATTAAACAAAATAAAATATAATTTTTTGTTTTTATTCAATTTTATTTAATTTTTTCTCAGTCATTGCATGATTCTGACAGCAGAAGATTTATGATTGATGATGTTTATGATGGTGGAACACAGATCCATCCATCCCTACCCCTCCTTTTTAAGTGATGCCAACTTATAATTTATTGATGTTACCATTACGGAATAAGCCCATTAGCTTTCTTAATAAAAAACTGTTCAGGACCCTATATACCGACATGCGTTATACGTTATGCTTTTTTCTAGGTATTATAAAATACCACGCTATCTTAATGCTTTGTTATTAGTACCAGCTATTTAGATGGAGTTATAATTAACTAGTACCTTTTTCATTATTATTGTATACATTTTAGGGTGTTTTTTTTATAACATTCGTATTTCAGCTTCATTGAAGCTGTAATTATTACGCTTTTGTTCATTGTAATATTAAAATTTCTTATATCGATTTTTTTTCTTTAATTTTTTTTAGATATTAATTATCAATTAGTTATTAAGGTATTAGTTTTAAGATTAGATTAATTATACTTTTTTTACTTAAACATTTTTTGATTAATTTAGTTTCTAGTTTTGTTCAAAATATATTAAGGATTAGTTATTAAATATTTAGGGCTAGTTATTAGGTAATATATAGGGTTAGCTTTTTTTTGCCAAACTAGTGATGGATTTCGTAAATTTAATTAATTTAATGGAAACATAATCTTTCGAGACCAGTCGAATCCGTTTGATCTGAGCGATCGATATTTTGTTCACCTATTTATATTGAAGAAGGTTTGTGTTGCGGAATTAATAAACGATTTAGGACATCATTTACATCAACATTTTCAAAATGTTGATGACCAAAGGTGAATTATTGGCTGAAGCACACGGGGTTAGAAATAAAAAAATAGTAACTTATTAATCAAAAAATTTTTTATTTATAATTAAAATGATTAATTAATTTTTCAAGGCTATCCACAAATTTAGTTTGATTTAACAATTTTTTTTGAAATTATCATCTCCCTTCTTATTTTGTTTGTCTCTTCCAATGCGTTTGCTTGGTGCTCAATAAATCAGCCGGTTTTCACTGGATGCTGCATTGTGCGTCTATTTTATTATTTGATCGGCATCCTATAATTAATAATTAAAACCGCGTTAGTAAAAAAAACATTTAAAAATTTGTTAATTAGAGCTTACGAATATTCGCACTCCTGCGTTAAATTGGAGGTGCAGTTTAAGCCACGATGCGCTAGGAGACTCTCTTTGAAATTCACAATTCGTTGTTTAAGTAGAGAAAGTGGTACTAATTTAGCTTCTCTTAACGTCCGTTCTCATCTCATGCAAATTTTGACTGTCCATTTCTTATGCCTTTCGCCGAAGTCCGCCACGTCTATAATTTAAAATAAATATATTACATTTAAAACAATGATCATATGTACAATTATGTAACCTTATTTCATTCATCCAGTTTTTCCGTGCACGCCATCAAATCAGTCCTCGAACAAGTTTTCAACAAATTTTTGTTGCTGAAAAACTTTTGTGTTTCGTTTCGACATTTCGCAAACTAACTAAATCTAAATATATTTAAATTAACTTATCAATACTAACAAAATTAACCTACTGTAATATTAAATAAAACTCCACGAATAGATAATTTGCTAAATTGAATAAAAAAACTGATAAAAACTACGAATTAAAACTAACTATGAAAATGAAATGAAACGCAAAAAATAAACTAATCTATTAAACTAAGAAATAAAAATGTAAAAACTAAACTAATTGATTAATAATATTTAAAAAATTTAAATAGATTTAAAAAAAAAACAACCAATAAAAATTCTGATATAAGAATTTTAAACCCTACAAAATGTTTGAATTCAATAATAGACTAGGGCCGATAATTTTTGAGACCAAAAAAGTTTAGAACAGGATGACACTCTTTGCAAAAGGAAGAAAATATAAAAAAAGAAGAAAAATAATTTACGGGCGATTTGAGGTCGGGAAGGGTAAGGGGATGAACTTTTAAAGGTGAAAACTGGTTTATCGCGATTTCCAGGAAAACTACAACTCCTATCGAAAAAATGTAAATGGCAAAGTTGTAGGTAGTTTAAAGATCTACAACTTTTATATTTACATTTTTTTCACATAACCTAAAAATATCTGCGAAAAATCAAAATAACCGACTTTTCGGATTTTTATTTTTATCTCCCACAAAAAGGTTCCTAGCTTTCATTGAGAAAAGACGTGTTTTATAAGCTCAGATTTTTAAATAAAGTTTAAGTTTGTTTCTATTTTATAATCTATACTATTTTAAGTGTAAAATATTTTAAAATATTGTGGTGATAAGTGTTAAATAAAAAATTCTTAGTTATTAGAAGTTTATTAGAAATAAATTAATTAATGGTTCTTGATATAAACCTAAAAAAATTTTGACAATCTAACCACAGTGTTTAATAGCCTACCTAAAATAAATATTCAATTGTGTTGTGATTTACTTTTGTCAAAGGCAACGAATTCAAAAAAGAAAAGGTAGTTTCTCTTTGAATTTCGAATATTCTCAACGAATAATTTCGATAGTTTATGAACATCTGAAAACGTAAAGGTTGTAGAAAATAAACTAAAAACAAATAATTAGTGGTGAGTTTTCGGTGGTGCAGTTAGTAAAGTCGCGGAATATTTTCATAAATTCTCACAGTGAACATAAGATTGCAAGTTCGATCCCTGCTGGAGTTTTAATCATTTCTATTTTAATTACTTATTTTTAATTTCATCAAACATATCTTGTTGTTAGACCAGAGACTGTTGTTGAAATTCTTCTGAAGTTCACAAAAAATATATATATATATACGTGAATATACTAAATTATGTGTAAACAAATCAATACTTTCTTTACAAGTGAGTTAATAAATACTTACGAATTTGAAGAATTGCGGATATGAAGAATGAATTGAAAAAGAATGTACAAAATGTTGGCAAAAAATTAGACAAAAAATTCGAAGTATTGAAATTAGTACAAACTAATTTAACAGAAAAGGTAAAATTATTGGAACAAAAAGTTGAAAATTTAGAATCAACTAATCGTAAAAAAAATTTTAATAATCTACGGCCTAAATGATATAAGCTATGATATAAACGTTATGGAAGAACAAATAATAACATTCTTTAACAATACGCTGAAAGTTAATTGTACAATAAAGGGCATCCAATTTATTCGGAAAATCAGACAAAGTGGAGATAGCTTAAAATGTCCTATTATTGTTGGTTTTGTGTCATGGCGAATGAAAATTCAGATACTGGTAAACCGGAAACTATTCATACGTCAATTCTTTTATCTGATTATCTTTCACCAGCAGCACGTCAGAAAAGAAAAGAGTTAATACCTTATATGGTACAACTTCGTAAAGAAGGAAAGAAAGCGGCTATCAAACAAGATAAGCTATTTATAGACGGTCAAAATATAGATATAGATACACTAAAAAAGAAATATAATATTAATAAACGATCACTCTCTGAAGAACGAAGCAACGAAGAACACCAAATTAATACTCAAGTAAATAAGAGAATAAACCAAGTTACTTTGAGATCATCAAATTTGGATCACTTCATACGGCCCCGAACAAGCACTATAGGAAGTGATAATCAGGCACAACCCCAAAGCAGCTAAGCGTTTTAACCTACCAGTATGATTGGAGATTGTGAATTAAGAGACAAAGTAACATTTATATTTTGGAATTGTAATGGAATAAATTACTTTCTAAATTTAGATACTAAGCAAAAGCTAGATTTAAAAAAACTGTAGTGTTATAGGACTGAGTGAAACATGATTTAGCAGACATTTTGGAAATGATTTTAAATTAATAGAGGAATATCACTGCTATGAGGTGCTTGCTGTTAAAAAACAATTCGGAAGAGCTAGTGGAGGCGTTATATTGTTAGTTAATAAGTTTATAAATACTGAATTGATAGACTCTTCGAATCTATGGATCGCAGTAGAAATAACGTTAACAGGACGTAGTTATTTTGTAATCTTTGTATATTTTAATCTTAGCTATGATGTGGGTGTGGTGAAGGATTTGCTAAATGATCTTTTGAGTTCAATAGGTGTAAAATATACTGATACAGCAATTTTTATTGCAGGGGATGTGAATTGTAGGATTGAGACAATGGGTCAAGAACATGACGAGATTTTTGAAGGCACACTTTTGAATATGTTGTAATGAAAATTATTGAAAATAATTTTTCTGGATCTAACACCCATTTAATTATGAAATAGAAAAATATTGAGTAAAGTATTACGAAGAATATTTAAGAAAACAATATTTTTGTCCTTGGAAAAAGATGGAGTTTTCTCCTTGGAAAAAGAAGTACAAAAAGAAAATAATATAGTTCGATTAATTTTTTTTCTTAAACTAAGTTTTTTTTTTAAGCCGAAAATTGAAAAGTAAATAATAACTGCTTTTGTTTAAAGTTTTTCTTTTCGAAAAAAAAATTATTAGATATAATTTAATTTAAAAAAAATCAAAAGTCATATAAATTGAATGTTTTTGATAAATAACATAAATAGATCACAAATAAATAATTTTGTAAAAACGAGATTGAGTAAACAGAAGTAAGCTAGTTTACAATTGGCGGTGGCCGTGGCTGTTGAGTAGACACTTAAATGTCAATAGGGGTATAATTCGGGTTCAAGCCTCGGATAAGTATTATAATTTTTAATTAATTTTATAAATAATCGAAATATCCGAATGCGTCCATGGTTGTTGATAAATTAAATATTCTAGAAGTCTCCATGCGAAAATGTATTGTCAAAAAAAATATTTATTAAAAAAAAAAATCATATTCTAGAACGACCCATGGCGGGTATAATTAAGAGCCACGATCAGCGCTAATCAAGTCAGTTTAATATCGACTATTGTCTGATTAGTTTCAAAGTTTAAAATTGACTATTGTCTGATTAGTTTCAAAGTATATATTTGACTGTTGTTTAATCGGTTCAAAGAAAATAATTGTTGTTCAATCCAGATCTAGTTAAATTTGGCATTTGTATAAGTAATGCAAAGTTTGGCATTGTGTTGAAAAATTAAAATAATTGTTGAAAAAGAAATTGGATTCTCATTTTTTTTAAGCAATAAAATCAGGTTTTTTTTGTTTCGTAAAAACTTGTGTTTAATTAAATTTTTTTTTCTTTTCCATAAAAAAAAATGTGCATGTCATTTCAATTACAAAATATTTAGTAAAACCTTTTACTACTTTTTCATTTGCAGGTTCGGGCAGCGCTCCTTTGAGGTATAAAGAGAGCCAAGATACCGCGACAAACAAAAACAGAAAATCTCAAGATACAATCAAGCGAAGAGGTATAAAACTTACCGAATTTTTGAGGGTTCAAATTTTTATGTAATAAATGGTAGAAGTAGATCGGATCAAGAAGGGCAGTTTACAATAAAAACGGAAACAGCGTCGTGGATCTCGTATGGGTAAATGATCTGGTTTTGGTTGAAGTTATAGATTTTGCAATTACAGGCATTGTTTTAACGTCTGATCATTTACCTTGTATGCTGATCATCGACAGCACTGTTTCTAGTAATAGATGCAAGCGTAGATATAACAAAATTAAAAGCTTTAAGTGGAATGAAGAAAAAACCACGTTATACTTCGAAATACTCAAAGAATCTGAATGGCCATCATTGCAATCAGCAACACAGTTTTACCAGACTATGGTTACAAATATTACGAATGTAGCCACTTAACTTGATATGTGCCATGAAAAAACTATTATCACAACTAGCTCTGGGGAAATATTAAAAAATAAAAATAAGGTATGGTTTGACAATGAATGCCAACAACTAAAAGCAATTTTAAAAAATAATTTCAAACTTGCAAAAACCACTAACTTCTTCCAGTCATGTACAACACTATATGCAGAAAGTAAAAAAATTACAAAAACATTATAAAGGCCAAGAAACAAGGATTTTTTCAAACTATTAAAGATAAGCTTATTAGCGCCAGGGATAGTAAGGAATTTTGGAGTACTATTAAACAATTCCGATATAAAGGTAATTTATCAAACATAAATCCCATACATTTTTAGTATTTTTAAACTTTGTTCCCCCAAATATTATAAATGAACACACCTTTTTTGACGCCCACCATCCATACCTAGATACCGAAATTGCAGTTGAAGAGCTTCAAGTAGCATTACGACAGATTAAATTAGGTAAAGCCTCCGGCCTAGACGGTATTACAAATAATTTCCTTAAACATTTACCTGAAATAGCTGAAACTCACTTATTAAACTCACTTAATAAATGCTAAATCTAGCCTTCGAAAATGAAAAGTCCGGTGAGAATTTGACCAAATCAAAACTTAAACTGATACACAAAAAGGGTAACACTCAAAATCCCGAAAATTATAGGGGTATTGATTTGTTAAAAGCCATTACGAAAATCTATACAAAGATTCTAAGCAACCGACGCCTAACTTGGGCGGAAGAGGCGCAAATCTTACCAGTGAATCAAGGGGGGTTCAGGAATGGAAGGGGGTGCCGCGACAATATCTCCATTTTGACAAACTTAGTACAATCACATATTTGACTACCTAAACGAAATGTTTATGCATGCTTCATTGATCTAAAAAAAGCTTTTGATAAAGTAGAACATTCACATTTATAGCATAAACTGTACTCGCTGGGTATTAACAGGAAAATTGTGTCGATATTATAAGATATGTACATTAACGCGAAAATGATAGCTGATCTTGGAGATCCTGAAAACACCTTAAATATACAAACCACACAGGGAATATTACAAGGATATTTCTTGGGCCCCATTCTATTCATTTTATTTATTGCAGACTTGGAGAGTTACCTTCCGACAAATGGAGCTACAGGAATTAGTCTTGACGGGCAATTAAAAATTACTCATCTACTATATGCAGATGACTGCACAATATTCGGAGACTTGCCTATAAATCTCCAAAGAAACTTGAACTTATTCCAAAACTATTGCAAAAGTAATAAATTGCAAATTAACAGTTCATAAACGAAAATTTTAGTCTTTAGAAAAGGGTTGCAGCAAATACAAAAAAATTTTATCTTTGTAATGAGTAAATAGAAGTTGTGAATAGGTTCGTCTACTTGGGTGTACCTTTCACTAGCACAAGCTTATTTTTAGAAGCACTAAGCACATCTACTAAAAAAGCAAATTCAGCAATTGGTAGTGTACAGGACACATTAGTTAGGTCACAATCAACTTTACGGTATACAAAGTTAAAACTTTTAGACTCTATTATTGTGACCACTTTACTCTACTGTGCCGAAATATGGAGTCTGCGCTACCTTGAAGAACTAGATAAAACTCAAAGCAATTTCTTTAAAAGTATCATGAGCTTACCGCGAAGCACTCCACACTACGTGTTAAGATCAGAGACTCTAAGAGCACATATAGGATCACAAGCTTTAAATTAAATTTTAAATTGGTGGATTAAGATACTAAATGCACCCAGTGCGAAACTTACCAGAGTGAGCTATTTAAGAATGGCGGAGCTGGATAAAAGTCCTGATAATATACATAAGCTTAATTGGGCCACTCAACTTAAGAAAATTGTCACCGATCTAGGATATGGTAATACTTGGGAAGAACAGAATGCACGGTTAATTACGCAACTAAAGAATGAAATAATACAAAGTTATATAAATAAAATTCGCTCAAGGGATGAAAATAAAATCTTGGAATCCAATTATAACTTAAATTATAAATAATTCTATCCACCTAATACCTCTTCATATCTAGCGCTGGATATACCAATTGAAAAAAAGTGTAATTTTCCAGATACGCGTTATAAATAAGAACCATATCAGGACGTGCACAAAAGCTATAGTTTACAGATGGGATACAGAATTGAAATGTGGTATGTGTAATTTGGATGAATTTGATACCATAGATCAGTGGTCGGCAAAGTGCGGCTCCAGAGCCGCATGTGGCTCTTTGGCGACTTAAGTACGGCTCTGGCACAAATATCCACGGAAGACGCAATAATATTTTCATTTAAAAAAAAAACTTGGTAAGAAAAAAATTACATCTTATTTTGATATTTACTTCCTCGTAAATTTTTTCTTCAACATTGGAGCATTTTTCAGAACCATGACAATTAATACATAAATTCATGATTCATGAAGAACCAATGCAGACTGGAAACAATATTGGAGACGGAGAAAGTGATGATCTTGAAGATTTCAATATAATTACTTTATCAATGTAACATGGATTCTTATGTTTTTCGAGTAATTAAAGTGTAAATTTTAATAAATATATCAAAATTGATGATTAAAACGATGATTAAAAAAAAACTTTTCGAAATAGAGTTTTTACATTTTTTTGCATTTTCTGAGAAAATTTTCTATAGTAATGTATATTTTTTTGTACACCCAAAATTAGAGCCTGTTTGAGACATAAGAAGGTAAATTTTCACCAAATTTCGTGAAAAAAAAATTTTTTTTGTGGGAGATAAAAATAAAAAACCAAAAAGTCGGTTATTTTGATTTTTCGCAGATATTTTTAGGTTATGTAAAAAAAGTGTTAAATCAAAAGTTGTAGATCTTTAAATTACCTACAACTTTGCTGCTTACATTTTTTGGATGGAAGTTGTAGTTTTCCCGGAAATCGCGATAAACCGGTTTTCACCCTTCATAGTTCACCCCCTTACCCTTCCCGACCTCAAATCGCTCGTAAATTATTTTTCCTATTTTTATATATATATTTTCTTCCTTTTACAATGGCTGTCATCCTGTTCTAAATTTTTTCACTTTTTATCATTTTCAAAGGCTTTGGCTTTGGCCTATAAGTTAATGATTCTATATTTTTGTATAAATTAAATGGATATATTATCTACGATTGTTACTAACATAAAAATATTTGATAGTTTTTTCATAAACGCCAATTTAAATAATACCAGACGCTATCATAAGTCAGTACTCGCTTTTAAAACATAACGCCTTTAAAATGTATAATCGATAAGAGGTACTATCATACTTCCAACAAAAAAAGGTAGTATCATAACGTATCTCGGTACTAAGGGTCCAGGTCTACAGTTAAATAGTTGCGTTTCCGTCAAAGTGTCAACATCTATTTGATCTTCGTACAAGTATTTTTTAAGTTTTACTAAAAATAACTTTTAAATGATTAAGTCTTTTTAGTGTATCTTAAATGTAAGTGTATTCTAAAGTTTGTATGAAGACAATTGTCTTAAAGTGCTTTTGAAAAATTTAAATATTCATTTAATTACTACTTAAAAGAGTTATGTTTATTGTGAATTAAGTATAGTGGGTTTTATCTATTAATGATATTGTGTCTAAATCACTGCAGTGTTTAAGACTTATAGTTACTTAAAACATAAAGTGTTACGTGTAACTGCATTCCTGGTAGACATATAATGTATAAAAATCTAAATATGTTATTTAAAATTATTATTAAATAAACAAATTTCAAAATTCTTTCACTAACTGATTTTAAATTTTATTTCAATTTTATTTAGAACATTGTGTTTTAGTTTAATTCTTATTTAAAATTCTGCTTCTGATTATTACTCTTACTAACTTATTCAACAGACTTTTATTTACTAAATATGAGTGAACTTAAATTATTACTATATTAGAAGCTAAACTGGACAAACTAGTAGATGACAAATTAAAATAAAACAGCGTTTAGATTATAATGAACAGAAACTTTATTTCATAGACAAAGAACTTCGTAAAAGAAACATCATTTTTTTCGGTATCGGCGAATCTGAACGCAAATATCAGCAATTAGAATCCATGTTATTAGATATTGTTAACAACATAATGAAGGTTAAGCTTGAAATTAACGACATTAACTTTGTAAAACGAATTGGTCGTAAATCCGATGATTCGAAATAGTTCCTCGACTACAATTTCAGTTTAAAGGACGATTATTCTAGCGAGGTATTAAACAAAAGAAAGCAGCTTCAGCTTCAAGTAAACCAACTTCGTAAGGAAGGTCAAAATGCAGTTTTACGATTCGATAAAATAATCATCTTAAAGGATACATCTTCATCAATTGGTCATAAGGTACCAGGGGATAATGTAGTTACTAAGAGATATTCAAACGAAACCGTACCAAATTTCGAAAAAAGAAATATTACGTCACCATCACCTGAAAAAACACGACCCATTAAACCCGATAAAAACCCATTATATACAGCTCGCGATAATAGAATAAAGATGCTATCATCTCATTCATCATCTATTAAAACCTCGAATATAGACCATTTCTTTATACCTAGATCTTCGTCAACAAGTTCATATAGTAACGATAATGTGGGCATAGAAATGAATATTAATACTAATAACAGAACTACTCAGGACAGTAAATTATCAATCAAGAAAAACCAAACAAAATGCAAAACGACAATTCGCGAAAACGGAACATGAATAATTTAAAAAGACAAAACTCAACAAAAACTAACCTCCCAAACGTTTCTTTAACAAACAGACAAGGTAACACAACATTGTTACTCTCAAAACGCCTGGTCAGCGAGAGAGACAGCGACAACAACCTCCAAGAGACACATCAACAAAGAACCAAACCAAAAAAAATTTCATCTTTACGTCCGGTCGCTGGAGAATTTTTTGAAATTTGAAAAAAGTAGATTTTTTAGTCATTTTCAAAAATTTATATCTCAGCTCTATATAACATAGAGATTCCAAAATGTGTAAATCGAACGTTAATGAATTATGTTTCAATACAAAAATTCTAATAAAAATAATCATAAATAAATAAATAATTTTTAAAATATAATACTTTAAAATTTTCGAACGTATTGCTGCTGAACCATCAAGTTTAGCTCACTATAATAAACGTTCAACAATTATAAGTCGCGAAATTCAAACTGCAGTTCGATTATTATTATCTGGTGATATTTAATACATACTCATACAACATCTATGAAATCGGCTTTCATTTTAAGAAAGCCACTTTTTAAATATGAGTAAACTATTACTAATATTTTATATAAAGAATTATTAGGACTTTATTTAATAATAAAAATATATGTTACGAATAAACATAATATTGACAGAAAAATAAATATTATATGTTATGAAAAATGAATGAGTTTTGAATGACAATGCTGCAACAAAATACACGAGGGAACCGTGATTAGATATGAAGAAAGTAGAAGAAAGGCCAAGAAAATAATACGTAAAAAGAGGAGAAATTTCTTAAAGAACCTAATTGAGCGACTAGAAGAATTAAATGTGAATGATGAAGTAGGAAAATTTTATGCAGCAGTCAAAAAAAGTAACCGAACTGTTCAACTGAAAATATCTGGTTCGGAATCTTGGATGTTAAGCTTAGCCGACATAAACTGCCGCAGAGTCTTAGAGCACAAAATATTGAGGAAAATATATGGTCCAGTTAATGAGGCAGGAGAGTGGATGATCAGATGTAATAAAGAAATCAGTAATTTATTCAACAATCAAGATATAGTAATATTCGTCAAATCAAAGCGCATTGAATGGTTCGGCCATATTGAATGAATGGCAGAGAATAGACAACCAAAAAAACTGCTTTATAGTACCATCCTCACACCCGTAAAAGAGGTCGCCCAAGGAAAAGGTGGATACAGGATGTGGAGCGTGACCTTAAAATCCTGAAGGTGACAAACTTGAAAATTAGTGCTATATATATTATGAAAAAAATTATTATTGAATATAGCTTAAATAAAATATAGCTTAAATAATTTGTAAAATAAATGAAAGAATATCGTTAATATAGAAAATTGGTGTGTAATATTATTTAACAAAAGTACTACGTTATTAAATCCAAACAAAATCTTTTTTTTGAAAAATTTTCAAAAAATTATTTTGTTAAATTATAAATTATTTTTTCTCTGTTAGAATATTGATAAGGTACGGTTTTCAAATAAATCTGTTCAAAATATATATACTTTTTTGAGATGCTTCGCAATTAATGTCTCGACCTATCAAATTGCAATATATCAGGTATAGGAGAGAATGGTACAAAATATATTCAACAAATTTTGTGAGATTGATGATTTTTCTGGTAGCTTAGTCTGTCGGTCTATAATTTAGTAAGCGTAGAATATATAATTATATTAATTAGAGATTTTTATATTTACATTTTGTCAAGGTATGGTAAAGGATCGTTTTATACTCCCGGGTGACTAAAATGATCTCTGCGATGGGGGTAATATAAAGTAAGAAGGTAGAATTACAAAATGAAATTGTAAGTAAATGTGGTTTATTTTAATTTTAGCAAAAACGCTATTCTTACAAATACAGAGGTACTTTGTTGAATAAACAAAATTATTATTCTAAAAATTGAAAGTGAAATGTGTAATTCTAAACTGAAAAATAAAATTTTACCTTTCTAACTTAGATATAGCTCTTCGAGACTTTAAAATCACAGTTAGAGTCTTGTTATTTATAAGAGAATCAACATAAATTACAAGATAATCTACATCGGTATAAACGAGTTATATTGGAAACTAACACAAACACTCCTATTGCATTAAATATACATACACTAAAACTACACAATATTGAATTATTGCCTACCTTACATCAAACAATGCCTTTCACAAAGCCATGACATTTTGATAGAATGCTAAACAAGTGGTGGCGAAGACGATTATCATTCAAACTGCTAGATAGTGCTGATTAATTTCGTAAAACACAAGGTGATCATTTTACCCAGAGGGATTGTTTTCCTATGTTTCACAATTTTACATTTATCAAAACAAAATATGCAAAAATTTTCGATTTCAGGATAAAAATTTGGGGTTTTCATAATTTTTCCTATGCTTTGGGTACTAGACCTCACTGAAAGCCAAATATCAATTTTAAAGAATATCGGGAAGTAGGATAGAATTTTGATAGAAATGTAAGAAAAAATTATAGGCCTGGTCGCTATTTTTCGATTTTTGAATTAAAATAACTTTTTAACATAAATTTCGAATTTTGCCCCAACTCCTAGAACAATTACTTGTATTTTATAAATACGTATTTCGACTACAAGGTAGTCATCATCAGTATGAATTAGTTAATCGTAATCTCTGGGAATATCTAGGAATTGAGGCAAAATTTGAAATTGAATTTCAAAAATCCTAGAGTTCTCTTTGATTATCTTAATAATCTTTATAACTGTTTATACCTTAACGATGAGCGAAAAACCGTTAGCTTATTATTCCGTAATCTTTCTTTATTCGCAAACTCACCCCTTTTTTCGTTCAAAAGTTACATGGTGGTCATTGTCCGCCTAATATTTTGCCGCTAAACTCGGCCTTGGTGCATTACCATGTAGATCATATGAAACATTTTAATAGTAGAAAACATCAAATTACGATTTTCCAACAATAATTGTTTTGTTGGATATTGTTTTCTAACCAATATCCAAATATAGTGGTACTGTCGGGCAGGTATTGCCCAACAAATGTTGGACAGGAAAGATTTTTCGAAGTTTTTAAAAAAATAACATTATTACTCTCTTAAACTTTTGCCTCATGAAATTGTAAACCTCTTAAGCATAAAAATTAAAAATTAAATTAAAAATAGCGCTGAAAAGTTTTTTCATATGAGTTTTATCGGACTACCTGTATTTTTTACTACTATCAGTTACAGTATGGCATAGTTCCATATCCAAATGTTTCTTTCTATATTGGAATCGACACTTGTTTTACATTAAAATCTTTCTTATATTAAAATCTATTATATAGAGGTCGTGTGTAGCATACCAGATTACTTTAAGAGTTTTACCATTAATAAATAATTAAAGAGAAGTTTTTTTTGAAATTATATTTCAAATTTTGCCCCTATTCCTAGAACATTTGTTTGTATTTTATAAATACGTATTTCAACTACTATGTAGTCATCATCAGTATGAATTAGCTAATCGTAACTATCTCTGGGATATGGATTCAGAGATATGTTGCTTGTTGCTAATTTGGTGCCTGTGTGATTTTCTATTATTTTGTCCGTGTATTTCGGTGCTATTTTGTTTCGTCTATTTGTTTTGCAAAAACATTTTCACCTACTGTTAAATCTGGAGGATCAATTCGGTCTTTGTTTCGGACTTCCAATCAATCTTTTAATTTATCGTTCTGTTTAGTAATTAAATCTTTTATAATTTGTATTTCCTCAGCATGATTATTAGCGTAAATAGAACGTATATTGTTTGTAGTGGGTTTTAAGATTTGATTATCTCTGATTCCCTTTACAACTTCGAAAGGTGTAAGCTTGTTACTTGAATTTATGGCATTATTATAAGTTAACAAAGCCGTATCTAATTGCTCTACTATTGTTAGATTTCTATGACTAGTTTTTTGTATAGTTATTAATTCTACTAAGGTTGAATGAAAGCGTTCAACTGGTGAGTTGCCGGTTGAGTGTCTAGCACAAGTAGTGTGGTTACGAATATTATAAAGATTCAGAAAATCTTTAAAGCATTGCCTTCAAATTCCATTCCGGGATCATGAATTATAAGATCAGGGATGCCGTGCCTTGATAAATAATGTCTAAGTGCATCTAGGTGTATTAAGAATTTCTAGCTTTCATAACCGTAGCTTCTCCATATTTACTAAATTTATCTATGATAGTTAGAATATTTGTATTATCTACATGAAATATATCTATGTGTAAAATTTCAAATGGTTTGTTTGCCTGTTGTGTTTGTGTCAATTTGATTTTTAGTGGATGCCTTTCGTATTTGTTTATTTTACAGATATCACAATTATTTATATATTTTTGAGTCTTTGATTTCATATTGTCAAAATAATATAGCCTTTTAAGATGGTTCAGTGTTTCATCAATCCCAGGATGGATTGATAACTCGTGATAGTCTTTTATCAGTTTCGTTTGGTCATTTTTTTTTTAACATCCTGTAAGAATTTAGTACACCGAATGATTTTTAATTTCGAATCAAAATGTTTTACATATGCGCTTCGAACTATGTTGAAGATATTGTCTTCTGTATAGATAGCATTTTGTTTATTGTTATCCATTTCTGTCTTTAACATGTTAATAGCTATGGATTCGTCTATTTTTGATGTTGTCAATACAATACAATGTTGTCTTGTTTTAAATAATTTAGTTAGTTTTCTTTCAGCTTTTGTTCCTAATTTAATTATTTTTTGTTGTGAAAACTCATTTAATGCTCGTTCGGATATTCGAATCCCGGGATTAAGGTTTTCTTCGGCTGAATGTTGGGTACTATTGCTACTTAAATTATTTATTTGAACTCAAAATAATGCGTCTACATTGGTGTTTATTTTACCAGGTTTATGGTCTATATTAAAATTATAGGTTTAATTCCTTTGGTTGTAACTACATGTCCCAGAAATTCAATTTCTTTATGTAAAAATTCGCATTTGTCTAATTGTGTTTTAAAATTGTGTAATCGTAATTTATCAAAAATTTTTTGAAGAGTTTCAATGTGTTCTTGTAAAGAAGAAGAGAACACAATTATGTCATCCATATATACTAATACATTTTTTTCAATGTATTCGCGGAGCATGTTATCCATTACTCTTTGGAACGTTGCGGGAGCGTTCTTAAGGCCGAAACACATACGGTATACTCATAGTGCCCGTTATCGACGGAAAATGCTGTCTTGCTAACATCTTTGGGATCCATCTCTATTTGATGGAATCCTGAAGCTAAATCCAAGGTCGTGAAATATTGACATTTACATAACTTATCAAGAATGTCAGATATATTTGGCAACGGGTAATGATCGTCAATAGTCTTTTCGTTCAGTTTTCTATAATCGGTTACTAAACGAAGTTTCTTTATGCTAGAATAATCTGCTTTTTTACTTACGATAAAAACAGGAGAATTCCAAGGGAAATTCGATGGTCGAATGATGTTTTTTTTCAACATTTCATTAATTTGTTATGTTACTTCTTCTTTTTGAGAATGAGGCAACCTAAATCCTTTAGTATATATCGGGATTTTGTCGGTGGTATGGATGGAATGTTTTACATCGGACGTGAACGTTATACTATATATATGTATACTTGCTTACTATATATGTATACTTGCTGTTGTTTAGTAAAAAATGTCTCTATATTTATAACATAACTGTATTAAAGCATTTTTTTCTTCGTTATTTAGATGACTAACACGTAAATTATGTTTAGCAAACTCGTAATCTAAAACGTCATCATGTCGTTCGTTTATGTTTGTTAAAATTTGGCAGCGATTTAAAATTTCTGCTGTAAGTGGTTGACTAATTATAACGCTCTGTTGTAAGTCAGAATTGTTAACTAATAGAACAGGTGCTTTATTGTTTATCACGGTATTGATTTGTTTTGTTACTTCTTCATTTTGAGAATGAGGCAACCTAAATCCTTTAGTATATATCGGGATTTTGTCGGTGGTATGGATGGAATGTTTTACATCGGACGTGAACGTTATACAATATATATGTATACTTGCTTACTATATATGTATACTTGCTGTTGTTAAGTAAAAAATGTCTCTATATTTATAACATAACTGTATTAAAGCATTTTTTTCTTCGTTATTTAGATGACTAACACGTAAATTATGTTTAGCAAACTCGTAATCTGAAACGTCATCATGTCGTTTGTTTATGTTTGTTAAAGTTTGGTAGCGATTTAGAATTTCTGCTGTAAGTGGTTGACTAATTATAACGCTCTGTTGAAAGTCAGAATTGTTAACTAATAGAACAGGTGCTTTATTGTTTATCACGGTATACAAACCGTCTATGATTTCTACAAATTCGTTAAGTTTAATGTTGGTAAAAATACGTCGCGTTGATAAGGTTCCAGATGATATATTTGATACTGATGTAATGTTTTTTTATACAATTTGTTTTGAATTCTACCAAAACTTATTGTATCGTTTTTATAATTTATGTTAGCATTTAGTTTTTTTAAAGTATTATTGCCTATAATTCCATCAAAATAGTGATGAAATTTAAAAATTAAAAATTCTAATGGTTCTGTAATAAGTCAGTAATTCAATAATTTTTTCGGTTATTTCATGATTTTAAAGAGCTGTTGTAATAGTTACTTTAGTTTTAAATTTTTGAGAATTATTAGTATGTTTCGGAACTTTGAAATTTGCATCTGCTCCTGTATCAATAAGACAGCGTAAATTTTCTATTCTGATAAACGGTAAAGAACTATGATGCATATTATTTAATTCTATGTATCCTGAAGATTCAAGGCTTTTTGAGTAAAATTTTGATCATCAGGTATTTCTAAAATTTCTGACTGTTCATCTTCAGGAATTTTATTAGTTTGATCATATGAAATAGAGTTATTAGGATCGATATCATATGAATAATATTGGTCACTTGGAAAACTATCATATGGGTTATTTGAGAACATTCATAGTTATCAAAAGCATTAATATTATTCATTCGATGCAATACTTGTCTGGTATTTCCACTTGAAATATCCATAGGTTCAGGCCTGGGTACTTGACTTTGTTGAGGTTGAATTTGATTTTGATTCCAAGTCGGTCGATTATACTGTGGGGGACGGTAATGAATCGGGTTATTAAATGGGTTGTGGTGGTCGTAATTGCATACGATTCGTTGAAAAGTTGGGTATTTTATAATTATTTACAAAATTCTGTGTAGGTACACGATTGTTATAAGGATAATTATTTTGTATTTTCTATTTCTATCTAGATTAGATTGTTGCATTGAAATTTCGTTGACACAAATATCATATGCTTCTTTGATTGTTGTTGGTCGATTGGATCTCATGATATATCCTAAATTTTGATTTAACCCTGCTATAAAGGATTTTAAAACAATATTCAAGTATACTTCATTTTGACCCTTAATGAATTCTTGTGATTTTGTTCGATCTATTGAGTTTAACAAAACGGTTTGTAAATCGACTACGTCTGTATAGTAATCTTTAAATGGTTTATTCCTTTGATAAATAGTATTTAGTTTATGAAGAATTGATTCTATAGTTCGTTTGTCTGAGAAATGAGTTATTAATATTTCTTCAATAGTTTCCCAGTCAGAAGGGGTTCCAGATGCTGTAAGAGCATCTCGAGCTGGTCCTCTTATTTTTTGTTTTACCATATTAGTCAATAAAGAACTGTTAGCATTTTCTCCATGGAGAACGACATCTCCCATTTCAATAAATGTATTTTACATTCCTGGACAACCTTCGTAGGTGTCCATACTTATATCAATCACTGATATAGTAGTAGCCATATTAGCGTTATTATTTTCTAATATTAATTTTGAGTTATTTGAATTATTTGGTATAATATTATTTAAAATATTGCTATTATTACTTTTATTTGAATTTTCTAAATTATCATCAAGCGATATTTTATTTAATAAATTTTCTATTCGTTTTATTTTAGAATTGTTTTCTTTAATTGTTGGTAAACCTTCGTCCGTATCTGAGTCGGCGCTAAGATTTTTGAATAAACTAAAGTTTAGTTTATCTTTTACTTTAGAGTTAATTGGATGTTTAGGCATTAAGGTGTAGGTATTCGAATATTCAATAAAGAAACATTTACTTACATTTGAAATATGAACACCAACCACATTGTTACTTTAAAATTCCAGATAAGTCCAAAAAAGATTACCATAAATTTTCGATATGCAGTCGAAATGAATTTAACCAGTTCCAATGTTGCTTCCAATCCAGTAAATTTTATTTTGTTCTCTGGCTGATATTAAAAATTTATTTGGAGTGTAGATGCGTCCCAAAGACTTAAGAGCCACTCGTAGAATTTTCACAATTTTACGATGGACGCGATAATTCTCGAAATTTGTTTTTCTAGAATTATCCTACCGGCTGCGCCATTAATATCTTGTAGACCAGATATTTTAAATAAAAATATATTTATTTAATTTTAATTCACAATTTGCTTTACAGTCGTACAAATTTTAAGTAACAACAATTAAAATATTAACAATAATAAATATTTTATTGAAACAAAATTATCCTTCCATCCGAACATATGTCAAAGAACGAGATAACAAGTCTGATTTATCCTTACAAAAGTTTGGTTTATATATAGTATCAAACTACTGAATAATAATTAAGAAATGTGTTATTTAAACCACACTTCTGTACAATCTTAGTGAACTGTGAACTACGTCACCTTTGACCGTCTTGGAGAGATAGTATAAAATTAAAGTTATGAGAAATAGTTTTAAAATATTTAAAATAAACTTCAATATTCAAATCTATATGAACTTTGACCTTCATTTTGAAATATTAATTATATAATAAAAATGAAATATTAAATATATTAAAAATAGATTAATACAGAAAGTGTCACTCCGGCGAGATGTTCTGCCAGATGTTCGAGCAAGGGGAGGTATCGCAATATTAATAAGGCAAGGCCAATCTTACCAGGCCCTTCGTCTTGACACCCCCTACAAGCGATGGCTGCGCCCCCCTCCCTTGACACCCCCTACAAGCTAATCTATCTGCCGGACTTCGATTGGGGAATCGAAGATCTGGCATGTTTAACTTTGCAACTGTTTCTGATTCTAGGTGATTTTAACGCTCACAGTCAATTGTGGGGCTGTGGCCATAGAGACGCACGTGGGAGACTCAGTTTTTTGGATGAGTCAAACTCGTTTCTTTTAAAAACCGGTGAGAAAACACGATTAAACGCCAGAAGTTGTGAGATGTCAGCAAATGATCTGACAGTATGCTCACCGGCTTTGGCTCATCGACTGGATTGGATGGTAATTCCTGATCCATTTAGGAGTGAAATCTACCCACTAAAATTTCTCATAACTCACCGATGTATCCACATCTTACTTCCCGAGATGGCGTCTTCGTCGTGCTAACTGGGACACTTTCATGGAAAGTTCCCACGTTGGGGGGAGACATAGAAGAAGATGTGTCCAAAATATCCTTCAAGGTCATTGAAGCAGCTACACATGCTATTAGTAAGTCTCCCGGCATTCCACCTAAGAGAAAACTTCCCTGGTGGAATGACGTCGTGAGAGTAGCAGTTGCAGAGAAAAAGAGGGCGTTTAACAAACTTAAAAGACGTCCCTCGCAGGAAAATTTGATAGCCTATAAAAGAAGAAGATCTATATCAATCAGGACTATACGAGATCGGAAAAGGCTCTCTTGGGAGCGATATGCGGCCATCAATACCTCCACACTATCATCGAAGGTATGGAGGAGGGTAAAGGCAATTTCGGGGAAATTTTCCTCATCACCGGTGCCTGCCCCTTTCAATTTGGGTGGCCACGCCATATCGCAGACTGCCGAAATCACTAAGTGTTCAGCGGATAATTTCGAGTATGTCTGCAGCTCCCAAAATTATGACCCGGATTTCCTGCGGATCTAGATGCATCATGAACAACATAATGATCTTGATTTTTTCTCAGATGAATCCCTCCAGTATAACAACGATTTTACAATGCAAGAACTACTTGAGGCGCTAAAGGGGTCAACAGATACATCACTTGTCCCCGATACAATACATTATGCCATGATCCAGAATCTGCCGTATCCTGGAAAGTGCAGATTACTGGATCTATACAAAAATATTTTTCGGCAGAGCATTTACCCTCAGCAATGGCGGGAAGCCATTATTATCCCGCTGCTTAAAGAGGGTAAAGATTCAATATCTTTGACTTTCTGCTTCAGCAAGACATTGGAAAAAATGGTGAACAGACGTCTCGTCTGGTGACTGGAAATTAATCATCTGATAAGTAAATATCAGACAGGTTTCCGCCAATACCATTCGACGACGGATCAACTTGTTCGCCATTTACGACAACTTTCTGCGGAGCTATCATTTTGTGGGAGTTTTCTTCGACCTGGAGAAAGCATATGATATGACTGGGAGGTATGGCATTCTCAGGAAGCTGCATGACTGGGGTCTAAGTGGATCTCTGCCTCAGTTCATTCAAATTTTTATGTGTGACCGCAAATTTCATGTCCGGGTGGGTGGCACTGAATCTGGGATCCATTCCCAAGATGATGGTGTTCCCCAGGGCTCGACGCTTAGTGTCACCCTTTTTGCTTTAGCGGTCAATCACATCGCAGATTCAGCCCCGATTCGTCAATGTCTGTATGTTGATAACACAACATACAGATATGGTATCCATAAATGGATATAATTGAAACGAGACTCCAGCAGGGCATCAACGAAATGGTACATTCTGCAGAAAGCGTTGGTTTTTGGTTCTCCACAATTAAAACTAAAGTTGTTCATTTCTGCAAAAAACGCAAGGCACATACTGATCCGATCCATTACAAAAAAGGATCACGCCTTAGATGTGCCGACTCTATTAGGTTTCTGGGACTTTTCTGGGACTTGTCTGGCAGCAAATTGTCGCAAGGCAATAAATGTGCTTAATGGCTTTGCTGGTACATCGTGGGGTGCGGACCGGGAGATGTTACTGTGGCGTTATTCATTGCCGGTTCTGCCCAGGATGGATTATGGCTATGTAGTGTTCTCCTCCACCCGGATGTCAGCGCTCAAAATCTTAGATCCTATTCACCACGCAGGCAATAGACTTGCAACAGGAGCCTTTCGAACGAGTCCCTCTATGAGTCTATGTGTAGAGTTGGCTTTGCCTCCATTGCGGTTGAGGAGTGAGATCATTTATGTCGCGGGGGTATGGTTAGCGTATGATGATGACATAGATTGGGCTTAGCGCCCAATCATGTCAACTTCCCGACTCTCTTCCGAAAATCAAGATTTCTGAAGAGACTCTATAAGAGACGTGCCATGGTCACAAGAACTTTGGCCGTTCGAACGCAGGAGCTTTAAGAGAGTCTTAATTTCAAATTCGCTCAGGTACTTCCCTATAGTTTTCATGAAGTACCTCCTTGGCTGATC
This sequence comes from Nineta flava, assembly GCA_963920215.1. Lineage (NCBI taxonomy): Eukaryota > Metazoa > Arthropoda > Insecta > Neuroptera > Chrysopidae > Nineta > Nineta flava. Next base: position 65,216,089 of record OY986040.1, read on the forward strand.
CAAAACGTAAGGTGCTGCGTTGACCTGGCTGGTCTCCGTAAAGAAGATACCAGTTCCGTATACTGAACAATGTGAAGAGTTTTATTGTGAAGAACCTTCACAATACATTCCTCAATTGTTCCGACTCGTTGAGCGCGCTGCAAGCACTAATGTGCACACTTTCAAGGGACCCTCTACTTTCAAGGGATACTCCACGTGCTCCAGCATATGTCCATTGTTTTTGTATGGACGCCTGGGCACGTGGGTATACATGGGAATGAGGTGGCTGATGAAGCTGCGCTGGTGGCGGCTGATTCAGACCATTTGGATCTGATTCCAATGCGCCTAGTGGACCTAAAAGTGTGCATACGTTTCAGAATTAATGAGAAATGGCAGCGTGAGTAGAACAACCTCACGGAAACGTTCAAACAGGTCAAGCTGACTCATGCAAATCTGAGCCGTAGAGAGAGAGTGTGGCCCTTACCCGCTTGCGAATAGGGCACACTCAAATCTCGCATGCATATCTTCTCTGCGGTGAGGATCAGCCAAGGTGCACTGTTTGCAGGACTGTGCAAACTGTGAGGCATATTGTTGAGGAATGTGTAGTCTTTGAATCGTTACGGCGAAGACTACGGCTTCGAAAAAATGAAGCACGAGCATTATCGTTCAATGCGAGTACCGTGAAAAGGATGATTACATTTTTAAATGAATCTCACCTTCAACAGAGACTCTACGGGAAACATCTCATGTTTTAAAAAATGGTGGTTTCTTTTATGCGTTTTTTAAGTACAGCTTCGTACAATTTTATCTTCTTTTTTAAATGTTTTTATATTATTTATTGATTTTATCTGTGATACTGCGAGCCCTTTACACCCATAATATCACATTTTATTACACATAGTTTTAAGTTTTATTGTTTTTATTGCAATAGTGTGAAACTTTTTATTGTTTCGTAGTTTTTAAGTTTTTAATATTTTTTTGTATTCTGTTATCTAGTTTTAAGTATTTTTATTAGTTGCAGTGAAGGTCTTTTACACCTTCACTAAAACGTTGTTATTTGTTGTTCCTGTTGTTGTTCTATATATTTTGTTGTTATATTTTCTATGTGGTTTATATCTTGTTATTATATTCCTACCTAGTCAATTCATTTGACTAGGTAGTGTTGTGATATTTTGTGAGATTGTTAAGTTTTGTTATTGTTATTTTTTAACTTTCGGGAGCTAATGAGCATGTTCTCGAAGCTCCAAAATGGGGGGTAGGTTTTAGTGGGTGTCTGGCTGGCCAGGAGTCCCACACTCTGTGCGTCAATGCATTTCCCACCTCCCTGCCGCAAAAAAATAAAAATAAAGTAAGTTGAGCTCTTGAGTATTTTCAAAAATGTTTTATTTGTAGATTTTCCAAGTTGATATCTGTTGCAATATTAGTAATAGTCTCAGTGTTGTAAATGATTTGTTCCAATTCTATGTTGGCAACCGATGTATGTAAATTTTTATGTGTAATGCCGTTAATATCGGCCTGGCATTGTGATAAAATTATGTGAAGTCGCCCCACGAAATTTATTATATTTTTACCACCGTTATTGGTGATATTTAGGTGGACTGACGTTATTACTATGGTGTGATTATCTTCAACTTCTTCAATAAGGTCGTTTTCCATTGTGCGACGATTTCACATGCGATTGAATGTGCTTGAATTTCATTAGTGCTTGTAATTTCATGGGTGGACATATTAGAGTTTGTTCTATTCGATTGCATGTTTGTTCGACGAATTTGTTTTTACTAGGATTGTACAAAATGTAATTAGTTTTGGGTTGTATGATTTGATGATTTTCAGGTATAAGTCTGAATTTTATTGTTTGAAAGGTCTCGTTAGTAAATTGATGTATCATAACGACAAATAGGATATTAAAGACGAGTGTACAAGTGTAAATACGAATCGTACAAGCTTTCGTCATTTAATATGTTAACCTGTTTGCTGAGTGAATCGTATACAATAGTTAACTCTTTCTTTGTCAAGATATGATTCGATATTATACTGAGTTTTGCGAGACTAATAGAAGGTATAATAATAATGGGGTTTAACCTCCGTTTTTCCTCCGTTTAACCTCGAGGCATGACTGTCTATAACAGAGGCCACCCACATCATTTTTTCAACCTTTATTATATTTTTTACTTTTACATTTTTATGATGTGAGTGAAGGATCAGGAATTCATACGCAGACTAGGAATTGGTAGGTGTGTGGCTGCTGCCGACTTCTGGAGTTCGTGAAGGGAAACTTCAGAAAACCTTCACAAGCATAGCCGGTTACTTCGTTCTTGTCCATACGCCGACAGTTTAGTCAATGAACCGCCCTATTAATTTTTTTTAAATTGATAAACTGCCGCTGTCGGGATTCGAACCCATAACCTCCCAGTTCCAAGTAGAGACAACGCCTTAACAAGCGCGGCTACTTGGCTGGTTATTAGAAGGTATAATATCGCTTACATGATTGTCTTAAATTTGTATGCGATTGTATAGTAAAACAGAACTGCTACCGACATAAGTGTTGTTCAATTCTTGGGTAAGTTTGCATAACAGATGCTAATATTTGCAATTTGGCCTGTTCAGAATTAATGAAGTTAGTAATATTATCAAAGCGTTGTATCAATTGTATATTAAGTTGGTGTTGTTCCAATCCGTTGTCATGTATAATTTTATTTGAGATATCGTTTCGTGCTATATAGTTTTTTAATGCTATGATAATTTCTACGGAATTCTTAAAAGGTACACCGATGCATTCGCCATATTTACTGAATTTATCAACAAGAGTGGGAATATTATTAATTAAATTAAATACTGATATGAAAAAATTAACTCGTCAACCAGGAATCGAACCTCGGGCCTCCGGATCACCGGTCCAGTGCGCATCCTCTACACCAAAGACGATTGTGATGTGACAGCCAACCTTTCCATATTATTCTGATTTTTATATATATATATATATATACTTTTTATATATTTATCAGACAGTATAAACTTCTTGTTTGAAGTGATATTTTTTATTTAATATTTGTTTATTTGTGTATACTTTCGTGTCAACATACAAGTGTTTGTCCAAATTCCTTTCGGTTACGTATGACAAACTGTAGAAGACCATAGCGTATACCCGACACACCTCATTGTCATTGAATTTATTAATTAAATTAAATACTGATATGAAAAAATTAACTCGTCAACCAGGAATCGAACCTCGGGCCTCCGGATCACCGGTCCAGTGCGCATCCTCTACACCAAAGACGATTGTGATGTGACAGCCAACCTTTCCATATTATTCTGATTTTTATATATATATATATATACTTTTTATATATTTATCAGACAGTATAAACTTCTTGTTTGAAGTGATATTTTTTATTTAATATTTGTTTATTTGTGTATACTTACGTGTCAACATACAAGTGTTTGTCCAAATTCCTTTCGGTTACGTATGACAAACTGTAGAAGACCATAGCGTATACCCGACACACCTCATTGTCATTGAATTTATTAATTAAATTAAATACTGATATGAAAAAATTAACTCGTCAACCAGGAATCGAACCTCGGGCCTCCGGATCACCGGTCCAGTGCGCATCCTCTACACCAAAGACGATTGTGATGTGACAGCCAACCTTTCCATATTATTCTGATTTTTATATATATATATATACTTTTTATATATTTATCAGACAGTATAAACTTCTTGTTTGAAGTGATATTTTTTATTTAATATTTGTTTATTTGTGTATACTTTCGTGTCAACATACAAGTGTTTGTCCAAATTCCTTTCGGTTACGTATGACAAACTGTAGAAGACCATAGCGTATACCCGACACACCTCATTGTCATTGAATTTATTAATTAAATTAAATACTGATATGAAAAAATTAACTCGTCAACCAGGAATCGAACCTCGGGCCTCCGGATCACCGGTCCAGTGCGCATCCTCTACACCAAAGACGATTGTGATGTGACAGCCAACCTTTCCATATTATTCTGATTTTTATATATATATATATACTTTTTATATATTTATCAGACAGTATAAACTTCTTGTTTGAAGTGATATTTTTTATTTAATATTTGTTTATTTGTGTATACTTTCGTGTCAACATACAAGTGTTTATTCAAACAAGAAGTTTATACTGTCTGATAAATATATAAAAAGTATATATATATATATAAATCAGAATAATATGGAAAGGTTGGCTGTCACATCACAATCGTCTTTGGTGTAGAGGATGCGCACTGGACCGGTGATCCAGAGGCCCGAGGTTCGATTCCTGGTTGACGAGTTAATTTTTTCATATCAGTATTTAATTTAATTAATAAATTCAATGACAATGAGGTGTGTCGGGTATACGCTATGGTCTTCTACAGTTTGTCATACGTAACCGAAAGGAATTTGGACAAACACTTGTATGTTGACACGAAAGTATACACAAATAAACAAATATTAAATAAAAAATATCACTTCAAACAAGAAGTTTATACTGTCTGATAAATATATAAAAAGTATATATATATATATAAAAATCAGAATAATATGGAAAGGTTGGCTGTCACATCACAATCGTCTTTGGTGTAGAGGATGCGCACTGGACCGGTGATCCGGAGGCCCGAGGTTCGATTCCTGGTTGACGAGTTAATTTTTTCATATCAGTATTTAATTTAATTAATAAATTCAATGACAATGAGGTGTGTCGGGTATACGCTATGGTCTTCTACAGTTTGTCATACGTAACCGAAAGGAATTTGGACAAACACTTGTATGTTGACACGAAAGTATACACAAATAAACAAATATTAAATAAAAAATATCACTTCAAACAAGAAGTTTATACTGTCTGATAAATATATAAAAAGTATATATATATATATATATATATATATATATATATAAATCAGAATAATATGGAAAGGTTGGCTGTCACATCACAATCGTCTTTGGTGTAGAGGATGCGCACTGGACCGGTGATCCGGAGGCCCGAGGTTCGATTCCTGGTTGACGAGTTAATTTTTTCATATCAGTATTTAATTTAATTAATAAATTCAATGACAATGAGGTGTGTCGGGTATACGCTATGGTCTTCTACAGTTTGTCATACGTAACCGAAAGGAATTTGGACAAACTCTTGTATGTTGACACGAAAGTATACACAAATAAACAAATATTAAAGAGTGGGAATGTTTGTTTTTTCAATTGAAAGGATATCGATATGGATTATTTCAAATGGTTTGCTGCATGTGTTTGTGCAGACAGTTAACTTCGATTTCATGTTATCGAAATGTGGATATGAACTATATGGTTAGCTCATGGTATTCTTTTATGATTTTACTTTGTTCGTGTTGTGTTTGAACATCACTTTTGAGCATGGTGCAACGTATAAGTTTATATTTTGAAAAATAATCGTCATTGGTTTTACTTATGAGTTTGAATGTGGTATCGTCAGTGTATTCAATTTTGTTGGACTCATGTATTCTTTAAAGATTGAAATACATTTGTCGGTTTTCTAGATTGTCGGAGACCCCAGATTTTTCCATAAGCTCTCTTGCAAAGCATGAGAGACGATTTGCTCGTATTTGTTATGTATTCCAGATGATAGTACCATGTTAGTTTAGAGTCCAACATTAATCCTAAGAACTTGGCTTCCCTTGTGATCTGTAGTCTTTCACTGAAGAGGATTGGTGGTTTTATGTTATCCACTTTTCTTTTCCGTTTGAATGCATTTAGTGCGATCTTACCAGGGTTTATTTTCAATCCCTGATTGATATACCAGTCCTGTGCGATTCTAAGACAGTTTTGCATAGCTCGCAGATTTTGCCTTTACAGGATCTCTGGATTGCAATCACAATGTCATCCGCATATCCCTGTGTATAGTACCCTTTTTGGTTGAGGTTCGTCAGTAAGCTGTTCACTGTCAGGTTCCACAGGAATGGGGATAAGACACCACTCTGCGGACATCCGTTTGTGGATCTCACACTGACTCTCCAAGAAGGGAAGTTTGTATTTTGCAAAAGGTGTATTCTGCAAAAGTTTATCCACCTGCAAAAGGTGTATTCTACTCCGTGTCGAATTGCAGAATCAACCATGGAATTGTAAGAGCCATTGTCAAATGCCTCCTCTATGACAAGAAAAACACACAAGGTGGTTTGTTTCTTTGCGAATCCCTCCTCAATCCTGAATATTAGGTTGTGGAGGGTTGATTCACAGGATTTTTCCACATGCGTGATACGCGTGTTTGTTGACATGTAGCGGATTTCTCGATAATGCCCCCTGAGCCAAATGAAATCCTTTTAGTCGTTTCATTGTTTTCAGTAGAAACGTCCTTTCCCGTGGAGTGGTTAAGGCTCCCCGGTTTTGGCAAGAAGGTCACTCTTACTAGCTTCCATACTGTTGCGATAAAACAAGTAGCCAGGTTTGCCCTGAATATATAACCAAACAGAGTTAAAAGATGCTCTGCTCTTTTTTTGTAAAATCACTGGGTATATCGCATCTGGTCCCGCTGTTTTGTAGGAGTCGAATGAGTTTATTGCCCATTCGATCTTTGAGCGGTTAATGGCAATCGCCACTCTTCTCCAGTCCTCGCCTGTTGGTAGGAGACCTTGGTTAAGCTGCCCTTGAGAAGGATTTTTCCCGTCCACTGCCACCGAATCCGGAAAATGAATCCGAATCAGTGTCTCGAGTGTATCTTTCGCGGACCAAGTATACTCACCATCGGGTGTACGAAGTTACCCAATGGTGTCAGCGAGTTTCTTTGCTAGAATACGATGGAGTCTTGCTCCCTCAACATCAACGTCTTTCAGTATCTTGGCAGAGCTTCCTCCATGAGTCCATTTTGTCTTTCTTCAGAGACCTTTCGTATTCGGTAAGGGCTTCATGGTAGTTATCCCAGTTCCCAATCCTCCTTGGTCTGCTAAATAGCTTCCGAACTTTTCAGCTCTGACTCCTTCCTCCCTCATTCCACCAACAGGTTGACTTGCTGATGTCTTTTGAGACCTCCAAGCAGTTGTTTTGGAAGGAGTTAATGATTGCATGCTGAAGCTCAGTTGCAGTGAGCTGATTTTCCAATACTGTTTTAACTTTTTTAGTGATTGTAGTGAGTATGAACTTTACGGTCGAATTAAATTCGCCCCAATTTGTTCTTTTCGGATCCCGATAGTGTATATTACATAGGTCCGTTCTCACCTCCACATTGTAATAGATTTTGTCTGTGATCCGATGCAGATGGTTCATTGGATGCTAACCATTTCTTGATTTTTCCACTGATTTCATAAGTGCTCAGTGTTACATCAATGACTTTCTTCCGAATTCTGTTGATAAAAGTCCGCTTGTTGCCTTGATTAACTATATCTAAGTTGATAGCTATGATATAATCAAACCGGTTCTCACCTCTTATATTTGTCTTTTTACTTCCCCATGCAGTGTGATGAGTCACCATGCAGTTTCAGGGTCTTCCATCTCTGTTGATGATGGTGGAGTAGATGCATCATAGGATACGTAGACCGAAGCGATGATTACCACTCCAGTTTCGTTCCCCATGATGTATTTTACTTTTACCGCTGTAAGATCTCTCTGACAAAACTGTAACAGCGGCAAGAAATTGATGTCCTTTCTTGCATAAAAGCATAGGTGGTAGCCCTGTTACCGTGAGCACTCATCGAGTTTTTGGCTAATGAGGGTTAGTAGCATCAAGAGTTGGACCCTTTCGGATTGTTCCTGAGTCATTTGAGCTCAAGATACTCCCGCAATACCTTGCACATCTTTGTTGTAGAGGCGGTTTCAGCAAAGGTATTTTTTATAGCACTTGCGTGTTTCCTCTTTCTATGATTTTTCGAGATCTGTTTCGGGCTTGGAGTCCCATCTTCAGATCTTGACCTCCTGTGGGTTTTCCAAGAGTTCATTCCCTGAATCGAACCCCACAGGTATCACTGTTTCTGAGAAACACAACGCTATAGGGTGTTTTGTCCAGATTATCCTCTTTACCGGAGGAATCGGTTTCTCCTCAGCCTTGGCTTTCTCATCTGCTGCTCTTATCCGAGCTGAAGCCAAAAGGTTTTTCCTGTCTAGGAAAGGATTGTGGAGTTTATCGTCCAGATTTCCTGCTAGGCAGGATGCATCTGCAGTTTTTAGTGTCTCGGCGAAGCAAGCATGCGCAGCCTCGGCTGATTTAGTTTTTGAGAGGATATGAGCCCAGAGTTATTATTATTTTTACTTTGTTTTACCATTTTTGGGAAAGAAGGTAGAGTCAATAATAATATGTATTTTTTTTATAAAATTTATTGAATGTATTATTCTCTATCCCACGCTCTTGATACCAACTGAGACATGTACGTCTTGACTGTATTTTAATTTACACGGCCAAGATCTTACATCATTCTCAGAAGGCGCATATAGTAAAAATTTGGAAGCTAATGATTTGGTAAGTAGACCAATCTATTCTAAAAAATATACTACCATGCTTTATGATAAGCTATTTTTAAAATACGCGCATATTAATTGTATGTACTATTGACTGGATAACCAAACCTTTTACTGGACATGTGTCAAAATTTATTAAACGGATTTTGAGTTATTCAAATAATTATGTAAGTACTTTTTAGCGAATTTCCTGAAAGGAAATAGAGCTATTGGTCTCGTACCGACTTCAAAATTTTGCAAAAATTTCTTCAAATGTCCATCGATCCTGCCTAGTAGATGTCGAAAAACACCATCTGTAAAATTTATATATATATATCTATGGACATATATATATATATATATATATACATATATATATATATATATATATATATATATATATATATATATATATATATATATATATATATATATATATATATATATATGTGTCTGTAATCACTCTAGCGGTCACAGTTTTCATTTTATTGGAATGAAATTTGGTATTTGAGGCGCTTTTGGTATTCAAAAGTCAAGTTCGTTAATGGGTAAAATCGGACAAGGGGAAAGGGGGGTTTAAAGGAAGGGGGAAACACAAAATTAGACATATCTCCCTTAATATTTGAAAAATCGAAAAATTTATAAGAAGTAAATTGTAGGTATTAAGTTTTACTATAATTTAGTTTCTTATCATTTTTTCTGTTACACTAATATTTACAGAAATATTGATGGTTTAAGATTGAAAATTAAATTCCTTAATATCTCTGTACACATTACAGTTTGAGCAAAAATGATAAGGTGATGAATTGTAGCAAATTTGATTTTCAACAACTTTATTCCTTACGTATTTTTCGATTGTTCTAATATTAAGAGAGATATTTTATATTTTGTGTTTTCTTCTCTCTTTATGCCCCCCATTCTCTTTGACGTATGCCATTTATTAATAAAATTGGCCTTGCAAATACTAAAATCATATACATTTCATTTTGATCAGACTAAAATTGTGACCGCTAGAAAGTGATTTATGTATTCTAAGGAAATTCGCTAAGTTGAAGCAGCTTCTGCGTAACGAATTTTTATTTATAATAATTTAAAAAATGTCTTGTTGATTGTGTTTTGAAGCTTCAATTTATTTAAATAATTAATAATAAAATTTGATAACTCAATGAATGAACATAAAATAAAGAAAACAGATAAATGACAATTCTGATAGTACAATCAATAAGAACAACACATAGGTTAATCTTTTAACCGGTAAATAATAATTTTAAAAGTTAATATTGACCATATTATGTCGAACTATTATTAGTCTACGGTGACAGGTATCTCGTCTATCTACGGTATTGGGTGGTTATGACGGAATGTGGGAATCACGCTTTCAGGGCACACTCGGAACCTAACCTTGGGGAACCTAACCTTGGGGCCACTAGATGTTATCGGCGCTGTCAATGAAACGACCACGACAACCCAACGGTAATATCCCAGACAACTCAGGTATGACATGCAATGATTTGTCAACGTGGTGTTGATGTAATCCGGGCGGATTTTTCTTTCGAAAAATCCAGATTCTGTAGTCCGGCGCGAATGTATGTTGTATATGTCAAATATGTATTATTTTCTTGATTAATCGAACCTTGTTCGAATTCCACGAACATACACAACGATGCTTAATTATAGTTATCGTTCGATTCTTTTCAATTTTAAAATAATAAAAATCTATACCCCGATCCGATATAATAACCGTCCAATGTGTTCCCGATCCGATATAATAACCGTTCGATGTTTTCTAGTTTTAAAACAATAATTAATTTTTATTCTGATCTGATATCACTATCGTTCGATTTTTTATAATAATAAAAAAAAAAAAAAACTGATTTTATATTTCGATCTGTATTGTCTCGAATCCAAAAACCATAAGAGCGTTTTCTTATTTTTTTTGTATCGTCCATCACAAAAAATTACATGTCATCCTGTTGTTTACAGTTTAACATTAATTAGGTAATATTCCATTTCACTGTTGTTACAGTGGCTGTTCACACGATAGCATGTACCAATGGGTTGCGCGTGAATCGATTCTTGTACATTTATTTTATTTTTTCATTAATAATAATAATAATAATTTTATTTGAAAAAGTCTTCTATAACAAAAGTATACAAAGTGTCTAAAAGTACAATTAGAAAAGTAAATGACATGGAGCTATTTCAGTTAAATATTGTTTTAATTTGATTTTAAACTGATTTAGTTTAGCCTCTGATTGGATTTCTTTGGGTAGTTTTGGGTTCAATTTGAAACCCGTATACACCGGAAGTCTTTCAAAGAAACTAGTTTTGTGGGAATAGTTGTAGTTAACTGTTAACTTAATCTTGTGTCATAAACCTTATCGTACTGGTTATATGAAAGATAGATAGACTATATAGAATATATATAGTCTATCTATATACTATATAGATAGACAATACATAATTTTTTCTAAAACTTTCGAAAATACTGATAACAAGGAAATCGGTCTGTAATTTTTAATATCTTGCTTGTCGTTTTTTTTTTGAACAATGGTCTAATCTTGGTTTTCAAACAACTTAAGAAAAATACCGGTTACAAGAACTGTATTAAAGATTGGATATAATAATTCAGTGATAGTGTGTACACAATATTTTAGGACACCTATAGGTATTTCGTCCGCTCCGGTAGAGTTAGTGTTTGGTAAGGCGTCTATTAGTTGAGCTATTTCCTCTATTTTTTGATATACTACTGCCAAAATTATCTAGCAACTTCGCGGTTACTAATGTTTCATAGTAATCAAAAAACATACTCAAAACATCTTTTGGTTCCTTAACTAAAATTCCCCCGTGCTTTAAAGCACTATCTTCTTTAGTTTTATTTTGTTTTTGTTTAAATAGAATTTATTTCCTTCCAAATTTGTCTAGGGGCGTACATTGAGAGGTTGACATTGTTGAAAATATGGTACCGCTTATCTTGTATAATATCCTTTTTGTGTTGCTGTTTTGAATTTTTATATGGTAATTGATGTTCAGGGTTAGAACTTTTTATTTTAAACAGTTCTCTCAAGTACTTGCCGTCATCTATAATTTTTAGCAAATTTCCTCCGAACGAAATGCAGCTATTGTTTTTGCACCAATGTTGGCATTTTGTTTGCACCAATGTCCATCGATCCTACCTATTAGATGATAAAATCACTATCGCTAAAATTTGTATATATGTATATACATATGTACTTTTTTAAAATGTCTGTGGACTCTCTAGTGGTCACAGTTTTATTCCGATTGGAATGAAATTTGGTATTTGAGTAGCTTTTTGTATTTTTATGGTCAAGTTCGTTAATGGATAAAATCGGACGAGGGTAAAGGAGATCAGAAGGAGGAGGAAACACAAAATTTGACTGTGTCCCTTAATATTTGAATATTCGAAAAATTTATCAGGCGTTAAGTTGTAGGTATTAAGTTTTACTGTAATATTGTTTATTACCATTTTTCTGTTACACTAATATTTACAGAAATATTTACAATTAAAGATTGAAAGTTAAAATTCTAAATATCTCTGTTCACATTAGAGTTTGAGAAAAATGATCAAGTAATGAATTGTAGGAGACTTGATTTTCTACAACTTTACTTCTTATACATTTTTCGATTATTCTAAATACTAGGAGAGATATTTAATATTTTGTGTTTGTTTGATACGAATATTTTATTAATAAATTTAATTTTTTAGCGAATTTCCTCCAAAGTAAATGCAGCTATTATTATTGTTTTCACCAATGTTGGAATTTCGTAAAAATTTCTTCAAATGTCCATCGATCCTACCTATTAGATGTTTAAAAAAGGCCTTAGGTAGGAACTGCGTCAACATAGCGAATTTCCTTAGAACACATAAATCACTCTGTAGCGGTCAGAACTTTAGTGTGATCAAAATGAAATATAATATCTGATATGACTTTAGTATTTGCAAAAATTAAATTATTAATAGCCAAAATAGAAGTATGTATAACGATTATAGTTTATAGTTACTATAGAAACGACAATCAAGATTTTTTACAATAAAATATATTTTATGTATTTCTGTTAAACAAACACAAAATATTAAATATCTCTCTTAATATGAGAATAATCGAAAAATGTTAAAGGAGTAAAGTTGTAGAAAATCAAGTTTGCTACAATTCATTACTTGATCATTTTTCTCAAACTCTAATGTGAACAGAGATATTTAGAATTTTAACTTTCAATCTTTAATTGTAAATATTTCTGTAAATATTAGTGTCACAGAAAAATGATAAGAAACAAAATTACAGTAAAACTTAACTTCTTAACCTACAACTTAACTTCTGATAAATTTTTCGATTTTTCAAATATTCAGGGAAATAGTCAAATTTTGTGTTTTCCGCTCCCTCTAACCTCCCTCCCTCGTTCGATTTTACCCATTAACGAACTTGACCTTTAGAATACCAAAAGCGACTCAAATACCTAATTTCATTCCAATCGGAATAAAACTGTGACCGCTAGAGAGTCCACAGACATTTTTAAAAAGTACATATATATATACAAATTTTAGCGATAGTGATTTTTAATATCTAATAGGTAGGATCGACAATTGAAGAAATGTTTACGAAATTCCAACATTGGTGCAAAAACAATAGCTTCATTTCCTTTGCAGGAAATTCGCTAAAAATTATAGACCGATTTCGATGCCTGCTATTTCGAAAATATTTGAGAAAGTATTGTATAACAGATTAATATCGTTTCTGGAAAAATTTCACATTATTTCTCCAGCACAACATGGATTCACTAGGGAAAGAACCATTGATCAAGCAATTTTCAAAGCTTTTGCTGAAATTTACCAAGCACTGAATAGTAAAGAAATAACGATTGCTTGCTTCTTAGATCTAAGCAAGGCCTTCTACATATAGACTCACTAGATATTGATTTGTTGCTACACAAACTCGGTTTCTATGGAATAAGAGGTAAAGTTCTTGATTTAATAACGTCATATCTGACAAATCGGCAACAGGTTGTAAAACTGAGTTGTAATGTGGGAAATAGACGAAAACAAACTTTTGACCTTCAAGCAGGTGCAAAGAGGCGTAACACAAAGATCACTATTGGGTCCTGTATTGTTCATTTTATATGTAAATGATCTCCTCTAAGAACTACAAACAAAATGATCCTCTTCGCTGATGATACGACTGTTCTTTTCCGCGAACGTCATATTAAACATCAATACAACTTTTGAGAGTTTAAATAAATGGTATAAAGACAACACATTGAGTCAAACGTTGACAAAACTAATATCTTATGTGTAAGAAATGATATTGAAGAAAAAGACATTGAAAAAATGTCTACAACACTTAAAGCATCACAATTTGTAAAGTTTCTGGGATTATACAAATAGTAACTTGAACTACAGAATACACATAGACTATCTATCAAAGAAACTGTCGAAGCTAATATATTTGCTATACAGGCTGAGAGACAACGTGTCTTAAGTCATTGTCTTACAAGTTTACTACACCCATATACACTCAAATATAAGATGTGGCATACTGTTTTGGGGAAACTCCCCCAACGTACATAAAACACTAAAACTTCAAAAAAGGTGCCTGCGTGTAATAGTGAGTGCAAAAGCAGACGAACTAGCAAGACTTATTTTCAAGAACCTGTCTATCCTAACAGTGATTTACACGTTTATCTTGGCAGGGGCTTTATTTGATAAAAACAACCTAAATTTATTTCTAGATCATCAACTGGAACACACATACCATACAAGAAATAAAAAGAACTTGGTAGTCGTGCAAACCACAAGAACGTATATCGATTCAGCTGTATTAAATACATGTATTAGAATTTACAATAAAATTCCAACAGAAATAAAAATTTAAATTCAAGCCTGTTTAAAAAAGAATTAAAAAATTGCTCCTTACAAAAAACCATTATGATTTAAAAGAATTTTTTAATTTAAAGATCTCATAAAATTTGTTCTACTGTTGTACCTAATATTATAAGAGTTTATTATTAGCTGTTAATATTGTTTATATAATTCTATCAATTCTGTTATATTTGTTATTGTTATTATCTTTAATAGCTTTGTTATTGTTATCATTTCTGTCAATTTGTTATTGAAATCATCTTTGTTAATATTCTTATTGTTATCCTGCTTGTTAATTATCTTATTGTTATCATTCTTGTCATTGCTACCATTTTTGTTAACCTAGGTTTGACGCATTCAATATCCTCTGTACGAAAATTTATGAATAAAGTTATATATATATATATTGTAACGAATATTAACCTGGCAGTTGGACACATATTTTCTAAGAGAACGAAATATTGATATTGTTTTTATTATTAATACAGATCGAAATATATAGCAGAGTGTGAAAGACAGCCAACCAGTCAACATCTTAAAATAATACTCTTGAAATTATAACTCTTGTAAATTATACACATAATGTTTGAAATCGTAAATAAATAAACTGTGAACGTTGAAAATAATTTACTTCATTGAATTAACGAACCCGCGCAAACCGCTATATTTGGTGTCAGGTGTTTGGGGTATTTTGAAAAAATATATGTATCCAAAAAAAAAAGACAACTTTAAATAATTTAACCGTAACTTAGTTGAGTAGTGAACTGGAAGAAAGAGATCTTGATAGCGGCGGCAAGAAGGGGGCATTGGTTCAACGGTTACGGGAAGCACTTGTTGAAGAAGGAGTGGACCCAGAATTATGGATTCTGAAAGACCAAAATATCAAGAACATGGAAACGATACAAAAGGTCATGAAAGACGAATTATAAGTAAGTCAAAATGCCATGACAAACGATTTTCAAGCAAGTCAAAATGCCATGAAAGACGATTTACAAAATGCCATGAAAGAAGAGTTACAAGCAAGTCAAAATGCCATGAACGACGATTTACAAGCAAGTCAAAATGCCATGAAAGACGATTTACAAAATGTCATGAAAGAAGAGTTACACACAGTTAAAAATTCCATCGATGTTGCTTTACAATCTATAGAAGTCTTCGATGATAGATTCAAACAGATGAAAACCAGAATCCTAGAGCTAGAAGCTAGGCTCGTAGCAACGCCAAGCTGTGATATAGTGGAGACTCGTGAGAGAGAAGCGGTAGAGAAACAGCACACAAAACCACCACCCTTTAATGGTAAAACCTCATGAACTAACTACTCTGTACAGTTTGAAGCTGCTACTGCTAGTAACGAGTGGTCAGATTATCGGAAGGCGTGGAAATTACTGTGGCGTTGAGAGGGGACGCTATAGATGTGTTGCAAACATTGTCACCGACGGAAAGAAACGATTACAAACTGTTGAACAATGGATTAAGGGGCAGGACTGATATTGTGAAGAATGAAATTGACACTGGCAACACACGACCTATGCGATAAGCAGCACGACGGTTACCATTAGCAAATAGAGAAGAAGCCGACAAAAGTATCAATGATTTGCAAAAAGAGGGCATTATAGAACCATCAAAGATGGGATGAAGAATGTCAAAGAGCATTTTAAGCTCTGAAATATGCATTGTGTCCTGCGCCTGTTCAGAGTTATCCCTAGTCCAACGAATTGTTTATCTTAGACACAGACGCAAGTAATGTCGGGATTGGTGGAGTGTTGTCCCAGGTCCAGAATGGACGGGAAAGGGTCATATCTTACTTCAATAAAACGTTGTCCAAGCCAGAAAGAAATTATTGTGTGACTCGACGTGAACTTCTGGCTATGGTTAAATCCATAGAGCATTTTTATAAATACCTCTACAGAAACTTTTTATTGAGAACGGATCACGCAGCCCTGAAATGGCTTCTACAATTCAAGAATCCAGAAGGACAAGTAGCCATGTGGATAGAGAGGCTACAGGAATTCGTTTTTTCTATCCGACATCGACCTGGAACTACGCATCGTATTGCTGACGCCTTGTCTAGAAGACCATGCACAGAGGATTGTAGGCATTGCAGTAGAACGGAAGAACGGGAAGCGACTCAGATGTGAAGATGGTAATGGCACGGAAAACAAGCGCCAATGAGTCCTCGGTTTGTAGAACAACGGTAATTGATGAGAGATGGCTGCCTAAGGAACTCCAGAAGGACCAGGAAGCAGATCCAGATTTAAAGATGGTAATTGCATGGAAGTCAAGCGCCAATAGACCATCCTGGGAAACAGTTTCTCCACATTCCGTGAATGTGAAAGTTTATTGGGCTCAATGGAACTCCTTAGCATTGGACGATGGTTGCTGGTCCGCGTGGTTGAGGATGTGAACGGGGACGTAAGGAAGAGACAAGTAATTTTTCCCCAAAAGCGAGTAGCCGAAGTTCTGAACGAGATTCATGGCGGGACCAGTGGAGGACATTTGGGAGTCAATAGAACTCTAGCCAAAGTACGTAGCGGTTCAATTGGGTACACTACAAATCTGATGTTCAAGATTGGTGTCGTAAATGCACTGTGTGTGCAGCAAGCAATGGACCTCAGACACGTCCTAAGTATCTCATGCGCCAATACAACGACGGAAACCCATTTGAAAGGATTGATGTTGATGTTGCTGAACCTTTTACAGAATCTGACTCGGGAAATAAATACATCATGGTTGTAATGGATTATTTTAGTAAATGGGTAGAAGCGTATGCAGTGAAGAATCAAGAGGCTAGAACCATTGCTGTGTTCTAGTAAATAGCATGTTATGATAGCATGTTCTAGTAAAGGCATGAATATGTCGATTCGGAGTGCCCATGGAGCTCCATTTAGATCAAGGCAGGAACTTTGAGTCGAAATTATTCCAGAACGTTTGTACGACCTTGAATATCCACAATACAAGAACAACAGCTTTGCATCCTCAATGGGATGGAATGGTGGAACGAATGAACCGAACCATCAACCGATATTTAGCCAAAGTGGTTTCAGATCATCAACGAAACTGGGATACGTTTTTAAACCTGTTCCTGTTTGCTTATCGCTAGTTAGTTCATGAAAGTACTGGTCAAACACCAGCTAGTATCATCATGGGAAGAGAACTTCGTTTACCTGTGATCTCATGTTTGGTAGTCCACCAGGAGACAACGAAGCTGCAGAAGACTATGTCTGCGTCCTTCGCAATCGTATGAGTGATGTCCACAAACGGGTACGCCACAACATCCAACAGTCTAGCGATCGAATGAAGGAGTACTACGACCTAAAGACTGAGAAAGGTGGTTATCAACCTGGAGATTTGGTATGGCTCTACAACCAACAATGCCGACGAGAAGTCTCACCCAAGCCACAGAACAAATGGAAAGAACCATATGTGATTAAGAAACAAATCAATGTCATTTATTGCTTGAAGAAGGGTCAAGGAAATCACGCATAGTACGTTGCAATCGGTTGGCCCTTTACGAAGAAAATAAAGAGTCCTTCCGAGTCGAAAGGTCTTTAAGAAGAGAACAGTGTAACGAATATTACCCTGACAGTTGGACACGTATTTTGTAATGAAAATAAGTTATTTGTGATAGTCGAATTGAACAAACTATGTCATGTTTCTAAGACAACGAAATATTGATATTGTTTGTATTATCAATACAGATCGAAATATATAACAGAGTGTCAAAGACAGCCAACCAGTCAACATCTTAAAATAATACTCTTAAAATTATAACTCTTGTAAATAATACACATAATATTTGAAATCGTAAATAAATAAACTGTGAACGTTGAAAAGAATTTACATCATTGAATTAATGAACCCGGGCAAACCGCTACAATATATATATATATATATATATATATATATATATATATATATATATATATATATATATATATATATATATATATATATGTATATATACGAATATAAAAATTTTAGTGATAGTGATTTTTAATATCTAATAGATCGATGGACATTTGAAATAATTTTTACGAAATTCCAACATTGGTGCAAAAACAATAGCTGCATTTCCTTTGGAGGAAATTCGCAAAAAAATATTTATAGGGATCCTATACTCAAAAATTAAATTTGTTTGTTTACATATTTTTATATATACAAAAAACTTAATGAATTTTGAAATATTCTGCTTTGATGGCGGTGATATTACGGTATATAATGATTAATAATGTCCTATTAGTTTATAGTTACTATGGCAACGACAATCAAAATTTTATATTTATTTTTTAGAAGTTTCTGTGGAAATGAAAAATTGAACGAAAATTTTAACCGACTCCAAAAAAAGAGAAGCTTCTATGTTCAACTGTATGTATTTTTTTTAAAGTGTGCTCACCGATTTCTCAGAAAATTGTAGATCGATTTTGAAAATTCTTGTTTTGTTTGAGAGAATATACTCTCGAGGTGGTCCCATTGTCACCAAGTCCTAATCTGAAATTAGATTTTAACGTTCGGAATAATTATTTTCGAAATAATTTAAAAAAAAAAAACAATTTTTTTATTGTTAAAATATTACAAGTCAAAATATTACAATGAATTGTTTGATTGATCAAAAGAATATCGCAATATTACATGTGCATCAAACGAAGACCAGTTACACTCTGATTCAATTTTACTTTATAAAATTGAATGTAACTTATTTTTGATGATTATGAAAAATTGCATTATTTAATTTCACATTCTGTTATTAATATTAAAAAATCCAAAGAATATTCTAGAAGGAAAAATATTGATTATTAGACAGTTTTATTATGAACATTTGTATTAAAAAGTATTGCTTTGAAATAATAATTTGAATCAAACAATACTTATAAATTAAATAATATTACTGAAAAAAGTATATTTAATTTTAATTATAATTATAATATGGAAGAATGTAATTCCTCCACCGTAAAATGGGCGACGAACAATTGAGTTTAAATTTGGACTCGGTTGTCGGAGCTACGGCAATTTCTATTGTTTTATCCAGTTGATATTTCTTGATTACAATTTTTACAACTCCATACAGAATGAACATAAAAAGTACTGTAATAGTACCAAACAATAAGTAGTCTCTCTGATGTGCGTTTGTTTGTAGTAAATCGATAGCTTGATAATTTTCCTTATGATAATCAGTTAGTTTTTCCAAATTGATTGATTAAAGGATTTTGGTTGCATTAATTTCAGAGAATTCCACTGGTATAAGATATATCGAATCCCAATATTGGTTCCATTTATGTGTATATTGTATTCCATTTATTGTGATCGAAAAGTTTTCATAATGTAGCATTAGTGTACCCTGTATAATTTTATTTTTGAACCCACAGGTAGTTTGAATATTAGTTTCGGGAATGTTAACCAGTAGTATGTAATTTTCTTCTGGTTGTGATACTGTTTGAACCTTTGATTGTTCTATTAGTGTACAATGAGCCATTTCACTTTTCAATACATTTCCAATACAACTTGAATCATTAGTATTTTCTTGGTTATCAGTTTTCGTACAGATAAATTGCTGTTCAATATTTTTAAATTTTTCGGTCAGATAATAAATTTGTTGCTTATTGTAAAGAATATAAGGATATGGGTTGTCTATAAATTTTGTATTGTTAACAGGAATGAGTAGCGAATGGAAGAATTCAAATGAGCTATTGTCGAACCTTGGTATTTTGACATTGAATATGATTTTGTTATCAATATAAAAATCCTCGAGTTCTAATAATTCGTAGATCTGTTATCTTGTTTTAATATAAAAATATTAATTTTGGAGTATTGAATGAATAGCTTCTCATTCGGAGGGGTACAAGATTTGTTTGGAGGTTACATCTAATTAGGCTAATGTGATTGATTCTAATGAAAATTAGTGAAATAATTTTTAAGATCTCAGCACACAATTTAATAGTAAAAAGAAAATATTAAGGAAAATACTTATTAAATTTGGAAAACTAGATCTAAAATTATTTTATTTCAAAAAAAACAAAAAAAGATATAATTTGTTTTATAGCAAAACTATTATTTTTTTCAACTAACATAAATAGTAAACGCTTATTATTGTATAACTTATGTAAGTTTTAAATTGGGTTACTAACTTTACTTTATTTAGAGATAAACAAGATTTGCTTTTTTTTAAATGTTTTTTTAGTTGATTCGTCAAAACATGTTGTTGTGACGGTATATAAAGCCGGAGCCTGAACCAATTTAAGTCAGATCTTAAATTCAGGCCGAATTGAACAGTAGTGCGGTTTGAAGTTACCATTGTTGAATTCATCATTCTCTTTTATGACTAAAATTGTGGACTCAATTTACTCCGTATGACAAGTAATTTCAACAACAACTGTTCGTCGAACATGATATTGATAGCATAACGAACCATCGTAGAATGTTGTTTCCGGTTGCTTACTATACCTAACATACCTTTAACCGTTTTGAAGTAACAAATTCCAAGTTTCTTCTGACATCATTGTAAATAAAGATCCAGAGCCAATAAACATTGTTCCACTCCACCAAGTGTACATGTAACAATTTCATCACTAACCGGATTGTTAGAATTTCGAACATTGAATACTTTATCATCCTTAACAGCTTTAACAGTTGATTTATCATTAGAATTTGCAGATTTATTCCTATCAGTAGACGCTGGTGAATTTTTACAGTGTAACTGGAAATGACCAACTCCCCCACAACTTTTGCATGTTACATCTTTGGCAGGGCAATCTGATGAATGGGGGCGATGTCCTTTCCTTCCACAACCAAAACACTTATAAGAATCGGAAACCATTTCTGATGAGTTTTTACTAGACTCACTTTGTCGCGGTATCCTGGCTCTCTTTATCCTCAAAGGAGCGCTGCCCGAACCTGCAATGATTCCGATACTCGACAAAACAAAAAAAAATATATTAGTAAACGATATTACTAAATATTTTGTAATTGGAACAACACGCACGTTTTTGTTTAAAGAAAAGAAAAAAAAAAATTAAATTAAACACAAGTTTTTACGAAACAAAAAAAAACCTGATTTTATTGCTTTAAAAAAAAAGATTATCCAATTTCTTTTTCAACAATTATTTTAATTCTTTTTCACACAATGTTAAATTTCGAATTACTTGATCAAATTACTTGTACAAATTCCAACTTATACTTTGATCTGGATTGAACAACAATCGATATTAAACTTTGATACTAACAGACAATAGTCGATATTAAACTTTGATACTAATCGCACAATGATCGATTTAAAAACTCATCGGACAATGGTCGATTTTTAACTGATTTGAATCGACACTGGTCACGGTTTATATACCCACCATGGTTCGTTCTAGAATATTATTGTTTTTTTGAATAAATATTTTGTTTTTGACAATATATTTTTGCATGGAGGCTTCTAGAATATTTTAGTATATCAACACCCATGGACGTAGTCGGAGTGTTCAGATTATTTATAAAATTAATTAAAAATTATACCTCTCCTTGGGTTTGACCCATAGTCATACCCCGCTTGGTTGATATTTAAGCAGAGACTTAATGCACCGGGCCAGTGTCAATTTAAAATCTATACACAAATTGTATGATACATTCATAACTGTAAGCTAGCTTACTCATGTTTACAAAAATTGTCTTGTTTTTACAAAATTATTTATTTGTGATCTGTTTATGTTATTTTGTAAAACATTCAATTTGTATAACTTTTGATTCTCTTAAATTAAATTATATGCAATAAATTTTTTTTTCAATTTTTGATTTTTTTCTTTCTAAATAGAAAAACTTTAAATCAAAAGTATCTATTAATCTTATTATCATTTTTCGACTTAAAAAAAAACTTAGTTTAAGAAAAAAAATAAATCGAGCTATATTATTTTCTTTTTGTACTTTCAGAAAAAAAAACTCCTTTTTTTTCTAAGGAGAAAAATATTATTTTGTTAAATATTTTTCTTAATATTTTACTTTCATAATTAAAATGTGTGTTGGATCAAAAAAATTATTCTTAATAATTTTCATTACAACAAAATCTCCCCCTCTAGATTCCAACACACATTTTCTAATTTGCTTATTATATTTGGTCGACCAATTTTTGACTTAGAACTATTTGAATTATTTCAATTGTATTAGTACATTTAGCTAGCTAGCATAACTTAAAGTGTACGTACACATCAGTTCTTCACTCTTCAATGGCGCCTGGTGTTGATTGCCGGTCGTCTGGGCCGCAAGTTGTACCCTGGCTCTAATGCTCTGGCCTCTGGCTCGTCCACACTTGGTACATCCCGTCGTCTTCCATCACCTCCACGCCTTTGACCCCCCAATCGATCTGGAAGTAGTTGGCCGAACATCTCGTTCCCCACACTCAATCTTCCCAGATTCCCATTGGCGGCGGTCCTTGCACTGGCCGGCTTCAAGAGACCTCCATGTATTTTCGTGGGAGGCACTGTATCCACAACATATATTCCAGCTGGTAAACTCCTCAGCACTCTGTAAGGCCCTTTCCATTTTGGTGCCAATCCACTATGGACACCCTCCACCTTACTGCTGAGTACTTGATTTCGCATCCAGGCGGACTCACCTGGTTGATAACTGAGTCCCGTTTCCACTTGGTCATTTTCTTCGGCATTGGTCAATATTGTTTGCCGAGCTATCTCAACATTCTGTTGACGTCCTTGGCTTCTCTCGTTGGCCCAATCTTCAATATCTTGAGGCTCTTCAGCTGTTTGTATTTGCCAATCCCCAGGCTTCTTCATCTCAGCCCCCAGTAACAATTTGGCGGGCGAAAAACCAGTTGTTCGGTTTTCTCTATTTCGTATTGCAAATAATGATTTGTGCAGTTGTTGATCCCAGTTTTTATGTTCTTGATCCAGTAAATACAGACGCAACAACTTCTTCAATTCCTGGTTCTGTCTTTCCGTGGGGTTGGCTCGTGGATGGTATATTGATGTTGTCCATATCTCTGTGTTCCAATCTCTGTTCACTGCTTTCCATTCTTTTGATCTGAACTGGGGACCATTATCACTAAGTACTGCTCTTGGATAACCATATCGACTGAATACTTCATCTTTGAGTACTTGTGCTATCTTCGAGGTCGACGTGGCCCCCAATGGAAATGCTTCGATCCATCTAGTGAAAAGATCAGTCACGACCAATATATTCGTTTTTCCACGTGATGTGCGTGGATATGGACCCATCAAGTCGATGCTGACTACCTCCCATGGTGAAGTAGGTCTTCGACTTCTCATTGCTGAACTTGGTTTCTTATTCAGTGGCTTCACTCTAGCACACGTATCACACCCTTTTACATATCTGCGTATGTCATCTTGCATCCCTTACCAATACACACGGTTACGGATCTGACGATACGTTTCTCTCCATCCAGGGTGTGCTGCTTCATCACTATCGTGATATCTTCTCAGAAAACCAAGTCGGCGTTCTTCGGGAACCACTGGCACTTCTTGTACCATCTGTTGACTATGGTACCAGAGGATCCCGTCAGCTACGGTGTAATTAGCTCTTGTTCTGTCCACTCGTCGACGTAGATTGCTTCTCAGTGGACTATTACTATCTACGATGTATCTTCTGATGGCAGTCACATCACGATCTTCATCCTGCCATCGTCTAATATCGTCGAGTGTGGGTGTTTCCACTTCAATTACGTTGAGGGTTATCGGTGTTTTTGCCCTCTTTTCAATCACCCACTCTGGAATGTCCTCCACTTCTTCATCTTCTGCCTTGCCCTGTGGTTGTCTGGACAAGGAGTCGGCGGCTTGATTATCTTTTCCGGGGACGTGAATTATCTCAAAATCATAGGCTCCCAATGTCAATGCCCATCTTGTCAATTTTGCTCGACTATTTTTAGTTTTGTTCAGCCATTGGAGCGCTGCATGATCTGTATATAATTTGAAGTGTCTTCCTTCCAGATATCCTCGAAACTTCCTCAATGCCCAGATTATCGAGAGACATTCCTTTTCTGTTGTGGCGTACTTTCTTTCTGTGGGTCCAAGCTTCTTGCTGGCATAGTTTATTATTCGTCTTGTCTTGCCATCATCTTCCATTTGAAATAATATTGCACCCAATCCGACGTCACTAGCATCCGTGTTTAAACAAAACGTCTTCTTAAAATCTGGATGTGCTAGTTTCGGTGCATTCACAATCGATGATTTCAGATTTTCGAACGCCTTCTGATGCAATGTTAGCCAGCGCCACTTTATGTTCTTCTTGAGCATTTCGCTTAGAGGTGCAGCTATATCTTCGTAGTTCTTCACGAAGCTCCTGTACCAACCACATAATCCCAAAAATTGTCGTAGTTGTCTTCGTGTTCTTGGTACAGGGTGATTACTGAGAGCTTCATTCTTCTCTTCCTCTTTGTCAATGCCGTCTTCGCTCAAAATATGTCCCAGGTATTTGACTTTGTTGCTGCCAATGACACATTTGCTTGGTTTACAAGTTAATCCATGTTGTTCTAGTCTTTCAAGTACAAGATCCAGGTGATGTAAATGTTCCTTGACTGATCGACTGTAGATTAATATGTCATCCAGGTAAACTTGACAGAAATCTTCGATGTATCCAGATAGTACTTCGTTCATTAAACTCTGGAACGTAGCTGGCGCATTCTTCAATCCAAACGGCATGACGCGAAATTGATAGAGACCTCTTGGGGTGGTAAATGCTGTGTACTCTTTCGATTGTGGCTCCATCTCAATTTGCCAATAACCAGTCTGTAGATCCAATGTAGAAAATATTTTTGCTCCATTGACTTTTCTCAACATCTCTTGCAGATCTGGAATCGGAAACGCATTGCTTTTTGTGATATTGTTCAATTTTCTGTAATCGACGCACAATCGAAAAGTACCATCTTTCTTCTTCGGCAATACGACGGGTGCGGCCCAAGGCGATGTGGATGGTTCTATAATGCCATCGCCCTCCATCTCTTCAATCATCTCTTCTAATACCCGTTGCTTCTCATTGTTGTACGGGTATGGTCGTAATTTGATGGGGGAATTCTTCGTGATCTCAATCTTGTGTGTGATCGTTTTTGTCCTTCCAACTTTGCCGAAAACGCTGGGATGTCGCCGAATGACATCTTTTAACTGCTCTTGGTTCTCAAGGAGTTTAATTTGTAACTCGCCCAATGCATTGTTAATTGCTGCCATTTCTCTATGGGCTCCATCTGGTTTTCTCCATGCAATGCGGACTCTCTTATCACACCCCAAGTAAATTATACAACTCCGGTAATCGATGCTCACACCATTGTTTGTTAAAAACTCGTGACCAAGTATCAAATGATTCCGTAGGCCAGGTACAACCATTACTTCAACATTGAACTTCATTCTTGATATCATCACATTCATGCACATTTTTCCAAGAATTCTGAAAGTATTATTGCTTGTGGCTCCACTCCCTGCACTATCTCTGACAGGGTGCCATTTTCCAATACTTCTTGCCAATTCTTCGCTGATAAAATTGTGTGATGCTTGACTATCGATCAGTGCCAATATTGATCTTCCACACACATCAACTTCCACAATTGGCCCATTCTGGTGTGAGTTCTTGGTCTCCATTGTTGTTAATTGAATCGGTAATTGTTTGTGTTCACGCCGATGTTGTGCGTCTTTGTGGAGGTTAATGTGTACCCCAGAACCAATTTCCTCCTTCATTGATCCCGGAATTAGTTTCCCGATGGCCCAGGTCTATTTTGTTGTCCCCTTCTGGGACAGTTTCGACTTATGTGCCCCGCTTGGTGGCATACGAAGCACGTGCCTGGACTGCTAAGACGTGGTGGTGGTGGTGCTCTTGCTGGTGGTTCTTGCCGATTCCTCGCTGGCTCTTCATCCAGTGTTCTAACGGTTATACGTAGCTCATCTAATGACTTTGGATTCGAAATCTTCACCAGCGGTCGTACATTGTCGCGTAGTAAATTCAATATTATGGGCACCACGTCATCAATGTTCCTATCGGCGTGCACTCTTCTGAACAGCTGCACCTTCATGTTGACGAACGCTTCTGTCTTCAATCCTGTGGGTTGGGAAACGGTCATCAATTCCAGTTCGGCTTTGGCTTTCCTTCCTATACTGTTGAAGAAACTCTCCAGTTGCCATTTCCACTCATCGAAGGTGTAGCCCAACCCACGATTCATCAATGCCCAATCTCTGGCTGGTCCTGTTAATTTTTTTGTGACCATCTCAATCCAACAATCTACGGGCAGATGTGTTTGTCGTAGTAATGCCGTTGCTCTGTTCAAAAAAACTACTGGATCTTCGGCCGGTCTACCACTGAACTCCGGCATGATGGACAGAAGCGTCGTTGTATCCAATGCGGCGGAGCGAATGACTGTATTAACTTCTTGTGGATCAATACGCATGTCTCGCAGTTGCTGTGTTTGATTCTGCTCGATCCGTATGATGTCATCCACGACTTTATTGTATTGTTCATTCATTTTCGTTTCCATGCCATCAAGTCGTGTGGTTACGTTGCTTTCTATGCCTTCGATTTGTGTGCGGTTTACAGCGACATCGGTTTTGATGTTCGTGATGTCAGCTTTCACAGTCTCGACGTCAGTGCTTATTTGGCTGATACGTCGTACGCACACTTCTATTAGGTTCTCCATTCGCTCCGACAAGTCCTCTTTCAGCTCTTGTTGGACTTGTTGCATTATACTTAATGTCTGTTCGCCCACTCTTTCTTCAGATTCCTGAAGTCGATTTGTCATCCTCTCTTCGGACTCTTGAAGTCTGTTGCCAATCCTCTCTTCGGACTCTTGAAGTCGACTTCCAAGTCGCTCATCCATCCGTTCTTCAGATCCTTTGAGTCGATCACCCATTCTTTCATCCAAATTTTTGAAGTTTGACATCATAGCAGCGAACATCTTTTCCATTGTTGATGCAATTGGCTCCTCCGGTTCTGATACCAAACTTCTTTGTCGTTCCGATGTAGGGTTGGCTGGTCCTTGAGTCCTTGAAGTTGGTGTTCCTTGTTGCCTAGATTGGTGCTCCTCCCATCTTGCCTGTAGGACCTCTCTAGTACCAGTGCTGTCCAGCCCTTCGGCCTCCATCATCTCACTCAGACGTGGCATGGGAATGCTGCGTCTTGCCATTGTGATTCTTTTCTTCTTCCGTACGTCTCCTGGTCCTGTCACGGTCGCCACTTGTCGCGGTATCCTGGCTCTCTTTATCCTCAAAGGAGCGCTGCCCGAACCTGCAATGATTCCGATACTCGACAAAACAAAAAAAAATATATTAGTAAACGATATTACTAAATATTTTGTAATTGGAACAACACGCACGTTTTTGTTTAAAGAAAAGAAAAAAAAAAATTAAATTAAACACAAGTTTTTACGAAACAAAAAAAAACCTGATTTTATTGCTTTAAAAAAAAAGATTATCCAATTTCTTTTTCAACAATTATTTTAATTCTTTTTCACACAATGTTAAATTTCGAATTACTTGATCAAATTACTTGTACAAATTCCAACTTATACTTTGATCTGGATTGAACAACAATCGATATTAAACTTTGATACTAACAGACAATAGTCGATATTAAACTTTGATACTAATCGCACAATGATCGATTTAAAAACTCATCGGACAATGGTCGATTTTTAACTGATTTGAATCGACACTGGTCACGGTTTATATACCCACCATGGTTCGTTCTAGAATATTATTGTTTTTTTGAATAAATATTTTGTTTTTGACAATATATTTTTGCATGGAGGCTTCTAGAATATTTTAGTATATCAACACCCATGGACGTAGTCGGAGTGTTCAGATTATTTATAAAATTAATTAAAAATTATACCTCTCCTTGGGTTTGACCCATAGTCATACCCCGCTTGGTTGATATTTAAGCAGAGACTTAATGCACCGGGCCAGTGTCAATTTAAAATCTATACACAAATTGTATGATACATTCATAACTGTAAGCTAGCTTACTCATGTTTACAAAAATTGTCTTGTTTTTACAAAATTATTTATTTGTGATCTGTTTATGTTATTTTGTAAAACATTCAATTTGTATAACTTTTGATTCTCTTAAATTAAATTATATGCAATAAATTTTTTTTTCAATTTTTGATTTTTTTCTTTCTAAATAGAAAAACTTTAAATCAAAAGTATCTATTAATCTTATTATCATTTTTCGACTTAAAAAAAAACTTAGTTTAAGAAAAAAAATAAATCGAGCTATATTATTTTCTTTTTGTACTTTCAGAAAAAAAAACTCCTTTTTTTTCTAAGGAGAAAAATATTATTTTGTTAAATATTTTTCTTAATATTTTACTTTCATAATTAAAATGTGTGTTGGATCAAAAAAATTATTCTTAATAATTTTCATTACAACAACTTTGTTTCTTATTCTTGAATTTATTTCGAGATGGCTGTTCCTTATTAACACTTGATACTGCCGGTGTGGATGTAGAGTTTGGCAACGAAGCTACACCCAAACTATTAGCTTGACGATCAGTAGTATCATAATTGTGGCCTAAACGCTCAGTTTCTTCAAGAGAATAATCTTTCCGCATTAGTTCTTTTCGTAGCTATTGTCTATGAAATTTGTAATATTTTTAAATCGATCTATCATTTGTTTGTTTAGTATGCTCTGCGAATTAAATTGCTCATTTAAATCGTGTTCGTTAAATTTTGTATTTTCTATAAAATTTTGAAAATTTTTTGCGTCTGTGGCATCCATGTTTCCAGTTATGCTTGATAATTGATCAAAGTCCGTCAACCTCGTTTATTTCTTATATGAGGATGTAACATGTTAAATTTATTAGATAATTCTTTGAATTTTAAGTTAGTTAGTTCCTTTATGCTACCTAACTCATCATTGTTAGTTGCTATTTTTAAAGAATTTTGTAAATTATCTGCGGTATTTTTAATATTAATAATTAGGACTAATTGAATTAATAAAAAACAGAACTTTATTGACATATAATAATTACAATTGACAAGGTAGTATATATCGCCATATTGATATATCGGACAGCTATATCTAGGAGTTCTAGTTTATATGGATACTAGAATAGGATACCAAGGAGAATGGATTCTAGAGTTGTAATTACATTACAACTCTACATTACAACCTACAGACTGACATCTAGCTACAACGCGGTCCGCAATAGCTTCAGATTCAAAATCAGCAGGAAATTTCATTCTAAATTTCGCTTGTTGACGGAAGCGAGTACATACCTTCATACCTTTTACTACTTTTCGGATGAATTTTTGCAGTTAAAAACTCAACTGTGTACGAATATGCATCCTGACCTGATGGATACTCCGTGACTTTTGGTAACGAAAAATATAATTTTCGAATTTCAGATCCACCATTAACTTAGCTTGTTTCACACTAGGATCCTTGATTTTCTCGGATATAAAATAGAAATTTAACAATTCAATCCTATTATCCCAATCTTCTGGTGATGGTTTTGAAACATCAAAAATTGGAATTGTATTTTGTGATTCCATTATGGTGGTTTTAATAACTTTTTTTATAACACACAACAAATTTCAGTTTTTAGTAAAATGATAGACATCAATACCATGAACGTTATTTTAAATTTTCTAATTTAACTCGTCGCCATTTGTGGTGTTTTTAATATTAATAATTAGGACTAATTGAATTAAATAAAAAACAGAACTATATTGACATATAATAATTACATTTGACAAGGTAGTATATATCGCCATATTGATATATCGGACAGCTATATCTAGGAGTTCTAGTTTATATGGATACTAGAATAGGATACCAAGGAGAATGGATTATAGAGTTGTAATTACGTTACTAATATTCTTGAATACATCACATTATCTAAAGTTACTTTATAAGCATCTAAATTTACGATATGTATAAGTTTTATATAATCCTTAATTAATTTTGCTTGGCCCTGCTTCATCGGGACCATACCTTGGGTGTTTATCAGGTCTATTATTTCTATCTTCTGGCAAGATATTTTCGTCAGGAGGACGAGTAACCTGAAATGAACGTTTCTTTTTAATTTTTGCTTTGTGTATTTTGGTGTTGTTGGATAATTTGAGAGTTATTTTTTTGTTTTCGGTTACTAATGATTTTAGAAATTTAGGATTAAGTTTGTTATATCCAAGCCCTTTTCTAAATACTTTTTTGCCTGGTTTAATATTTGGTGGGTCTGGCCTATTTGCATTTAGTTTCTTATTGCGTTTTTCTTTAAGTTACTTAAAAAAGTTGTACATAAGTTGTAATTGTTCTGTTCTTGTTTTTTGAATAATTCTTTTTGGTGTTTATTATAAGTTTTAAGATTTTCGTGGTAATTATTAGGTGTAATATATTTGTCAAAATTATATGTTCTACCAGTGAATAATCCAAATGGTTTGAATTTTGTAGTAGAGTGGATTGAATTATTGTAATGAATAGTCCATTTTTGTCCTGATTATAAAGGATTCTATAGTGTTCTGCAAATGTTAAATGAAATCTTGCGATAGGTGAATTGCCCGTGCTGTTACCCGTGGATGTATGATGGAATTCTATTTTAAATTGTTTTAGCAAATCCATGAATATCATTGAACTAAATTCAAATCCTGGATCGCATTTTACTTTTCTTGGTATACCGTGTATACTAAAGAATTTGCGTAAAGATTTGATGACATTGATTTAATTTTTTGATTCGAGTACAGAGTTTTATTTCTAAGTTAACTTCATTTATACCGCGATGGTTATTATTATTATGCTGTTCCTTGATTATATAATCTTGAAGGTCCTCATTTTCAATATCGTCCAATAAAATATTATATCTCATTGATTTAAATGCTTTCCTATTACTAAAGTATTGAGTGTATATTTCCTCGATCAATTTTAATGATTCGTCACTACAATGAATACCTCCTATTGTCTATTTTGGTGAAAAATATTGTTTAAATATGTCTATTAAATTTTGTTTTCTATAAGTTTTGCAAGATAATGTTTGTCTATGTTTTGTTTTGAATAAAACTTTTAATATTCGTTTTGATGTGTTATGTTTGTCGTAAATTTAAAAAATAATTTGTTCAGTGAATTCATTAAGTGATTTTTCGAAAATAGGAATAAGATTAGAATAATCTTCTTCAGCGCTATGTTGTGTTTGATTTGAATCACTACTTTTGCTTACATTAATTTCGGGGATACGTGATAGTGCGTCAGCTACAACATTAGTTTTGTCTTTTATGTATATTGGGGTAAATTCATAACCGCCTATAATATCTTTCATTTTCATTAATTTGTTGTTTGTGTTTCTCATTTTATAAATATTTTGTAGGGGTTCATGATCGGTGAGTAAATTGAATTTTCTTTCATACAAGTATGGCCTAAAATATTTCATTGACCAGACAATTGATAATAGTTCTTGTTCTGTGGTGCTATAGTTCTGCTCGGTTTTGTTTAAAGTGCGTGAGGCGTAACAAACTGGTGTGTCGCTACCTATAGTACCTTGAGACAGTACTGCTCCAATTTCATAGTTTGATGCATCAGTTATTAAGTTAAAAGTTTTGGAAAAATCGGGATATTGTAATATCTGATCGTTCATTAACAGTTGTTTACGTTTTTCGATTGCTTGAACGAAATCAGGTTGAAAATCTATGACGGTACCCTTTTTAATTTGGCTGTGCGAGGTTTAGTAAATTTTGCTATATTATGAATAAATTTACGATAATATCCTATCAAACCAAGAAAGCCTTTTATTTATTTCGTTGTTTTTGGTAAAGGATAATTTTTTATTACCGAAATTTTGTTAGGGTTAGGTTTGATACCTTCACTAGAAACTATATGCCCTAAAATTCTATTTCTTGAGCCATGTAGTGTGGTTTATCTAATTTTCTTTATAGAGTGGCTTGTCGAAGTTTGCTAAATTTTTCTAGATGTTCTTGTAGCGATACACTGTACACAACTATATCGTCAACATAAACTAAACAGTCTTATCCAACTAAATCACGCAAAACGTTATTCATTACTTGTTGGAATGTAGACGGATAATTTTTTAATCCAAATGTCATTCGGATGTATTCGTAATTTCCATTGTCTACACTTAACGCTGTTTTTAGGATATCTCTGAGGTCTACTACTCTCTGATGAAAGCCACTAGCGAGATCTAGTGAAGTAAAATACATACATCTGCCAAGTTTGTCTAGAATTTCAGAAATATTAGGCAATGGGTATTTATCATCTATAGCTTGTTCTTTGAGTTTCCGGTAATCGATTACCAGACGCAATTTTTGCTTACCTGATGCATCTAGTTTGTTTGGAACTATTCAAATAAGTGAGTTCCATGGGGACAAGCTTGGCCAAATAATAC
Organism: Nineta flava; assembly: GCA_963920215.1. Taxonomy (NCBI): domain Eukaryota; kingdom Metazoa; phylum Arthropoda; class Insecta; order Neuroptera; family Chrysopidae; genus Nineta; species Nineta flava. Next base: position 65,248,675 of record OY986040.1, read on the forward strand.
CCTGTTCTAACATTTTTGAAATTTGGTCTTGAACTTCTTGTTTGTGAATATATGGATATCTATAGTTTTTTGTATACACTGGTATGCCATTTGTTGTATGAATTGAATGCTTTAATTCGTTAGTGAAAGTCAAGTTCTGACACTCTTTGAAAAACAAATCAGCATATTCTGTTTCAGTGGTCCGTTCTAATAAGGTTTTCAATATTCTGGTCGGTTTGTATCGATTCAATATTACCTATTTACATATTAAATTCAATATAATTTTCTAATGATTCAACTTTTAGTGGTTGATCAATAAAAATTGTTTGTTGAAAATTAGAAATATTATCTACGGGTAATATTGCATGCCAATTGTTTGCTGAATATAAACCTTCTGGTATGATTAAAACATCATTCAAGTGTGTTTCTGTTAAACAAATATCACCGGATTTTTTGTCTACAGGTAGTTTGTGGAATATTCGAGTGTGTGGATCAATTAATGTTTTGTTTGACATGTAACATGGTTTTTCAAGTATAGGGAGTTGCTGCGTATTTTGTTATAAATTTTTTATGAGGGGAATTGCTTCTAATTTGTCTATTAAATCGTTACCTGTTGCACCGTCAAAATAGTTATGAAATTTCCTAACAAAAAATGGGAATGTGCCTATCTCGTTAAATTCTTCAAAAAGTGGTATTTTAATTTTCAAATTTGCATCAAATGCAGTTTTGATTGGTACCTTTTTTATAATTTGGCAATCATCTTTTTTTAAGTGTTTTGGGTCTATAAAACAATTACTTTAACTTGTATCTATAAGAAATTTTAATGTTTCGGGTCCATATGATTTATTTTCTATGTATGGTAGAAAGTGTCCCTGAATATTAAATTCTAGCTTTTTGTTTGGTTTCGATAAAGTGATTGAATGACTTTCACTAGTTTCAATTGAATTTAATAATGCCGTTTGTAAATCGGATATTTCAGCATAATACTGTTCTAAACTTTTACCTAATTGACATACTGTATTTAAATTATTTAAAATAGTTTCTTGTGTTCGTCTATCTGAGAATTGAGTAATTAAATGTGATTTGATAGTAGTCCAGTCGCTTGGATCTCCTACTGATACCAAAATTTCATCTGCTTTTCCTACTATTTTTCCTCTAATTAAATCAGTAAATAATTCAACAGTATCTTGATTTTTATTTATTGAATTAATTATTCTATCTATACTTCTAATAAAACGGTTACTGTACCTGTTTTGCCGTCAAAAGTGGGTATTTTTATCAAATCCCTAACACTAATTTCTGCCATGTTAAAATAATTTTTTTCTTCAATATTTATATTTTTGATAGATTGATTTAAAAATTCTATATCGTTTTCAATATTATTATTAACTAATTGATCCCTCCCATGGGTCCACCTTGTCGTGGTGGGAGGGCCAAGTACCTATCCTGCAAGCCAGCAGGAGGGGAAGCTAACGGACTCAAACCTCTTAACGTTGGGATCAGTGTGCAGATGTCGCGCGCTATTAATATCTTGTAGACCAGATATTTTAAATAAAAATATATTTATTTAATTTTAATTCACAATTTGCTTTACAGTCGTACAAATTTTAAGTAACAACAATCTTCGATCCGAACATATGTCAAAGAACGAGATAACAAGTCTGATTTGTCCTTACAAAAGTTTGGTTTATATATAGTATCAAACTTCTGAATAATAATTAAGAAATGTGTTATTTAAACCACCCTTCTGTACAATCTTAGTGAACTGTGAACTACGTCACCTTTGACCGTCTAGGAGAGATAGTATAAAATTAACGTTATGAGAAATAGTTTTAAAATATTTAAAATAAACTTAAATATTCTAATCTATATGAACTTTGTACTTGATTTTGAAATATCTAGAGCACGGTAGTGCGTAAGGCCGAGTTTTAAGGGACACATTCGGACTTCTCACAACAGTGCTATTACTACACCTTAATTTAGACTAATTTTTTTGGTGCTGTATCTTTTGAACGAAAAGAGCAACAGTGTTGATATTTCGAATATAGATACTTTACGGAATTATAAGAATTTCAATCAACGTTAACGAATTAACCGTTAAAAAGTTATTTCACTTCAAAAACGCAAAATTCGCGGAAACGCCCACAATTCTTGGTAACTAATAGATCAATATTCTACGACACTTCCAGATATGCTGTAAAGTTGATGTTTGGCATAACAGGTAGCTGTAGTACCCAAACCGACGGGAAAATTGCGAAAACTGGAAATTTGTATCGGAAAAGCGGAAAATTTAACATTTTTTTGTTTTAATTAAACTTAAGACTGTATCATTAGTAAACTTCCATGTAGAAAACATAGAAAGAACAATATGATATATACCTATTAATTTCTTTACCGTATAGAAACAGTCATAGCAATTTGAATACAGCAGTTTGCGTTTGTTATTAAAAGTTAAGCACATATGATTACAATTAGTTTTTGGATGGGTGACCCAATACTGTGTGAATTTGTTTTTATTTTATACGTTTTTTATTGTAATTTTGTAAACATTAATTTATATTCTCATTTTATTTTAACTTTTTTATTATATTTTGCATTGATCAATTATTATTTATTACTAGCATTACCCATTGCAGCTTCGCCTGCAAAAATTTTTTAAAGCCCTTATAACCAAGCCCTTATGCTAGAATGATGCGGTTTTGTATTCGACGTGAAATTGCTTCAAACTGACGAGAAAAATCGGTATCTTTCAATTTTTTCATTGCAACCCCCGGAAAATTGGAAAAACTTCCTCCAAAATCCGTTTTTCTGTTCTATAAATGCTACACAAATGGAATTTTCACTAATCGACCCGAAATAACGTCAAATTAAAAGAATATTTTGAAAAATTTCATTACCTACATCGCAACCACGCCGAAAATGGGAAAAACATCCCTAAAACTGACCTTTTCACTTCTATTCATGATAGAAAGATCGGTTTTTTTCCATTCGACGTGGAACAGTTTCAAAATAACAAGTATTTGAAGGAAGAAATTTTTCCATCACAACCTTTCGAACTTGGTAAAAACACCCCCAAAACCAACCTTTTTGTTCTATACATGCAACAAGATGCAGTTTTTTGCAATCGACGCTTAAAAGATACAAATTAGGAATTTATTTCGAAGAACTTAATATTTTATATTGCAGCCTCCCGAAAAATCTAAAAAACACCACCCAAAATTACGTTTTTCAGTTCTATATATGCTGAAATGATGGAATTTTCACCAATCGACTCGAAGTAAAGTCAAGTTAACAGAACATTTCATTTTCAAAAATTTCATTACCTACATCGCAATCCACCCCCTCCTCCCAAATTAATTGAAGTAAAATTGCCATTTCACTTCTTTATAAAGTCAAATTAACAGATTACTTTTAAAAATGTCATTACCTATAACGCAAACTTCCGAAAATGGGAAAAACACCCCTTAAACTGCCTTAAGGCATTTGATCAGACTAAAAATATCACCGCTAGTGAGTGATTTATGAATTCTAAGAAAATTCGCTAAGTTGACGCAACTCCTGCGTAACGAATTTTTTTTGTGACGTGGAGCCAACGGGTCAAGTCATTTCTTCGAATCCGAGCTGCCAATCGCTGTACTATCTTTGTTATGTATATCAAAACTATTGCATGCTGCGCTGCACGTTGTTGTGGAATATGATTGTTCAAAGACTGTTACGTTGATAATCAATTATCTGCAATAAACGATTAGTTTAGAAGTCATAATCGAAACGAATCAAGTAACATCTTATATATACTAAATTTTATATAGTTATTTTAATAAAAAATATTTCACTCCTATTTCACATTAATTTGTGGCGTTTTAATAAAAGGCCTATGATCGATGAATATTATTATCAATAATCCAATGTATAAAATTTATGCTTTCTTTTCAGTTTTCTTTGGCAATAACACTGCTTGAATATTTGGTAATATACCACCTTGAGCAATTGTTACACCAGATAATAATTTATTTAATTCTTCATCATTACGAATTGCTAATTGAAAATAAACTTGTTTATTTGTTTATTTTTAAACAACTTGTTTATTTAAACAAAGTTACATTGTAACAATGCAATGAAAGAATCAATGTTTTCTATTTGGAGTATTAAGACATACTGATTTATCAAAGTAGTAGTAGTAGTAGAATAAGTATATTTTAGCATCAATATTTTACATAACTTGTAGTACAACATCTTAAAGTATAGTTCCTAGCCTATGCTTTACCTATAATATATCATCTTATTAAATTATATACACCGAGATTATGGAATCGTTTTAACATCGTTTAGAAATGGGAAAAATTTAATACAAAACCATTGAAATACGAAAAGAAAATATGTACAATTTAGAAAACAACAGTATTAGTTGTAATCGAGATCATGTGGCATGCGGAATCTTTTCCCAAAGCGCAACGTATTCGGGTCAAATTGACCCAGTACGTTGATTTCCTGGAAAGGATTTTTGCGGGAAGATTGGAAAAAGGATTTGGAGGTAGTTTGGATAAATTTACGGATAGTAGGATGTCCAGTTTCAACGTGGAGAGCTTCAGACGGATATCTTAGGGTTTTTTTCGAAATCGTCCGAAGACAACGATTTAGAAATTTTTGCATTTTAGCAAGGTGCGAAGCAGCAACGTTTGACCATATTGAGGCTGCGTACGAGAGTTCGGGCAGGATACATGACTTGTAAAGTCGATGTTTTAAGCGTTCGTCCAGCTTGCTCTTGGTGTTGAGTAACGGGTATAGTCCTGCAAAGGAAGCGTTTCCAAGGGCAAGACGCCTTTTGGCGGCTTGTGCCCAATTCAACTGCCTTTGAAGAGTTATTCCTAGATACTCAACACTTTCACTTTGCCGGATTTCAGTGTTAAACATCTTCAATTCAAGTGGGTAGGAGGAAAATTTATTCCTTCTAGTAAACAAAACGGACTGAGTCTTCGTGGGATTTATCTTGATTTTCCATAGCTTGAAATAGTTTTCAAGCCTGGATAGATGGGATTGGAGGCAACTCGAAATAGCTTTCGGTTGCCAAGAAGAGCTATAGATTGCCGTATCGTCGGCGAAGAGGGCTGCTTCAATAGCTGGATCCTTCGGGATATCGTTGATATAATATAAAAAAAGCCGGGGTCCAAGCAGGGACCCTTGAGGGACACCAGCTTTGACACGGTATTGGTTCGATTTACTTTGTTGGATGTGAATTTGGAATTTTCTCTTTGAAAAATATGAAATCAGGAATTTCAGGATATAGGTTGGTATAGCGAGTTTGGATAGTTTGTGGATAAATCCATCGTGCCAAACCGTGTCGAAGGCTTTTTCGATGTCCAAGAGGACCATGCCTGTGGATTTATTCCAGTTAAATCCGGTAGCAATGAGGTCAGTGAGTCGCTGAAGCTGAATGTTGAATGGTTTGACCTGAAACCAAACTGTTCGGGGATAAGCTGTCTGATATCTTCATGCGACTGCAGCCGGTTCAAAACTACTTTCTCCATGACCTTGCTGAGAGATGGCAGCAAACTGATAGGTCGGTAGCTTGAAGGTGACTTAAGTTGCTTCCCCGGCTTCGGAAGCGCAAAAACTTTAGCAGATTTCCAGAGGTCAGGAAAATAACCAAGTCTCAGACATGCAGTATAGATATAACTGAGCTGCACTACCGTCTTTCGAGGAAGATAGCAGAGCACAACATTAGTTACACCATCATCACCAGGAGCCTTCCTACACTTAAGTTTTCTCAAGATGTTTGAAACCTCATGGGGTGACACGCATTCGACATCGATGGGGTTAATGACGGAAGAACGAACATTTTCCAAGGATTCGGACACCAGGCGGGCCGTTTCTTCGTCATGATATTCATCGCCATCAGTTAAGCTGTGCGCCTTAGAGAAGGTGTCAGCATGAAGTTGGGCTTTGTCAGAATCTGAGTAAAGGTACCCATTTTCTGACGAAAGAGGAAAAGTTAAGTCGATAGCCGAAAGTTCTGGCTTTCCTAGGAATAGATTTTTCGGTAGCAACTACGATGTTTCACGGGAGTTTACTAACCTCCAAGTCTATTTGGTAAACGGATTTGATCTGTGGAGTGATCAAGGTTTCGACGTTGAGATACTCTTTGAAAAGTTTCCAGTCTGCCTTCTCAAAGCTCAACTGGGTTTGCAAAGTTGCAGCGCCCCTCATTTCACCCAAAGTGAAACTGATGGGGCGGTGGTCGCTTTGCAGACCCAAGTGAACATCTAGATCCGACATAAGGTCGCAATTCTTTAATAATGCTAAGTCGATGGTTTGCGGCGGGCGCCGAGCAGCGTCTGGATAGTAGGTGGGCTCCTCCGGATACGCAACAATGAAGTTACGTTTGAGAGAATGCGCAAAGAGGGCGCTTCCATTGGAATTGTTAGACATACAGTTCCAAGATATGTGACGCGCATTAAAATCGCCAATGATCCTGACGCGATCATGAGTTCTCTCCAATCCCTGTAAGAGTCTATTAGGAGGGTTATATAAAGATTTAACTTTATAATTGCCGCAATTGGCCGAGATAAGAATAAAGATGGCTTCAAGGCTGCCATCTTCGGGAGGCAATAAAGAATGTTTGACGTCGTGTCCAGGGATTCTAAATTTCTTATCCGGCATTTACCATGTTTCGCTGATGGCTGCAACATGGATCTGCTGCTGTTGGAGGAATGAGTGAAGCTTGGGATGTTTGTGCAGGAGACTTTGGGAGTTCCATTGCAAAAATCGGATTTTGGATCTAGAATTTGAAGGATGGAATGCCATTTTCGAATAAATGAGCAATCATCAGGAAAAACTTGAGAAGTTTTTCGGAATTCGATGTGGAAGATTTCCATGCAACTTCCACGTCGATCCTGAGTTTCCGGAGTTCCATGAAGCCGAGTCAGGTTTCGGGCTTTCGCCCTTCTCCAATGGAGACGGAGTGGAGAGTCTATGATTGACTCAAAAAATGGGTTGGTTGGAGAAAGTGGAGCATTGGACAGGATCTCAATTACCTCGTTTTCTGATGGCTTCCTGGTTGTCCACGGGTTCACTTTTGGAGGTGGTGCTGGAACAAACTTCGTCCTTGGTGCTGGTGCTGGAGTCATCCGCAGCGCTGGGAGGCCTCTGCCAGGGGCGTTGCCGTCTTTTGCGTGACGGAAGACCGGGAGATCCCTGACCTGGAATGATGGTGGTGGGCGGCGTTGCGCCTAGCCCTGAGCGGCCTTGCGCTTCGCTCCTGCTACTCGGGATGCCGTTGTTGCCACGTAATTCTTGAGTGCTGGACACTCCATGGAACTGTCCGGATGCGCAGCGCTACAATTACAGCACTTCGCCGGCTCCGACCGCGGGACTGCGCATTCCCGTGAAGTGTGATTTCTACCGCACTTCACACAACGCACAATTCCACGACAGTTCCGTGAACCGTGGCCGTAGAGCTGGCATCGGTAGCGCTGAACTGCACCTCGTTTATTTACGTACCTTTTGCCGTTCACAGGTACCCCACCGATCCATTTAGTCTTGAGGACGCTTTGCGCTTGTGTCCCCTTGGTGAATTGAACCAGACGCGATACGCGAATGGTTTCCTCACCTGTTCGGCTGATCTTTACGACCTTATTGGGCTCAAGGCCGAAAGTTCTTCAAAGCTTCAGCCTCCATATCGTCTGAATGGTGGCGCATGGTACCATGGATTATGAATTTTGGATCGTAATCACCTTTGGAACCATACAAATGGTGAGGCATCTGCAAGGATTCCAATCGTTCCTTGCACTTCGTGTAATCTTGGTCCGTTTCGCAGTGGACACAAATAGTTTTAGGTCCAAACGTGAACCGGACGCTACTTTTAGCTGCCGCTTTTATAGCTTCCTCAACTTTTATGAAGCTGGTGAGGCCCATATCTTCAGCAACTCATCACTTGAGTTGCTGACGCAGCTTGATCGCAAATGTCGATCAAGGTATCAAACCTGTTCGATACGTGTATCGTAGGTTTTTTCGAAGAGGTGCTATCCACCCTCCCTCGTCGTCGTTTCCTGTTGTTCTTCATCTCCTGGAAGTCTGCTTCCATTGGTTTTGTTGCTGTTGGTGCTGGCATCGATGTTGTTGATGTGGCTGGCGTCGATGGTGATGATGATGATGTTTTCGGGGCTGGAGCTGCTTGGCGCATCTTCGGCCCAGGGACCACCGCCTGCCTGGCGGTGGTAGGCATAGCTAAACTTTTCTCCAATCTATAAAACAGAAGAAAAACATATTAGTTGATTAAATATAAAATATATAATATGCCTGGGTTATAAAATAAAAATATTCAATGACAGTTTGAAGGTACAATCAGGAAATATATTTTATTTTAAATAAAAGAAAAATTTGTATTCGATCCTCCTACAAAATCCCCAGCAATAAAATCTATTATAAACAGATTCTATTGTCAAGGGTTATTTTATAGAGAACAAAGGACAAAAATTCCTTCCTCGCTTCGTTATTTATGAATTTTTAGAACTCAGCATGCATCCAAGATAATAAAGTATTATCAATAGATCCAATAAAGCAGAGGTGGGCATAGACAGCTCGTCTGAGCCTTACGAGGTCTACATAAGCTGGGTGAGAGTAAGTAAAGAAGGTATGTTTTGAAGCAAGACGGAACGATGTTTCAATACAGGTTGTCCTACCGATTATTGCCCAATAATTTATTCAATCAATTTAGAAATAGTTTTATAAAATATTTATTGTTTAAATAATATCTTTTACAGTATGGAGAGATACACCAAAAATCATAATAATAATAATAATAATAATAATAACAATAATGATAATAATAATAACAATAATAATAATAATAATCTGAACTTATCCAAGACTGCTTGCGATGTCTTCTCCATTATTAAATTCACTACTTTTATTTTTTTTGAAAAACAAATTATGCGAAAAATAATTTCCACTACTACAAATAGTACTTTTCACTTTTTCAATTCAAAGTAAACTAACTCGAAGAACTCAAATTCCCACTTTATGTAAAATTTAACTTAATTCATCAAATTCTCATGACACTATACTGAGCATACTCCATACGAAGAAAAAATAATTAAATCAGGTAAATAATTCTTTATTAGTTCTCGGATATGAATAGTAAAATATTTAGACAAATCATTTGGAATTTCCAAAACTATAATTCTATTTAAATTATCCTTTGCAAAAATTTCCCTCTTTTATTACAATGGTCCAGCGGTAAACTTAAAGGTTCAAAAGATTTATATATATTTTTTATACATTTTTATTTTATTCATACACAAATATGATATATACTAAAAAGGTACATTTTATGACCCTAATTACCAGCCCAAAATTCCAGAGTATGTATTGAATGATTGCTTGTATTATTTACTTTGTATAATAGTGACCATAAAAAAGATTTGGTATTATTATATTTTTTTCAGAAAATGTTTTAATTAAAAAAAGAAAATATTAATAATTGGTAGGAGGTTACCCTGTATTAGCTCTATCTCTCTTCCCTACCTCTCACGAGCTTGGCCGAGTCATCTCCTGCCCACCTCTGTAATAAAGTGTAAAAATCCAGAAAAAACGAAAATTTTTGGTTTCCGACTATAGATAAATATATTGTAAGATTATAACAGGTAAGTAATCTCAGTTAAAATTTGAGAAAAATTGTTTCGATACAGCGATGTTTACAGTGTCAACATCTAACATCGAATCTTGATTTATCAAATAAGCTTGTGAAGACTTAAATACCTATTTTTATATATATACTATATGTTCATCCAATCAAAAAGGAGGCGGTAACCATATCAACAAATCAGATCGATATATGCTTTTAGACAAAAATTTAATTTTTAGATAAAATTACTTTTACAAATTATGTTTACGTTAAAATTCATTACGAGTGTAAAAAACAAATTTATTAATACTAACAAAATGAAAAATTGAAATTGATTAGCCTTTTTATTATACTGAAAAATTAATCTGAAATTTTGCCGATTATTGATTCAATTTGTACAATATTTTGTACATTAACAACTTTATGACGATATAAATTATTATTTTAGTTTTACTTCAAAACTTAATGTGAAGTATAATGAACAGCTTAATAAAGTAATTATCTTGAACAGGAAAAAAATTAACGACATTCAGAAATATATAAATATTGTCGTTTTGAAAAAACAGTCAAATGTTGTCTTATTAGTAGCTAGTTCGGAGTTATCACAGAGTTCTTGTATGTGAGTTGAAAAATAATAAACGTACTCCGAATTTATACGTAATGTACTCTATATTGTTGTATGTACATCAATAGCGAAGAGGTTATAAATCAAATCAATTGTAAATATCAATGTATAAATTATTTTATTATCACATTTAAGATTTTTTTTAATTTTAACTAAGTATTATTAAATTTATATTTTTCATTTTAATCACACACCATTTTTAATTATATATGCATTTTAACATAAACATCATCACTTATAATTGAATTCAAATGTTCAAATGAAATAAAGATTTTATTTATAAATTTCTTACTTAGAATTACCTGCGAGAAGTTTCGAAATTCACAATAACAGCAATTGGTTTGGTGTTATAGGAAAATGTTAAAACAAATAAATAAGCAAATAAATAAAAACAAATAAATATATCGTCTATGCAGTTCAAAATCGGAAAACAACTATTTCAACATCAAATATAATTTATTCATCTAACAAAATGGCTTCCTCATAGGTGGCCACAAAATAATTTTTAATAAGAGTAATATATATCCGACCAAAAACATAAATGTAAGAAAGTGCCGAGTTTTCGGGAAAATCCTTAATGTGATAGTTCGTTCTTAAAGAGTGATGATATGGAAGAAAGGACCGAGCTATTTACAAAGTAAATAGCTCTAGACTTCATATAATAGTTGCTTCTTAAAAAGTGATGATATGGAAGAAAGGACCAAGCTATTTACAAAGTACATAGCTCTAGATTTCAGATAATAGTTGCTCTTTGAAAAGTGATGATATCCCATTAAAGAGCCGAGCTATTTACAAAGTAAATAGCTCGGTAAACTATTAACTAAAAAAATTAATGAGGGGTAAATTGATTAAATGTAAGAAAAAATTTGGTTGAAATTTATTTCGTAAGTTTTGCCATAGTATGTTTTTTAAATTTTATATAACGCGGCAAGTTATTTTTTCTGATGATTTCAAATATTTTAAAACTTGCCGCGTTATAAAAAATATTAAAAACATACTAAGGGAAAACTTACGAAATAAATTTCAACAAAATTTTTTCTTACATTTAATCAATTTACCCCTCATTATTTTTTTAGTTATTAGTTTACCGAGCTATTTACTTTGTAAATAGCTCGGCTCTTTAATGGGATATCATTATTTTTCACAGAGCAACTATTATCTGAAGTCTAGAGCTATTTACTTTGTAAATAGCTCGGTCCTTTCTTCCATATCATCACTTTTTAAGAAGGAACTATTATATGAAGTCTTGAGCTGTTTACTTTGTAAATAGCTCGGTCCGTTCTTCCATATCATCACTTTTTAAGAAGGAACTATTACATTAAGGATTTTCCCGAAAACTCGGCTCTTTCTTACATTTATGTTTTTGGTCGGATATCAATCCTTTTTGTAAGGCTTAAATATACGAAGCCGAAGGCTTCGCACAAAACGCTACGCGTTTTGTTACTCTTCGCGTATGCTTTGCGTTTCTTTACGCTTCGCGATACTTTACTCTTTTTAGATTCACATATACAAAGGAGACCGCTTCGCGTTATATAACGTCAACTGGCTCTGCTCGCTTTTTGAAAGACTTAAACATCAATATAATATGGTTGTTATATAATAATAGTGAGAATGAGAAATCAACCCCTTTAAAACAAAAAATTCTAAATCGGTTCATAAATGACGGAGTTCTGAGGTAAATCAATTAAATGCGTAACACTTGTATGTTTATTGTATAGAATCTCATATATGTTAGGTATTGACCAACAGTATAATAGAAATGTCTTAGAAATTCTCCACAAATGCAAAAAACCCCCACCTTTCTACCATGAATAGAACTTTAGGGGGTTGTTTTCCCATCTTTTTTGGGAGTGGAGAGGAAAAGTTTTAAGTTTTTCTAATTACCTTCTTAATTTGTAGCAATTAAGCGTCGAATGCAAAAAACCACATCTTTCTGACATGTATAGAAGAAAAAGGATGCTTTTAGGGGTGTATTTTCCATTTGTGAATGGTTGCGATTAGAAAATTTACTCTAATAAAATAATCCTGTTATTTTAATCCAGTTCCCTGTTGAATAAAAAAAACCGTTCGTTCTAACATGAAAAGGGCAGTTTTAGGGGTGTTTTTCCTCTTTTTGGGATTGCGATGTAGGTTATGAAATTTTCGTGGTATTCTGTTAATTTGACTTTATTTTGGGTCGATTGGTGAAAATCCCATCTTTCTGCCATGAATAGAAGTTAAAAGGGTATCTTGGGGGGTGCTTTAAAGATTGTTTTTGGGAGGAAGCGATGAAAGTTTTTAAGTTTTTTGAATAACCTTCATAATTTGTAGCTGTTTAACGTCGAATATAACAAACTGCATCTTCCTAGCATTTATACAAGAAAAGGGGTAGTTTTAGGGGTGTTTATCCCATTTGCGAAGGGTAACGATGGAAAAATTTACGGTTTTAAAATAATCCTATTATTTTAAACCCGGTCCACGCCGAATAAAAAAAAACTGATCTTTCTAACATGAATAGAAGTGAAAAAGGCAGTTTAAGGGGTGTTTTTTCGGATGTTTCCGATGTAGGTAATGAAATTTTTCAAAGTAATCTGTTAATTTGACTTTAAAAAGAAAATCCCATCTCTCTAACTAGAACTGAAATGAAATTGCGGTTGTTTTCCATATTTTCGGGAGGGGAGGAGGTTGCGATGTAGGAAATGAAATTTTTTAAAGTGTTCTGTTAACTTGACTTTATTTCGGGTCGATTGGTGAAAATTCCATCAATTCAGCACGTAAAGAACTGAAAAACGTTTTTTCGGGGGGTGTTTTTTCGATTTTTCGCAAAAAAAAATATTAAGTTTTTCTAAATTACTGCCTAATTTGTAGCTATTAAGCGTCGATTGCAAAAAAATGCATCTCGTTGCATGTATAGAACAAAAAGGTTGGTTTTGGAGGTGTTTTTCTCAAGTTCGAAGGGTTGTGATGGAAAAATTTTCTTCCTTCAAATAATTCTGTTATTTTGAACCTGTTCCACGTCGAATAAAAAAAACCGATCTTTCTATCATGAATAGAAGTGAAAAGGTCAGTTTTAGGGATGTTTTCCCCATTTTCGGTGTGGTTGCGATATAGGTAATGAAATTTTTCAAAATATTCTGTTAATTTGACGTTATTTCGGGTCGATTAGTGAAAATTCTATCTTTCTAGCATTTATAAAAAAGAAAAACGTTATTTTGGAGTATGTTTTTCCAATTTTCCGGGGGATTGCACTGAAACAATTGAAGTAAATAAATAATAGTTGATCAATGCAAAATATAATAAAAAAGTTAAAATGAGAATATAAATTAATGTTTATTACAAAATTACAAAAAAAAATCTGTACACAATGTTCACCCATCCAATTACTGATTTTAACTAACGTTGCTTAACTTTTAAATGCTATACGCCAACTGCTGTATACAACAAGCCAATTCACTACTATAGGTTAAAGAAATTTTTAGTGATAATATAGTTGATTGTGTTTTCTACATGGTTGTTTAGTTTTATATGGCCTAATACAATCAATATTTAAATACAATCAGAGTGTCATCCAATCAGACAGGACTCTATAAAAATATCAATGAATAAGATAAATATATACGTTCTAATGCTAATTTGATTAGAACGAAAATTGTAAAAATTCCCTTTTTTCCGATAAAAATTTCCAGTTTTCACAATTTTCCCGTCGGTTTGGGAACTACAGCTACCTACATGCCAACTTAACAGGACAGTATATACAATATCAACTTTACAGGATATCTGGAAGTAGCTCATAATTATAATATCTTATACTTAAGTGTTAAAGGCGTTCCCGCGAATTTTGCGTTTTTGAAGTGAAATAACTTTTTAACGGTTAATTCGTTAACGTTGATTGAAAAAACTGTTTCTTATAATTCCGTAAAGTATCTATATTCGAAATATCAACACTGTAGCTCTTTTCGTTCAAAAGATACAGCACCTAAAAAATGACTGTAAATTAAGGTGTAGTAATAGCACTGTAGTGAGAAGTCCGAATGTCTCCCTTAAATCTCGGCCGTACGCACTACCGTGCTCTAGATATTTATTTATATATGAGTAATATATACATATACATAAATAAACATAAAAATTTACGTATTGGTCAACAACAACAAAAAAAAAATTCGTTACGCAGAAGCTGCTTCAACTTAGCGAATTTCCTTAGAATACAAAAATCACTCTCTAGTGGTCACAATTTTAGTCTGATCAAAATGAAATGTCGTATATGATTGTAGTAGTTGCAAGTCCAATTTTATTAATAAATGATATACGTCGAGGGGAATGGCCGGGGGGGGGGAGAGAGTATAAAGAATGAAGAAAATACAAAATATAAAATTTCTCTCTTAATATTAGAACAATTAAAAACGCGTAAGGAATAAAGTTGTAGAAAATCAAATTTGCTACAATTCATCACCTTATCATTTTTGCTCAAACTCTAATGTGTACAGTGATATTAAGGAATTTAGTTTTCAATCTTAAACCGTCAATATTTCTGTAAATATCAGTGTAACATAAGAAATGATAAGAAACATATCTACAGTAAAATTTAATACCTAAAACTCTACTTCTTATCAATTTTTCGATTATTCGAATATTAAGGGAGACATGTCAAATTTTGTGTTTCCCCCTCCCTTTAAACCCTCCTTTCCCCTTGTCCGATTTTACCCATTAACGAACTTGACCTTTTGAATACCAAAAGCGCCTCAAATACCAAATTTCATTCCGATAAAATGAAAACTGTGACCGCTAGAGTGATTACAGACACACATATATATATATATATATATATATATATATATATATATATATATATATATATATATATATATATATATATATATATATGTCCAGAGATATATATATACAAATTTTACAGATGGTGATTTTTGACATCTACTAGGATGGATCGATGGACATTTGAAGAAATTTTTGCGAAATTTTGACTTCGGTACGGGACCAATAGCTCTATTTCCTTTCAGGAAATTTGCTAACAAAAAGATGCATTAAAATATCAACAATAATAATCCATCAAGTAAATCCAGAGAGTCCAAATATCGATCGATAAGTCATGTCTACGATTATTATATAACAACCATACTATATTGATGTTTTAGCCTTTCAAAAAGCGAGCAGAGCGAGTTGACGTTATATAACGCGAAGCGGTCTCCTTTGTATATGTGAATCTAAAATGAGTAAAGTATCGCGAAAAGTAAAGCAACGCAAAGTATACGCGAAGCGTAACAAAACGCGTAGCGTTTTGTGCGAGGCTTTCGGCTTCGTATATTTAAGCCTTTCAAAAAGGAGTGATATCCGGCCAAAAACATAAATGTAAGAAAGGGACGAGTTTTCGGGAAAATCCTTAATGTAATAGTTCCTTCTTAAAAAGTGATGATATGACAGTAAGGACCGAGCTATTTACAAAGAAAATAGCTCTAGACTTCATATAATAGTTCCTTCTTAAAAAGTGATGATATGAGAGGAAGGACCGAGCTATTGACAAAGTAAATAGCTCTAGACTTCATATAATAGTTGCTTCTTAAAAAGTGATGATATGGAAGAAAGGGCCGAGCTATTTACAAAGTAAATAGCTGTAGACTTCATACAATAGTTGCTTCTGAAAAAGTGATGATATGGAAGAAAGGACCGAGCTATTTACAAAGTAAATACCTCTAGACTTCATATAATAGTTGCTCTTTGAAAAGTGATGATATCCCATTATAGAGCCGAGCTATTTACAAAGTAAATAGCTCGGTAAACTATTAACTAAAAAAAATTAATGAGGGGTAAATTGATTAAATGTAAGAAAAAATTTTGTTCAAATTTATTTCATAAGTTTTCCCTTAGTATGTTTTTAAAATTTTATATAACGCGGCAAGTTAATTTTTCTGATGATTTCGAATATTTTAAAACTTACCGCGTTATATAAAATTTTAAAAACTTACTAAGGGAAAACTTATGAAATAAATTTCAACAAAATTTTTCTAATAACTCGTATATATGTTCTACGTTTATTAAATTAATATGTTTATCTCAATTGGGATAATATGAAAAAATTGGCCGTTACACACAATCGTCTTTGGTGTAATGGATAGCACACTGGACTAGATATCCAGAGGCCCGAGGTTCGATTCCTGGTTGACGAGTTAATTTTTTCATATCAGTATTTAATTAAATTAATGTTTATCTCAGTTTTGGTTAATTTCAATTGGTTATAACTCAAAATATGTTTAGAAATAACGTTTTCTCTATCTAATTGAATAGCAGTAATTATGTTGTCAATGTGTTGATCTAAATATCTAACTTGAAACTGAATAGAAAAGAAATATTGTGATTGTAAGAATTGTTGTTGCACTACGGTATAGTCATTAAAACTGCTAATTATGTACTTTAATTTAGTTTGTTCTGTATTTATAAAATTTGTAATATTGTTAAATCGTTTGATCATTTCTTGGTTTAATGCATGTTGATTTTTTTGTTCCTGTTTTAAAATCAATTCATTGTCTTGTAAATTCCTAATCTGTTCATTTATGCGTATAGCATCCTCATTATCCATATTCCCAGAAATACCTTTTATTAAAGATCCTAGCCCATTAATAAGTCCTCGTTTGTTTCTATGAAAAGGCATTAAACTATTAGCTTTATCAATTACTTTATCTATTTTTACTAGAAGCATTGTTGTATCTGTCATGGGGTTACTGAAGAGATTAGCTTTTTCGTGTAATAAAGTTTAATTTGGTAAGCTGATTCAATTAATGGGTTAATATTAAAAATGTGAATTAAATTATTATAGTGATTGATTAGTTTTATGGTCCCTAAATTCAATGCGAATAGTCCTTGAGTACTGCTAATGTCGTTGTAAGTAATTTTCTGTCCAGCAACACAGAATCTGAAACAGATTATTTTTTCTCACTTTAATTTTCCCTTTAAGATATTTTTGTATTTTCTGGATATTTTTAACTTTAAAAGTTTTACCATTATTTTCTATTATTTTGTCCTTTGTATATTTGGATGCTATTTTGTTTCGTCTATTTTGTTTTACAAAAACATTTTCACCAACTGTTAAATCTGGAGAATCAATCTGTCTTTGTTTTGGACTTCCAATCTTTTTTTTAATTTATCGTTCTGTTTAGTAATTAAATCTTTTATAATTTGTATTTCCTCAGCATGTTTATTAGCATAAATAGAACGTATATTGTTTGTAGTGGGTTTTATGATTTGATTATCTCTGACTGATTCCCTTTATAACTTCGAAAGCGTGTAAGCTTGGTGCTTGAATGTATGGCATTATTATAAGTTAATAAAGCCATATCTAATTGCTCTACTATTGTAAGACTTATATGAGTAGTTTTTAATATAGTTATTAATTCTACTAAGGTTGAATGAAATCGCTCAACTGGTGAGTTGCCGGTTGAGTTTCTAGCACAAGTAGTGTGATTACGAATATTATAAAGATTCAGAAAATCTTTAAATGTACAATGTACAGCATTTGTATGTCATGTAAGATATGTAAGATCTAATGTGTAAAGAGATATTAAGTAATTTAATTTTCAATCTTAAACCGTCAATATTTCTGTAAATATCAGTGTAACAGGAAAAATGATAAGAAACAAAATTATAGTAAGACTTTGAGTCTACAACTTTAATTCTTATAAATTTTTCGATTTTTCGAATATTAAGGGAGAAATGTTAAATTTAGTGTTTACTCGTCCCTCTATATTTGATTAAATGTACTCAGGCAAACTGAATAATGGATGGAAATTTTTATTTAAATTATTCAAAAAACATAAAATAACATATTCGATATTCAAAACCTATTGCCTATATGTGATCAAACTACCATGTAGAAAACACTTGTGTTTTATCCCATTTTTGCGGAAATTTCGTTGGGAAAATTGAATCATTTCGATCTTCAAATAGGTTTTGAAATATCCCACGTCGAATAAAAAAACTTGCATCCTCATAAAATGTCTGGAAATGCCATATACTTAAACAAATAAATTTAATTTTTAATTTTCAATATGTTCTGTTGGGAAAATTTTCCCAAAGATTCTTATTTAAAGTATCACAAATTCCGCGTCGAATGCAAAAAACCGCATGCTTCTAGCATTTCTGGAAGTGGAGCAACAAAGTTTTAAAAATCGCACACACCTCTCAATGGTGGTGTGATGTAAAATTTTTAGTATTTATATAAATTTTTTTTAGTTTTTTCCCATTTTTACGGATGTTCCGTTGGGAAAATTGAATTTTTTCGATCTACAAATAGGTTTTGAGATATTTCGCGTCGAATGAAAACAATCGCGTCCTTATCAAATGTCTGGAAATTCCTTATACTTAAACACATAAATTTAATTTTTGATTTTCAATATGTTCCGTTGGCAAAATTAAATTTTCCCAAAGATTCTTATTTAAGGTATTTTTCCCATGCGAAATTTTTTCCATTTCCCAATATAAATTTAGTGGTTTGATAATTTTCCTTTCGGTCACTATATCTAACTTTATGGCAAATATCAACTTTTAAGGAATTATGGTCTGGAATTATGATTATGTATGGCCAAGATTAGTGGGCGTTCCCGCTTTTTAACGACTTTTGAATGCGAATAACTTTTTAACCGTTTATTTCTTAACGAAAAGCAAAAACTTGTTCTCTTAGAATTCCCTAAATAGCTTATATTCGAAAAACCAGCACTGTATCTCTTTTGGTTCAGAAGATATTTCGGGGTCAAATCTGCTCTGATTTTTCGTATAGTAATAGTATTGTAAGTGCGAAGGAAAAAAAAGCCCATAAACTCGGCCCGTCACACTACCGTGCTCTAGATTTAATTTTTGCACATACTAAAGTCATATCAGATATTATATTTAATTTTGATCCCAAAAAAATTACGACCGCTAGAGAATGATTTATGTATTCTAAGGAAATTCGCTAAGTAGACGCAGCTCCAGCGTAACGAATTTTTTTTTCAAATATTTTTTGTATTACATTGAAAAACGCAGGATGGGTAAATCAATAAAGAAATTAATTAAGTAATCCATTAGTTCGTAGATTTTTAATATTCATTAGTTATAGGTTTTATTTGATAGTTTTTAATATTTGTTTTTAACGTAATAAAAACAAAACGGTAACACACGATTTTTTTTTTCAATTTATATAAAAAATATTAAGGAATCCTCTTCTATTTTTTTTTAAATTCTGTCGATTATTTCTTCTAATACAACAGATAATAGTTGGGCGGGCTTGAAGTTTTACATGCTTCTAATGAGAGAGAGTGAGAGAGAATGATAACTTTGATATTAATTATTTCGCATTCTGAAACTTCGGGATCTATTAGAAAACGTTATTTTTAGCCTGTAAAACGTTATTTTTAGCAAAATCTGTCGAAAAGTGATAGTATGCTGGTATATCCTTAAGGGCTGAAATTGAGAATATTTTTTTTATCATATAAAAGGCATAATTTGCCATGGTTTATAAGAACTGAAGTAATTTTTAGATTTTTTATTTTAATTTAAACTTTTTTGCGTTTTTCAAAGTTTGGGAATTTTTTTATCGATTTTTCTATTAAACCGATTTTAATATTAATATGCTATTTTTTTCCTTTTTTTATAAAGGAGAAAAAAAGCTTTTTTGTGAAATTTTTCAATTTTAACCCTGTTCCGTCGCGAGTCGGAACGTAAAAATGTAGGGTCATATTCAGGACGTTAAAATAAATCGATTAAAAAAAACTTGCGGCTCCAAGTAAACTGCCTGAAAAATGCTAATTTAACTCTAGTATAAAATTAATAGTGTGAAACGATTTCAGCTTTAAGATAAATTAAATACAAACACAATTATTTTTTTATAATAATAACAGTAGGTACTTATTATAAAATCAATGGCATAAAAATAAAATTAAAATAATGTCAGTTGTGAAATTAATCAGACTTATGATTTTCGAGTATAAAATAAACTAAATAATAAGCAGGATGATGGAGGATTGGAGGATTGGAGGATTTCTTTCTTATTTATTAGAACAATTACCACTCCCATGACAATTTGAGTTGCACAGTTTTTTCTTTGTCACAACTTCATCAGTCAGACTTACAGCCATCTTTACAACTACATCGACTGTACCCTTGACCTCCACATTTTAGAAGACACTCTAACACACTCTATTTTAGTGAAATCTCAAACTCTGGAATATTGTCAACGGAAACAAACTGTTCCTTGCATACTGTAAATTGTATTCGTGATATAATTGATTCTGTCTAATGAACCTTAATTATCAAATTGCACAATAGTTACGCAACAATATTCCTAATGACCAGATATATATATATATATATATATATATATATATATATATATATATATATATATATATATATATATATATATATTGTAACGGTTGAAATGAATCCAACCGTGATTGATTTAATTTTACTTTTTTTATTTATTGACGTGAATTCGACGCGACTGCTCGCTGGTGGACCTGAAGGACACTGGGGCCAGAAACGAAGAGAATGGCTTCGAAATCCAAAGTCACTGTCGACATAATTATAATTATTATAATTATAATTATTTTGTATTTATTATTTTTTTATTTTTGTTAAGTTAGCACGCATTACGTAATTGCCAACCTCGCTCCATTACCGATCATCGACATGGAAGTTATATGGAGGTATGTAACACCCACTACGTAAATTGTATGGAGGTCAGTATCAGCCGCTCGTCAACTGGTTGCTGTATTTTTAAATAAAATTAAACAGGCCCGTATTATGAACTTGTTGAAGTGGTGATGGTTAAGTGTATGATTGAGACTCGTTGCGTTTACGATGAACAATTAGAATTAAAAAGTGTTTATAAACGATATGCAAGTTATATTTCTGTTGTACGATGGATAAAATGATAATGAATTGTTAACATTGGAAACAGTACGTCGTTGTGTTGAGCTGTTGAATGGAAATGTTGAAGGTGTATATTGGACTTAATATTCAATCTTGAAAAAGCATACTTTATTGGATGAATTAATGATGGGTGGTGAAAAATAAAATAGCATCATCCACATTACCAAGTTAGCAAATCAAGTGAATATTGTAAAATGTTAATAATTGAAAAGCCAACCCTGGTGCTCAGATTTAAACTTGCAGTGACGAAATTATGTTAAAGAATTTCAGGAATGTGAAAAACACTGTTGTTTTGTGTTGTTTTCTTTTCATGTGACGGACTTTGTGAGGAACGATAATTAATTAATTAAGATTTTGATTTCGAAAGCCGAACTATTCGTATCGTGGCGATTATTAATAAATTTTGTTGAACTGTTGAAGATAATTTTTTTTTTAATTTGTAAAATATTGATTGCGAACTGAACATTATTACAATTTTTTTGTTAAATTTGAATCCTGATTTTTGTTTTTTGATTTATTTTTGTTCAGCAAAAAACGTGGATCGAGCGAGGTTTGGTTATTTTTTTGCGTGTGAGCGTGTTTATGTGAGGTAATTTCGTTTTAATCGTTGTTGCGGAGTAAATTAAATTTTTTTTTCTCGAATTGTTTAATTTCATTATTTTTTTTTTTTTAAACGATTCACGTAAATACGTTCTGGTACCGAATTTTTGTTTTTGTTTTTTAATGTAATTATTTTTTTGTTTTTGTTGAATTCGGTTATATTTTTTTGTTGTTCATTAATTCGATTTAACGTAACTGTATTGTAACCAAATAATTATTTATTTCGGTAAATTAAATTAATATTTGTTTGTTATCGTGAATAAATAATTTATTTTTGTTTTTTCGTAATTCTGTTGTTTAATTTTTTTATTATATTCGATCATCCGTAATCAGACGAGTGTCCACCTTTCCGACCTGCCGCCCAGATTAAGGGTTGACGAGCTGCCGTAGCGTGATCGTGAGTGGTACTCTTTAAAAACCTGGCGCCCAACATATTTTTTTTTGTTTTTCGAATTGGTGCTACAATTTGTCGGCTAGCCATCACCTTGTTGATTCCAAGGTGGTGAAACTACCGTCACAATATATATATATATACTAGCTGACCCGACAGACGTTGTCCCGTCTTAACTAAGAATATTGAATTCTAATTGGTATAATTAATAAAAAATAATTATTATTCCAAAAACATATTTTTATTACTCTAATGCTATATGATACACAACATTCTTAGTTTTATTTTCTAATGACTTCATTGTTGGCGCATTATAACGTCTTGCGTGTAGTCCTGTAGGCGTCTTATCGACTTTGATGACATGCGGCCTAATGCGGTCGTGAATAATGCAACCAATTCGTTGTGCTGATGGAAAAACATTTGGAGTTGTTCCACAATTGGTCTTTTCACCGAACAGTTGTGTGCACCACACTGAGAGACTTGTCTTGCTGTTAGATGCTTACCTGTTAGATGATATAATTGACCCTGAATCTGCAAAGGTAAACAGATAATACACAGATGTAATATAGTATATTGTATAGCGAATTGTTCGTGTCAAAATACCATGTTTCTCTCAAAATACTTTCTCAGCACTCCCTTTCCACCATCAACTTTTTTAAACACACTCACTTCTTTTTGCTATTGGCAATTTACCGAGCTACAAATGTACTTTAAGCCATTTCAATTGATACAACATTTCAATTGAAAGCTGCCAACGTATTTGCATTAGGCACTTGGTGGTAAAAGTTTATTGTTTTTCAATATACTTACCTTGAAACTTGGCTTAAATTTTTCTCGATTAACTTTTGTTGCGTCAAATGACGTCATTTGAAACCAAGTATTTAATTGTTCGATATGAATCAAAAAATGTTTAGAATCTGGCCCATTTCCCGAAACCAATGAATGTAGTGGCTCTTCTGACGGTACCAATCGCGCCAGTCTTACTTGAACGCTCACGCAACACAATCCAAGGGCTTCATATTTAAATTTAAATGCCTTTCAATATTGACACACAACGTTCATTGGTCCAAAAGCACCGATTTGCTGTAAACTGTAATCGATTTTCACATTATAATTAAATGCAGCTCGATATTGGTTAAACGCAACATTTCTATGTTGTTGATTTCGATTCCATCGATTCCGTTCAACTTTATCCGCGTTTCTGGGTGTATCTTTCACTTCTAGCTTTTCGAGCCCTACGACTTAAGTTAGTACGTCAAATTGCTGGCTTTTTTATAAACAAAAATTCATTTGAAAAAAAATAAATACATATACATATATATATATATATAAATATATATATATATATATATATATGTATATATATACATATATATATATATATATATATATATATATATATATATATATATATATATATGTATATATATATATATATATACATATACATATACATATACATATACATATACATATACACATACATATACATATACATATACATATACATATACATATACATATACATATACATATACATATACATATACATATACATATACATATACATATACATATACATATACATATACATATACATATACATATACATATACATAGTATCGAATTAATCGAAAAAATCAAAGATATTAATTTACAACCAGATTCAGTTTTAATGTCTTTCGATGTAAAAGCATTATACCCAAGCGTCCCAATACCAGACGCAATAAAAATACTTGAAAAATGGCTAACAAATAAAGGAATACCCGCAGATGAAATAAGTGAATATCTGAAACTAACACGGCTTTGCATGAGACAAAATGTGTTTACTTTCGAAGGTAAATACTACAAACAAACATTTGGAACAAGTATGGGTAATCCATTGTCTCCGTTCCTAAGTAATATCTTCATGACAGATCTTGAAGAAAAAGCCAAAAAAGATTTCAATTATTTTCCAACTGTATGGTACAGATACGTCGATGATATCTTTACTATTTTTGATACAAACAAAGAAAATCCCCAAACATTTTTAGAGAACTAAAATAAAATGTACCCATCGATAGAATTTACAACCGAAGTAGAACAAGGAGGCTCGATTCCGTTTTTAGATATAAAAATTATCAAAAATAATGACACTAATAAGTTAGAATTCGATATCTACAGATAACCTACACACTCTGAACGATACATTACAGCCGATTCGAACAGCCCACCTCAACACAAAATGGCTATTTTCAATTATTCGGTAAACAGGCTACTGAAAGTCCCATTGTCCAAGAAAAATTACGTTAGAGAAATAAACCACATTAAACAAGTTGCAATCTATAATGGCTTCGACTCTAACATAATAAATAATTTGGTCCGCAGAACTAAATTTAAAATTGCACGAAACAATTCCACCGCACTAACACCAGAAACCGCACTAACACCATGCACAAATAAAATCACTCGAGAATTAAGGGACCACAACTTAAAAGCAGCGCTTGTTAGTAAAAATAAAATCAAACAGTTACTGGGCAACCCTAAGGATAAAATTAGTAATGAAAAACAAACGGGCATTTATGGTGCTAATTGTCAAAACTGTTCGAAAATTTACGTTGGTCAAAGTCGTCGCCAAATCGGTATTCGAATCAAAGAACATCTGGCTCATGTGAAATTTGGGAGAACCGAAAAATGTTGTATAGCGGCGCACGTTATTGAGAACAACCATAAAATTGATAAATCGAATCTAAAACTACTTAAATCGGTACAAAACCCCACAGAATTAGATCCATACGAAAGCATCTACATATACAAATTGAGAAAACAGATAATGAATTTAGACAATGGCCCAATTCCAAATTCTGATTTAATAAAATTAAACCATTTTCAAAAATAGAAATAAAAATCCAATACCTGAATGTCAAAGTAGGTACACTCACCTTAGTGACAAAGCAAACGCCGCATAGTCACCAAAGAATACCGCCAATAAATATGTGGGGCTTTCCACATACCTATTCCAGTAGTCAGGCAACTTAAATGATCCTCAAGTCAGATTATACCCTCAGCCAAATCGTATAAAAGGACATAATTTTTTTATATTATTGTGACACAGGCACCAAATTAGCAACAAGCAACATATCTCTGAATCCATATCCCAGAGATAGTTACGATTAGCCAATTCATACTGATGATGACTACATTGTAGTCGAAATACGTATTTATAAAATACAAACAAATGTTCTAGGAATAGGGGCAAAATTTGAAATATAATTTCAAAAAAACCTTGAGTTCCCTTTGATTATTTTAATAATCTTTATATGTATATGTATATGTATATGTATTTATTTTTATTTTTTTTCAAATGAATTTTTGTTTATAAAAAAGCCAGCAATGATTCCGAGGTGGTGAAACTACCGTCATAATATATACATATATATATATATATATATATATATATATATATATATATATATATGTATATTGTAACGGTTGAAATGAGTTCAACCTTCGATGAGAATCTTTTTATTTGTTTATTTCTTTTTCGATTCGATGTGGATTCGACGCGACTGGTCGCTGGTGCTACCTGAAGGACACCGAGGCCAGAAAACGAAACAGACGGCTTCGAAATTCGATGTCGCCGTCGACATGACTAATTATAATTATTTTCGATTGATTATTTTATTTTTTTTTGTTAAATTAGCACACATTAAATAATTACCGACCTCGCTCAATCATCGATCATCGACATGGAGGTTGGAATGGAGTACGAGGAGCCGACTATTTGTATGGAGATCTGTAACATCCACTACTGCTCGTCAACAGTTACTGTATTTGTAAAGTTTAAAACAAAATCACAGGCCCGTACTATGAACTTGTTGAAGTGGTAATGGTTAAGTTCGAGTGTGTGATTGTTTTGGGACTCGTTTCGTTGAACGGAAGAATTAAAAAATGTTTATAAACGATATGCAAGTTTATATTTCTGTAATACGATGGATAAAAAGGATAATGAATTGTTAACATTGGAAATAGTACGTCGTTGTGTTGAGTTGTTGGATGGAAATGTTGGAGGTGTATATTGGACTTAATATTCAAGCTTGAAAAAGCATACTTTATTGGATGAATTAATGATGGGTGGTGAAAAACAAAATAGCATCATCCACATTACCAAGTTAGCAAATCAAGTGAATATTGTAAAATGTTAATAATTCAAAAGCCAACCCTGGTGCTCAGATTTAAACTTGCAGTGACGAAATAATGTTAAGGAATTTAAAAAATGTGAAAAAAACAGTGTTGTTTGTGTGTTGTTTTATTTGTTTCCTTGTGACGGACTTTGCGAGGGACAACAGATTCTTATTTCGAAAGCCGTACGATTCGTATCGTAGCGTAATTGACGAGTTGTTAATACGATATTTTGTTTTAAACTGCGAAACTATTATTTTTGTCGAACTGTTAAAGACTATTGTTATATTTTTAAATTATTATCGTGTTCTTTTTTTTGGATTTGTTGTTGTTCACCGAAACGTTGATTCGAGCGAGGTTTGGTGGTAAATTTTTGCGTGTGAGCGTGTTCACGAAAGTATTTTTTTTTTTGAATTATTATTTCGAATCATTTTTTTTTTTTTTTATTAGTTCATTTGTAATTTTTTTTTTGGGTTTAATATTAAATTTCGTTAACACGTTCTGGTACCGTATTTAAATAAATTTATTTTCTGTTCGATATGTAATTTTGTTTATTTGTTAAATTCGAGGATTTTATTTAATTTTTTTTTGATAGTTATTTTTTTATTATTGTAAAAATTCGAGTATTTTATTTATTTTTGTTACTGTTAAATATTTCATTTTTTCTTTGTTGTGAATAAATAATTTATTTATTTTTGCTTCGTAATTTTGTTTACTTATAATCAGACGAGTGTCCACCTTTTTGACCTGCCACCCAGAGCAAGGGTTGACGAGCTGCCGTGTCGAATTCGTGAGTGGTACTCTATAAAAACCTGGCGCCCAACATACAGTTTTTTTTTGTTTCGAATTGGTGCTACAATTTGTCGGCTAGCCATCACCATGTTGATTCCAAGGTGGTGAAATTACCGTCACAATATATATATATATATATATATATATATATATATATATATATATATATATATATATATATATATATATATATATATATATATATATATGTACATATATATATGTAGTTTCACCACCTCGGAATCAACGAGGTGACGACTGGCCGATAAATTGTGGCGACAATTGAAACAAACAAATTTTTATTGGGCGCCAGGTTTTTACTGAGTACCACTCACGATTACTCTAGGTCAATAGTAACGAAACTAACAAACATAATTCAAACGTTGCGGATATTAGGAGTTCAATCTCCCGGTCTTCGATTTCGACAATTTTTCGTTCGTTCGCAATTCGGACATCCAGGCGTTGGCGTGGTCTCGGTACCGCATGTCCAACAATACCCTCTATGTTTCACAATGGTACATTCGTGATGACCATGCCCAGGCTGCTTACAATTAGAGCAGCGTCCTCGTCTCTCCATTGATATCGAAAACGAAGTTGGCTTCCTGAAACGCGTTGTCGAGCCGCCCTGCCGTGGCGATGTCATCACAACAGCAACAGACGATACCCTCACGACCGGTATTTGTGGTGATGGCCGCGACGGCCATCGTACTAGTGGCGTAGGGTCACTGGTGCAGGTCCAGTGGGTCCAGCAACATTATCCCGTTTGGCCCGTCTATTGCCCCTTCTCGAGCGTTTCGACAAACGTGAAGACGTCGACACCTCGTTTCCACTGGTCTCGACGGCAGCTACGTGAGACGGACTCGTCTCCTTCGACAAGTGCATCCCATAACGGTCGGGATGATACGCCAACTCAGGTGCCATGCTTTCGTCAGGCGACATGGTCGTGTGCGGCTGTTTACAACAACGTGTAATATCCTGGACTAGTCTGGACTACTTATCAAACCGGTCTGCACAATCCCGGACCAGTCTGTACAGCTCGTCAATTCGAGACGACTCCAATCGATCTCGTAGCGATGCAACCGTAAAATATGTCACGTCAGGTTCATTCACAGCTGGCTACATCGTCGAGCTCGCTGGCGGTGTAAAATTAACGTGATTCGCACGGCGCGTTCGTGGGCTCGGAATTAGCCTCGTTTGGCCCAATGACAGCCCCGTAAACGTAATCGGACTATCCGTGTCCACGGCCAACAAACCCGTGGTCGAGGTAGTACCCGTCTCGGTCATGGTCATCGTTGTCCTCGCGGTGCTAATTTGACTGAATGTCTGGACTCAATGTCTGGACAGTCTGGCAACGGCTGATCGTCAGTCGTCCACGCAATACTCGGGTCGGTTTTGCGTCTAATCGCACGGTACAAGCGATCCCGCAGAACTTCAGATGACCCAGTAGCATTAGCGTGCAGGGTCATCAGGATTTTCCGGTCATGCAGTGAATCCATGCAAAAGCACTCTCTTCCGGCACTGCAGGAGCTGGAACTTCATAGACTAATGCTCTTGAGATCTCTTCCTCCCGCTCCTCCAAATTGTGCATTTGCTGGGAAAATTCCTCAATTGGGGATTCGATCTGCACACGTTGAGCCTTTAGCTCGGCTCCCTGGGCCGTGAGTGCCTCAGTTTTCGTAATCAAAGCTCGCGTGGTCACGTCACATTCCCGTTCGTTCGACAATTTTACTGAGTACCAATCACGCTACGGCAGCACGTCAGCACTTAATCTATGTGGCAGGTGGTCAGAAAGGTGGACACTCATCTGATTTTTACGAATTCGAATACAAAAAAAAATTATGAAACAAGAAAAAATTATTTACTCGCGACAACAAAAAAAAATTACATATTTAACAATAACAAAAAATAAAATAAAATACTTGAATTTTTAACAATAAAAAAAAATTACTTCGAAAAACAATATTAATTAACTACGAACCAGAACGTGTTTACGTGAATCGAGAAAAAAAAAATAATAATAATAAAATTAAACAATACGGAAAAAAAATATAAATTAACAATTTATAATTCGCAATAACGATTTTAACAATAATATCTCACGTAAACACGCTCACACGCAAAAAAATAATACCAAGCCTTGCTCGAATCAACGCTTTCGGTGAAATAAAAATAATGAATCTAAAATCACGATTAAAATAAATAATAATAATAATAATCTTCAACAGTTCAACAAAAATCGTCTCAACAATTTATCAATATTCGCGATACGATATGAATCGTCAGGCTCTCGAGATCAGAATCTATTATATTAATCGTTTTTTTTCTTGTACAACAAAAGTCCGTCACACGAAAACAAACAACACAAAAACACCACTGTTTTTCACATTCCTTAATATTTGTCACAAAATGTTTAAATTTTAACACCAGACAAGACGAGACAAAACAATCATACACTCGAACTTTATTTCAACGATCACCACTTTAAAAGTGCATAATACGGGACTGTGATTAGCGACGAGCGGTAGTGGATGTTCCAGACGTCCATACAGATAATCGGCTACTCGTACTCCATATAACTTCCATGTCGACGATCGATGATGGAGCGAGGTCGGTAATTATTTAATGTGTGCTAACTTAACAAAAATAAATACAAACTAATTATAGATGTCGACAGTGACATCGGATTTCAAAGCCGTCTCTTTCGTTTCTGGCCACGGTGTCGTTCAGGTGGCACCAGCGACCAGTCGCGTCGAATCCACGCCGAATAAAAAAAGAGTAAATGCAAATATATATATATATATATATATATATATATATATATATATATATATATATATATATAAATATATATGTATATGTATCCTCCAAATCGGTTACTTATTATTTAGTTTATTTTATATTCGAAAATCATAAATCTGATTAATTTCAAAACTGAGATTATTGTAATTTTATTTTTGTGCCATTTTATAATAGGTACCTACTGTTATTATATAAAAATAATGTTTGTCGGATCAATGGACATTTGAATAATTTTCGTGAAATTTTGCCCTTGGTACGAGACCAATAGCTCTATTTCCTTTCAGGAAATCCGCTTGAACGTTTCAAGTGTAATAAAAATCAACCAAGTAGGTTTAATTTGAATAATTTGAAGAAAAAAAATTGTTCTTTATTATTGCTGGCTATACTGATACGTAAGCACAACCAAGTACTTGGATGTCATTCTGGAACACAACTGAATAGGTAGTAAGTAAGTAAGTACATAGATGCAAGATCCAACAAGGCCAAGATTACCCTTGAAATATGCAGACGTTTATAATATCTTAGAAGAATAGTGACCAATATTTCAAAAATTCTTTGCTTATTATTATTTATACCACTCGTATATAGGTACTAATACAAATTAGCAAACATGATTAGTAATCATTGGTAAAAGTACTCAAGTACTTTTTACAACAAAAACTATGAAATTGTTACAAAGATAATGTACTGTAATTAGAAAATAAAATGTATAAAAACCACTGACCTCCATTATAATACAAACATATTAAAGTGTACTGACATGATGCAAGAGCTATACTATCTTATCACAGAAAATAGTTTTATATATATATATATATATATATATAAAACTATTCTCAGATATATATATATATATATATATATATATATATATATATATGATATATGATATATATATATATATATATATATATTTATATATATATATATATATATATATATATATATATATATATATATATATATATATATATATATATATATATATATATATAAACACATACGAGGTCTGTCCGAAAAATATCCGATCTGCTTTTATATCTTCGCGCCAGAGTATTCGAACGACCTATGCGAGGTATGAACGTCAACAGTGAAGCCTCATGAACTTATCGGTTGCTCGCCGACACCTACAGGACGTATAGTTCATGGGCAGAGTGTATTTGTTTACAAAGCCTTTTTTGTGTTTGCCTTTTTTTGTTAAAAATGATTGAAAGATCAGATCAACGAATTTGTATCAAATTTTGCTTCAAACTCGGAAAAACTTGTTCGAAAAGTATTCAAATGATGCGGAAGGCCTCTGGGGTTGAGTGTTTGGGCAAAACACAAATAAAAGTGTGGTATAATGGTTTCCAAAGTGGCCGCACATCTGATGTAGATGATCTTGGAATACAAAAAATTACAATTTGGGAAATTTTAACTTGAAATTTAAAAGTGGAAGCGGCGGGAAATCTCATCGAATCTTGTGCAGCAGTTTTTAACAAAACACAAAGTCGTACTGCTTTGCCAACCTCCGTACAGTCACGACATAGCCCCCTGTGACTTTGGTTGTTCCCGAATTGGAAAAAAACCCTCAAAGGACACCGGTTCGACGACCGAGGGAACTCAAGGCTATTCCGAAAACAGACTTCCAGGACTTCGGAAAGTGGAAACCCTGCTGGGAGCATGCTATTCAATCAAATGGGGACTACTTTGAAGAATGCTACTCGTTCGATGCCAAAAAATAACGCCAGCGCGGAGATATGAAAGTAGGTCGGATACTTTTCGGACAGACCTGGTATATATATATATATATATATATATATGTCTATATATATATATATAAATATATATATTTATATATAAATATATATATATATATGTATATATATATATATAAATATATATATTTATATATATATATATATATATATATATATATATATATATATATATATATATATATATATATATATATATATATATATATATATATGTGTGTGTGTAAAAGAAGAGAGTGGTCCATTGGTAGGGAAAATGGGAAGAATGGCGCAATGTACGTACACATCGTTGACGCCGACGTCGACGTCGTACATGTTATACCGCGTGAGGACGGACGCTTGGCGCCGGAAACCTCAGCTCCAGTAGTAGCTAGCTGACTGTTGAACTTATTAGACCTCCTAGTTAGTATATATTGGTGGCACCTTTACTTGTAATTTTAACTATATTATTAACGTGATTTCAAATAGTGTATTTTCTTTCGATTGTTTGATTTTAATTTAGTGAAAATTTGTGAAAACTAAAAATGATCACTTAAAGTGTTTATTTATTATTGTGATGTTCTTATTTGTGTTCGGGTGAAATTTTTCTATAACATTCTTGTGAGTTATTATTCCGAAAAAATTTGTTGTGATTTTGCTGGTGCTGTGAGTACTACGTGCGGTATTATCTTTGTAAACGGTTGACTGTTTTGAAAAGTGAAAAATAGTGTTTGTGTATACATACAACTTCTATTCTTTGCTTATAATTATTTCAAAGTTTTTTTAAAAGGTATGTTACTTTTTTATATATGTTTTTATGCACAAAAAATGGATATAGAAGTTTTCTATTAAATTTCTATTTCGTTTAAAGCTTGTTCTTGATTATTTATAAGCATATAAAAAACCGATTCAAGACTTCGATAAATTCATTCGAATATACACCAACAGAGATATATGGCAATATTTATTTATGTATGAGCCAAAAAGCTTTCAACTGTTTCTAATTTTTCAAGATATTTGTAGTATACTATTGAAAAAAATTATTTTTAACTGTAGATTTTTGTTTTAAAGTTTTACTACGTTTATTATTTTCAAAACTGTAGAATGGATTTAATCCGAGAATTTTTTTATACTACTTTTGTAAAATATTGGGTGGAGTCATTTTGAGAAATAACATTTGGAAGCATAAAGGAATTATGTACGTCCACTGGGCGGGGAATAAATATTAATTGGCTTTAAAAGTATTTTATGCAATGTTTGTTATTAAATTTATTGTCATACTACAAATAAATTTGTTTATAAATTAGTAATGTACAAAAAAAATGTCTTCATTTACAACATACAACATTTTGCAACTGTTTCAATGAAAACCGCCATAGAAGAGTATTTGGAGTAGAAAACATTTAATAGTATTTTTAATTTAACGTTTAATAGTACTTATAGTAGGCAATTAAAAAAATTGTTTAGTGTTCGGTTCGATGATATTAATTTTTCAATAAATAATTAATTCACAATCTTTCTTTGGACACATGGAACATAATCTTTTCTTTGAATTTTCGCATAAAATCATTCTTGTAGCATTAAAACAAGTTAAGATTTTAGTCATATTTCGAAAGAATCACAAATTTTTGTTCAACAATTATTTTTACAAAGGTCAAGACCAAGAATCGTGTTTTTTGTATTTGGTGGCCTGTTCTTTGATCGCATACTATATTTTATTATTGAAAACTATTACGAAAAGATAGTTACGTTAAATTAAAATATGTTCATGTTGGGATATAGATTCTTGGAATCATGGAAATCGGTAAATATAAGTGAAACATAATTTTAATTAAATTACGTCTAGAATTATTATAATTACCTACAACAGAACATTTATTCTTTGGTAGATGGTCAAATGACAAACAAATTATTATGTGTATATATTTTGTTGATTAAATTTTGTCTCTCGAGAAAAATACTCTTATCTCATATATGAATTACCTATGTAGTTAATAAATGAATTATGTAAAACATTGAAATAAAATCTGGCCTATTATCCGGTTGGGAAACAAATATTATAATATATTATTGTATAATTATATTATAATATAATTTTAGAGCTACTTCGTGTATATTTTCAGAAAATATCAACCTTCAGAGAGCCATAAGTACTGTTTATTTTTCAACTGGTATTGTTTCTGGTAATAGTAAAACATTTTTCGTACGGTTCGTGATACTTTTGGGAGATACATATACTTTTTATAAATTTTCGTATAAATTTATAATTACTTGATTACTAAATTACTAGATTTATAAAAATTCTCATATGATATTAACAATTTCAAAAATAAAACTAACTCAAAAGCACTCTCTTCTGTGTATAATAATCTTTTCCTTCTTAATCAAAGTAGTTCAAATATAAACAATAGTTTACAATTAATTTAAACACACTTATCCTTCTAACGCTCTCAAAATACAATGATACTTAAGTGTTAACTTGAAACTATCTGCATTAATGTAAAACATATTAAGATATTACTTCTGTGACATACAATTAGTCGAAAATTTATGGAATATAAATATATAAAAAAATGCATCACGTAAGAGCTTCGTATGCTTAACGAATTATCTCAGAGGAAAGAATCCACATAAGATTTAGTTACTTATTGCTAAAACTGTAAATGATCATCTTATTATTTGAGTTACAGAGTCTCCTGTTTTCAGAGTTGCAGAGCTTATGAATCTAAGCCGGATACGCCGTTGCACCTCATCTAGGCATGCCCATCATATGCTTAGACCACCTTCATTCATCACCATAACGCTGCTCTGCGTGTTTTGTTGAGATACAAGTATGAGTGGACCGAACGCCAGTCCTACCATATGCTATCGGAGAGATCGAGTCTGTCGTCAAAAACGAGAAATGTATCATCTTTTATAATTACTCGTTTGCAACTACCAGGCAGCTTTCCGCTGTTAAGCCTGATATTGTGCTTCAGGATATTTCAGCTAAGATTATCTATGTTATCGAGCTCTCTGCACCTGCAGAAACGAATAAAGTCTTGAAAGAGGAGCAAAAACGGACTAAATACTTTGATCTTCTCCAAGAACTGCGACAACTACACACTGGCTACTTAGTCAAAAAATAGTTGTTCTCATTATCGGATGCATTGGTGGTATATGCCCCACTCCATAATCTAATCTTTCCACCACTTTGGTTTGCAGGTCTCATCTACGTCACCTTATCACCTCCATGCAGAAAAGTGTTATTATAGCATATTCGTACATTGAGATGGAATGAGACTCTCTTCAAGTAACACCCTTGAAGTTTTTTGATATTAAATTTTGCAAAGACGGAGCTCTGCACGAACAGAACACTGCGTTACCGCCGAACGTACCCACTGATAGATAGATAGATAAATACATCTTCGGGTTTAAAAAGTATAGCACTTCGACATTATGGTTCATTGTGATCCCCCTTCTACTTCAGTCCGACGAGATTCGCTTCTCCTATATGTTGGCAATAACCAGGAGCTTACTTATCAAGTCTTCTTGAAGGTTCATATATTCGGGGTGAGATGCACCGAATATTCTATATCTGCTGTAACCTAGAGGTTCGCAGTCAAAAATAATGTGGCTGGATGTTTCTTCCTTGCTACACAATATGCCCACAATGGACCCGTTATGGATTGTCATTGTGTGCAGATGCTTCCGCAGGGGATAATGTCCGGTAATGAATCCGTTAACACTCCGCAGTTGTATCCTGTTCAGCTTCAGTGCATTCAGTGCATTCGTATTTTTCCGAGCTCCTGCGTGGTAATTTTTACCAGTGATCACGGTGTTTAGCATTTGAGCACTCGTTGATCACCTTTTTACGTGCAGTTCTTGGAGTTGAACATTCCGACTATCTTCTTTGTCAAGGCATCTGCTTTTTTGTTTCTTTCGAAACCACTGTGACCCGGCACCCAGATCAATTTAAATTGTACCGTTTTGCCAGCTCCAGCAGTTCCTCCAGACAATCCTTGACTACCCCTGGGATGACCTCTGCGTAGGTTTTCACGGACGCAAGCCCGTTTGGCGTAGATGTATGCTTGAAAGACCGTAGCATAACGTAAGCCCTGACTCGGAAGACAGGCGGACCGTTTGGACATCGCGGTGACTAACGGACGTTCAGACCACACGTTTTAATATCTTACTTTACATGTAAAAAGAGTTTATTGAACTATGCACCAATTTTCAATAAAAAACAGATGAATTGATTTCGATGTTTTTTTTGACCAAACGGTACAGAATTTAACCAGTAGTAATGTATGCTAAAAAACATTTTGTTCCAAGAAATCCGTGCCCAACAATCTTTACATAAATAAACTCACGAAAAATTTTATGTATTTTAATTTATAAAATAATAAAATTTTCTAAGAAATACATTAAGGAGCAATTAGTAAGTACTGACAAAATTATAGATTTTGGGACACCCCTTATACAGCACAAGTAGAAAATTGCATGCAAATTAAGAGATTAGAACCGTTTCCAGCTTCCCGGGAATTGATTAGTCTACAAACCCTATGTCGCCTGGTCTATTTGTCAAAGACCAAAATACATGGAATACAAAAAATACAGGGATGGGTAGTGTTTATCATGGTTCCATTTTAAATATGTATTTAAAATATAAATGGCATATTTAAATAGGTATTTAAAGTGTGAATGACATTTTTCATTTTATATTTGAAATATATTTCGAAAAATCATTCCTATTTTACAGTTAAAACAGAAGTTAAATTAAAACTTGAACCATACGTGACTGCCTCCCAACGTTTTTTTATGTTTAACTATTAATTCAAGAGGGAATCACGCGTTTTATAAAGTGTCTTCCTTGAAACCGCACTGAAAAATTTTTTTCGACCAATATGGTATATTTGTTAAAGAGAACTAGTTTAATATCTGCTGATTTTTAGTTAGAAAATATTA
Organism: Nineta flava; assembly: GCA_963920215.1. NCBI lineage: Eukaryota > Metazoa > Arthropoda > Insecta > Neuroptera > Chrysopidae > Nineta > Nineta flava. The sequence continues at coordinate 65,285,220 of OY986040.1, forward strand.
TGTTTATAATTAAAATACAGCTTGATTAAATTTATCAAAAAGAGACACAAATATATGTAATTATATTTCAAATTTTACTATTCCTATTCCTTGAAAATTTGTTTGTATTTTATAAATACGTATTTCGACTACAATGTAGTCATCATCAGTATGAATTAGCTAATCGTTACTATCTCTGGGATATGGATTCAGAGATATGTTGCTTGTTGCTAATTTGGTGCCTGTGTCACGGAATTTGCAACAAGCAACAAATCTCTGAATCCATATCCCAGAGATAGTTACGATTAGCTAATTCATACTGATGATGACTACATTGTAGTCGAAATACGTATTTATAAACTACAAACAAATGTTCTAGGATTAGGGGCAAAATTTGAAATATAATTTCAAAAAAACCTAGAGTTCTCTTTGATTATTTTAATAATCTTTACAAATATATGTGTTTCTATGTAGTGTATATGCTTGTCTCGTACATCCAATGTTTGAATGAATGGACATGCATAAAAATGTACAATTGGTAGAAGCTTGTACCAATTGATCGAATATTGGTCGAACAAATTTTTTTAGTTTATTGTTAGATAGGCTAGTGTTAAGCTTTCGATTAAGCCTTATAATACCTAAAAAATATTAATTTGTTTATAAGTAAATTAGCAAAAGGTAAAATATATGATAACTCTCTAAAAAGTTAACGTATCGGAATTTTTAAAAATTAAATTAAAGGTCTATAAAAAATCTATAAGTTAAAAGAAAATTAAATTTATTTAAATCATTTCTTAACTGTTTTTTTTTTTTTTTTTAAATTTGTTTATAGCGCGTTATTAACAAATTGAAAAATTTGAGGTAAAAATACAGTTAAAAAAATTATTTTCTTTTTCATTTTATAGATATTTTGAAGACCATTCATAAAAAAAAAATGTATTCATCTAAAATGGAATGCACTCTTTTTATTTATAAAAATCGGTGACTCGGTATTTAAATAATTGTCAGGGGTCTAATTTTTTTTAAGGGCCAAAATTGGGCACAATATTTTTAACATAAAAAAAGCATACTTTACCATTGTAAAAAAAAATAAAGTAATTTTTAGATTTTTTATTTTAATTTAAAATTTTTGCGTTTTTCGAACTTGGGATTTTTTTCCTCGAATTCTAATAAACCGATCTCAATGTTTATGGACTCATTTGTTTTCTTTTTCTTATATAGAATTGAATAATATTCTATGTCATTTTTAAAATTTTTAGTTTTAAGAAATATATTAATAAAAAACGCTTTTTTGTTATAAACAAATTCAATTTTGGCTCTGTTCCGTCACAAGTCGGGCCGTAAAAATTTAGGGTCATATTCAGGACGTCAAGATGAATCAAGATGAATATTAAAAAAACAAAATTTCGGTTCCGAGCAACCTGCCTGAAACCGGCTTTTTGAACCTAATTGGACTGTATTAATATAATAAGGTAATAATGCCTGCAATGTAAAGGACAATTTTGAACAACTATTACTTTTCAAAATAAATTCCCAGTTTTGTACTTTAAAATCAACGTTAACATACTAAGAATTTATTACCGTAAATTGTAAGAATGAAGATGTATTACCTTAAATTGTATGATGTTCTTAAACTTAGTTTCTATAACTCCAATAATCCATTTAAATTAAGCATTTTAAATGTACTTGAAATAAAGTTTAACCATTTCCGTTTTAAATTTGTTCAAAAAAGTATTTTACCCAACTCTTAAAATATATGCAGGTATACGACGAGTATCGAAGTTTTTTGAATTGCGAATGTGGCTTCACCCTGTTTGTATTTGGCTCTGTGGCTTAAAACTGTTCATTCGTGTTATGTTAAAAGTTTGAAATTAAACTACCGTCGTTTACGAGAATAAAAATAAAAATTCTTGGTATTGGTTTGGACCTAAAGTGGCATACAGACAGGGAACATTGTGCAGCAACCTAGTATGTTGCAAATGTGTATATCTGTTGCAGAAACAAAAAACATTTCCTTGAACGGTTGCAGAAACAATCAAAATTATTTGATATTTTGTAGGAGTTAAATGTTCCTGTACAAATTGGTCATATTATCTAAAATTTTATGATTTCCTAATATTTTATTATGTTTTATTACCTAGATTGGTTACAATTTACATTATATACTGTTTATACTTTATTTTTTGTATTGATTGTAATATATTTTTGTAAAAAATTTTTTACAAAATACATACAACAACTAGTTACTAGAGATACATACATATAATTAATAAACTATACAAATTAAATGAGAAAGATAGAGACAAGATGACAAATGATTGAATTTTATGATTAGCGTCATAAAATAATAATTTTATGTTCCATAATTTTGGTTGCACGTCTGTACAGTGTACAGAAAATATTGTAGGGGCACTTCAATGTTGCTGCACAATGTTTTGCGTCTGTAGGCCCTATAAGTCTAAACTCTCACACATTCATAGCTTTAGACGTTTCACATTCGTAAATGCCTATCACTTAGATATTCCTGAACGTTTAAAAATCACATTCGATGATGACATGCTACATTGTAAAAAATTGGACATACATTTCATATTTATAAAACGCAACATTCTCCAATAATACATAAGATGGAATCATTGCCAAGTTTATTAAATGAACAAGCAAAAATAATACCACAAGATAATATAGTGGCTACTACTCTCTAGTAGCCACCATTTTGGAAATCAAAATAGCTAGTTCCAAGAAAATTCAGCAACCTGATCGATCGACAGTACGTTATCATACTACTTAACTGCTTTTAAAAACTAATATAGTTTCATCAACCTCAGAAATTACCAAATATGAACACAAATCAATAGGAAAAAATATTAATAAAATTATTGAAATCTATTTCTTTATCTGAAGTTGAAACTTTAAAACAATTTAGCATTGAAGTATATAGACTACCAAAAATTGAACGAATATAATAAAAATGAAATCTTTTTTACTGCCTGTATAACCTCCCAGGTAAAAATCGTTACGCAGGAGCTGCGTCAACTTAGCGAATTTCCTTAGAATATACAAATCACTTTCTAGTCACAGTTTAAGTCTGATCAAAATGAAGTGTCGTATCTGATATCATTTTAGTATTTTCAAGGCCAATTTTATTAATAATGAGGGCATAAAGATAGAAGAAAACACAAAATATAAAATATCTCTCTTAATATTGGAACAATCGAAAAATATATAAGAAGTAAAGTTGTAGAAATTCAATTTTGCTATAATTCATTACCTTATCATTTTTTCCAAACTCTAATGTGAACAAAGATATTTAGAATTTTAAGTCTTTAATTGTAAATATTTCTGCAAATATTAGTGTAACAGAAACATAACAAAAAACAAAATTACAGTGAAACTTAGTACCTACAACTTAACTAATGATAAATTTTTAGATTTTTAAAATATTAAGGAAGATATACCAAATTTTGTGTTTCCTCCTTCCTTTAACCCCTCTTTCCCCTTTTTATCCATTTTCCCGATTTTACCCATTAACGAACTTGACCTTTAGAATACCAAAAGCGCCTGAAATACCACATTTCATTCCAATCGGAATAAAACTGTGACCGCTAGAGAGTCCACAGACAGATATATATATATATATATATATATATATATATATATATATATATATATATATATATATATATAAATTTTAGCAATAGTGATTTTCAACATCTAATAGGTGGGATCGATGGACATTTGAAGAAATTTTAACGAAATTTCTACATTGGTGCAAAACCAATAGCTGCATTTCCTTTGGAGGAAATTCGCCAGAATTAAATTTTGTAAATCAGACAAGACTACTGATTCTGAACTAGCTGTTTTCGTTCAGATAATGACTCAACTACGAAAACAAATGCATAATAAACTAGTACAGTAGAAGGTAAATCCAATCAAAAACATAAATGTAAAAAAGGGCCGAGTTTTCGGGAAGATACTTCATATGATAGTTGCTTCTTAGTAATAATAGTTCGTTTCTGTTATTGAAAAAGATTTAATTTTTTGAATTATTATTTTGTTTATTCAACAAAGTACCTTTGTATTTATAAGAATACAATTTTTGCTAAAATTAAAATAAACCACATTTACTTACAATTTCATTTTGTAATTTTACCTTACTTTAACAGCGGGGTCAAATGATCGCAGGGATCATATTACCCCCATCCCGGAGATCATTTTAGACACCCGGATGTATAAAATGATCCTATACCATACCTTGACAAAAGTTATATATAAAAATCTCTAATTAAAATAATTATATATTCTGCGCTTACTAATTATAGACCGACAGACTAGGCTACCAGAAAAATCATCAATCTCACAAAATTCGTTGTCTAGGTACTTTTTATATCTGCTATTCCCTTAGGGGGATTATTTTGTACCACTCTCCCCTACTCCTCATTAATTTTCTTGGTGAATAGTTTACCGAGCTATTTACTTGGTAAATAGCTCGGCCTTTAATGGGATATCATCACTTTTTAAGGAGCAAGTATTATATGAAGTATCTCCCCGAAAACTTGGTCCTTTTTTACATTTATATTTTTGATCGGATTTGTTAATTTTCTTGGTAAATAGCTCTGTTCTTTCTCCCATATCATCAGTTTTTAAGAAGTAACTGTTACATGAAGTATCGCCCCGAAAACTCGGTCATATTTTACATTTATGTTTTTGATCGAATATGACTACTTTTTGCAAGGCTTTAATATTATTATTATTATTACTTATTATATTCACTATATATATATGGTTATTATTCACTGCGACCAATATGATCTATTGTGACCCCCTACTACTGCTGTGTTAAGGCTTGCCTCAGAGCTCCTCAGCCAGTCTCAATTCTCGGAGGATTTTGATGATCTGGGTGGGGTGCAGGGATGGTAAGTCATCCAAGGCTTAAATATACAAAGCCGAAGGCTTCGTACAAAAAGCTATGCGTTTTGTAATGCAATGCGTTACTTTACGCTTCGCTTTACACAACTCTTTTTCAGATTTTTCTTATGAGATTCAAGTTATTCCGCGTCGAATGCAAAAAATCGCATCCTTCTAGCGTGCCTAGAATTGTGTTATATTTTTTTTAACAAAATTACGTTCAGATGTTAAAACCAGACAAAATCTTTTTTTTTTTTTAAATGAATGATTGTATTCGGTACAGCGATGTGAAAGTTCTATTACTTGTTTTTTTAAATTAAATTATTTTTCTCTCTTCTCCATTCTATTTATTCACGTGCACAGCGTTAGAATGACATTAATGCAGTAGCGGCGGCCTGCTTGGGTCTAATAAGGGAAAACATTAATTTGGTATTATAATTCTTTCTACGATTATTTTTATTTCGTAATCGGCTATTTATTTTTTTGAAGTTTAACAATTCCTTGGTTCAATTCCGATATATACGGTATTTATTCAACCATGTTTGTAAAGGGGTTGTGATATATTTATTTTGGGATGACACTCCCACGGTAGAAAGTTAAGCTGGCAATTACATGTTTCACTTTAACTGTCGCTTTTATTTTCCTTCTTTTTACAATATTTAATTTACCAAATTAATATTTTTCCCGTTTGAGCCACACGTTATTTACAGTTCTGTTATGCTTTGAATAAATTTTGATTCCCTTTATTAAATTCAACATGATGAAATATTTTCAATTAATTAGGGAAGTTCGATTTCAATTTCACAATTAAGTTTATATTTACTTATAGTTGTATTATAAAAATTAATTATACCTATTACAACCTATGCATATTTCCATTTTCGATTTGTTAATATTCCCTTCTTTAAGTTTTCTTAATTTATATCGTTCAAGTCAGTTTTTTTCTTAATTTTGGGACTATGAAGGATATTGTTTGGTTTCCCATAAAAAAATTGTATTTTTTGAAAAATATGTTTTTCCATTACATTTTAAAATGGCGTACAAACGTACATTATAGTAATTATTTATGTTAAATGTTTTTACTAATACCCAGTTGTACATTATATATATATATATATATATATATATATATATATATATATATATATATATATATATATATATATATATATATATATATATATATATATGTGTGTGTATATATATATATATATATATACAGATCGTATATATAATAGGGAATCCATGTTAAATACATAAATGACAGATATACTAACCATATATTATGCATATACTGCTACTTGTAGAATCATGTTTGTTTGATGTCATTAAAGAGTGGGGATTTATTGCTGCACACTCAATTGATAATATTATTATTCATTACGTATGTGGATGCATAGGAAATATTTGGGTGTTTTGTATTTTATGGTATAATCGTATTCTAACAATGGGTTATTACACAACAATAGAAAAAGTGCAAATTACTAAATGGTACTTTGGGGGACATTCGGCAAAGGAATGTGTCAATTTATTTATTGTGGCATTTGAGGATAGACAATCGCCAAGCGTTCGAACAGTTACTCATATGATTAGCTGTTTTGAAAAATGGGGTTGTATATCTGGTTGCAAAGTCTGCCACAAAGATAACGATGATGAAGCCCCACAAAAATGAAGAGAGAGATATAGCAGTTTGTAGTTTATTATTTATTGACGATAAAAAATTGACAAGAGAAGTTGGTGAAGAATTGGGCCTAAGCAACTCTACAGTTGCAAACATTTGGAAGCGGAACAATTTTAAATGTTTAAAATATGGACCCAAGAGATATTGGTTGAGAACCCTTATCGCAGTATGGAGTTTTGTGAAACTTTGATGGAAAAGGCGAATCGAAAAGATAATTTCATCAGAAATATTTTATTTACTGATTACATGGAAAACATAATTCATCTGTCATGCGATATTGGTCTCAGACAAATCAGCATCGTTATATCAGTACCCGAACTCAGTTTCCACAAAAACTGAATGTCTGGACTGGAATATTGGGTGACCATATTATAGGACCATTCTTCATTGACGGATCTTTAGATTCTCAAAAATATTTGAGTTTGTTACGAAATAATATATTGCCAACTGTTAGAGCTCTTCCTAATTTAGGTAGATTCCATACCTGGAATCTGTATGGTTCCAACAAGATAGTTGCCCTGCACATAATGCCAGGATAGTAAGGCTGTTCCTGGAACAAAATTTCCAGGAACGTCTTATGAGTGGTTTTGGAACCTTCAAGTGGCCAGACAGATCGCCAGATCTATGTCCTAACGACTTTTTTTTGTGAGATTTTCTCAAAACACAGATCTATTCGCGGAATAGGCCTGAAAATTTGCAACAATTAAGGCAAAGAATTGTTGACAATTGTGCGAATATTTCTTCTCAAGTGCTTGAAAATACCCGGCTAGATTTCTACAAACGACTCGGATATTGTTTAGCAAATAATGGAGGAATATTCGAGCCGTTGGTTTAACTTTTTTTTGGTCCGAATTCTATTTTTATTTTATTTTTTTTTGGGTTTTATTTTTCTTTTAATTTGTGTAGATTGTTGTTTTATGTTATACCGTTAACAGAATTTTATCATTTATTTTCAAACATTCCACATACAAATAATAAGGGATATTCAAAAAATAATTTTCAATTGTTTGAAGTAATGGCTAAACTTAAGAAGACAATAATGAATATATTTAACGCACTCTAATTAGATGTTTATGTAGTACTGACGACTTTAGACAGCAGTGAGCAGGCAGCCAGCAATATGTACACAACACATCCCATACACCACAGAGTACCCCCACTATTTTTATTTCTTTGTGCATTGTGTACAGTTATTATAGTAAATAATATTTAACATTGATTTCCTATAGGAAACGCTGTCCAACACACACGGTATATATGTTTGCTTATAAAATATATTTTTAATAAAATTTCAAAAACCTTCTCATTAAGGACGTTCTCAAAGAGCAGTCGTGTTCAACTTAAAAAAAATTCGGTTATGTAAACTACAATAGATCTAATGAAATATAGTACACATACATATTGCAGTACAGTGTTATATTTTGCCGCTGCATGCATGCGAAGAAATTCAAAAATACGTTCAGTGCGTCGTTTCTCCGATAGGTTAGTTGTAGGTTTTTGTAAATAAAAAATTAATTTTAATAATAAATCAAGTATTCTGCTTTATTGATTAATACTAATAAGCATTAAGTTAACGTAATAAGTAATAGATAATTATCAATTTTGAAGTATAATTTGTAATATAATTTAAAATGTATTATTATTTTTTACCGAGTAGTAATTTCTTATTACTTATTAGCGAATTTCCTGAAAGGAAATAGAGCTATTGGTCCCGTACCGAAGTCAAAATTTCGCAAAAATTTCTTCAAATGTCCATCGATCCTACCTAGTAGATGTCAAAAATCACCATCTGAAAAATTTATATATATATATCTATGGACATATATATATATATATATATATATATATATATATATATATATATACATATATATATATATATATATATATATATATACATATATATATATATATATATATATATATATATATGTGTGTGTGTCTGTCATCACTCTAGCGGTCACAGTTTTCATTTTATCGGGATGAGATTTGGTATTTGAGGCGCTTTTGATATTCAAAAGGTCAAGTTCGTTAATGGGTAAAATCGGACCAGGGGAAAGGGGGGTTTAAAGGGAGGGGGAAACATAAAATTTGAGATATCTCCCTTAAAATTTGAAAAATCGAAAAATTTATAAGAAGTAAAGTTTTAGGTACTAAGTTTTACTGTAATTTTGTTTCTTATCATTTTTTCTGTAACAATAATATTTACAGAAATATTGACGGTTTAATATTGAAAATTAAATTCCTTAATATCTCTGTACACATTAGAGTTTGAGCAAAAATGATAAGGTGATGAATTGTAGCAAATTTGATTTTATACAACTTTATTCCTTACGCATTTTTCGATTGTTCTAATATTAAGAGAGATATTTTATATTTTGTGTTTTCTTCTTTTTTGATTCCTCCCCCCATTCGCCTCGACGTATGTCATTTATTGAGAAAATTGGACTTGCAAATGCTAAAATCATATATGACATTTCATTTTGATCAGACTAAAATTGTGATCACTAGAGAGTGATTTATTCTAAGGAAATTCGCTAAGTTGAAGCAGCTCCTGCGTAACGAATTTTTGTTTGTTTGTTTTGAACACTTTAGATTTGGCGTATTTTGATTTTTTTTAAATCTAAGACTTTTGCGATAATGTTTTTATTTTTGGTTATTTGCGGCTTGTTATCATCTAATTTTTCCGCAAATAATTTTATAATAGCAACTTCTTTATTATACTTTTTAGCGAATTTCCTGAAAGGAAATAGAGCTATTGGTCCCGTACCGAAGTCAAAATTTCGCAAAAATTTCTTCAAATGTCCATCGATCCTACCTTGTAGATGTCAAAAATCACCATCTGTAAAATTTATATATATATATCTATGGACATATATATATATATATATACATATATATATATATATATATATATATATATATATATATATATATATATATATGTGTCTGTCATCACTCTAGCGGTCACAATTTTCATTTTATCGGAATGAGATTTGGTATTTGAAGCGCTTTTGGTATTCAAAAGGTCAAGTTCGTTAATGGGTAAAATCGGACCAGGGGAAAAGGGGGTTTAGAGGGAGGGGGAAACACAAAATTTGACATATCTCCCTTAATATTCGAAAAATCGAAAATTTTATTAGAAGTAAAGTCGTAGGTATTAAGTTTTACTGTAATTTTGTTTCTTATCATTTTTTCTGTAACCCTAATATTTACAAAAATATTGACGGTTTAAGATTGAAAATTAAATTCCTCAATATCTCTGTACGCATTAGAGTTTGAACAAAAATGATAAGGTGATGAATTGTATCAAACATGATTTTCTACAACTTTGTTTCTTACGCATTTTTCGATTGTTCTAATATCAAGAGAGATATTTTATATTTTCTGTTTTCTTCTATCATTATGCCCTTTCCCACTTTCCCCTTGACGTATGTTATTCATTAATAAAATTGGCCATGCAAATACTAAAATCAGATACGACATTTCATTTTGATCATACTAACATTGTGACCGCTAGAGAGTAATTTATTTATTCCAAGGAAATTCGCTAAGTTGAAGCAGCTCCTGCGTAACGAATTTTTTTTAAAATTATCACATGAAATATCATTTAAAGGTAGTTTTTTGCATATGTTAATAGAAATAAAATCTTTTAATTCAGCCAACATTCGTAAAATGATTCTACTTTTATCAGACTTAGATAATTCTTGCTAATAATAATCACAAGTTTTGTACGAATTAAATAAATTTTTTTGTAAATTCAAATTGTTTATAAAATTTTGTAGTATTGCGACATCGGTGAAACTCTTGCTGATTATGGTCACTAGGGTCTAGGAAATCTTTACTTAAAGTTTCTAATTTAAATTGACCTGTACCTCTTCTATCAACTAAAACGGTTCGGAATAAAGTCAACGTATCCACAAACGCTGGAATCAAATCTCAAATTCCGGGTATTTTAGCATACGCTATAGCTCGTAAAAGTCGTGGAACATCAAACCGGGCATTATGAGCTACTAGCAAACAATTTTTTTGCCCACTAGATAATTTTTATAAAAATTGTTCGCAAAATTACAAAGCATTCAAAATTTTGTAAGTTTCAACTTTTTTATCTTTATAGAACAAGTCTCCATATTTCTTAGTATATCTTAGTATGTACGTAGACATTGAAAATTTTACAATCACCGATAGCTGCAATTTGTAAAATTTGTGCATTTGCAGCAAACCCGGTGGTTTCGATATCAAAATATACGACTTTTGTCTTATCTGGTAGTATATTATTATTATTATTATCATCATAGTTTTTAGAACTGTTACTAATTAATCCACTCATTCCACAATTACTTTGATAAGTAATACCTTCGTGCTTTTCGGTTCTTCTCCTCAATAGTTCTGTTTTTTTTTTTCAGTTCAAGTCGTCTCAGTTTCTTAGCTGTAGACTGGCTAAGAATTGCTTGCTTCTTACGTTTAGAAAAAAATGTTTGGGGTGGACCACCCTTATCACTTAGCGGTATGAAAAATAGATTACGACTGCTTCTCAGATCTACCGAATATACATATAAAAGTTCATAAACGTAGATCAAGTAGTTTCGGAAGAGTATGGCAACTAACATTGTGACACGAGAATTTTAAGTACAATATTACAAACTTACTTAGGACTACGGTTGAGTTGATTACAGAAACTTTATTACTAACCAGCCCAGTGTTAGTTAAATTTCACATATTATTTTGAAGTAAATATGAAGTCTTTCTCTCTTTAAATCTTTTAACTTTTCCATGTCTAAAAGACTTTTGCAGCTGGTACATTTGAGGTTCTTTGCTAATTCCTTCAATGTAACTATGCAGTTTTCATCGGGAATTCCAGAACTTGTTTCATTGAGTGTTGTTTCAATGTTTTTTTACCTCAGGCATACGCGCAAGAGCTTTAACTATTTTATCACTGTTTTTTTTTAGGAATCTACCATTCTTCAAACTGTAACTCATTATTATTTTATTTTCACTATCCAATATAAAAAAAAAATCGTTACTCTCGAGTGGTAACAATTTTAGTCTGATCAAAATGAAATGTCATACATGATTTTAGCATTTGCAATTCCAATTTTATTAATAAATGACATACGTCGAGGGGAATGGGGAGAGGTATAAAAAAGAAGAAAACACAAAATATAAAATATCTCTCTTAATATTAGAACAATCAAAAAATGCGTAAGGAATAAAGTTGTATAAAATCAAATTTGCTAAAATTCATCATCTTATCATTTTTGCGCAAACTCTAATGTGTTCAATTTAATTTTCAATCTTAAACCGTCAATATTTCTGTAAATATTAGTGTAACAGAAAAAATGATAAGAAACAAAATTGCAGTAAAACTTAGTACCTACAACTTTACTTCTTATAAATTTTTTGATTTTTCAACTATTAAGGGAGATATGTCAAATTTTGTGTTTCCCCCTCCCTTTAAACCCCCCTTTCCCCTTGTCCGATTTTACCCATTAACGAACTTGACCTTTTGAATACCAAAAGCGCCTCAAATACCAAATTTCATTGCAATCAGATTAAAATTGTGACCGCTAGAGCGATTACAGACACATATATATATATATATATATATATATATATATATATATGTATGTATATATATATATGTCCATAGATATATATATATATATAAATTTTACAGATGGTGTTTTTCGACATCTACTAGGTAGGATCGATGGACATTTGAAGAAATTTTTGCAAAATTTTGAAGTCGGTACGAGACCAATAGCTCTATTTCCTTTCAGGAAATTCGCTAACAACCTTCAAAAATTTTACAGCATGTCAACAGTATAAAAATAATCTAAGTTAGAATGACATGTTGCCGGATTGGAGAAACGACGCAATGAACGTATACGCAATGAACGCATATTACACTTTCACCATTTAAAATACACGTAAAACTCCGTTTTTAGTATTTTTGCAAGAAAGAGAAAAATACTAATCTTTAAAAGCTTATAGCTTGCTTGCTATTTGTCGGATTTTAATTTCGTTTTTAAATTTTAGTACAGTTTTAACAGTATTTTCATATTCTGAAAATAAATGTGAAAAAAATTTTCATGCATATCCCCTATCAGAGAAAAAAGGTCATTGTTAGTTTTCCCATTTTGGGGGATGTTGCGTTAAGAAAATTAGTTTTTTCATATAGGTTTCAAAATTCGGCGTCGAATGCAAAAAACTGCATCCTTCTAGCATGTCTGGAAGTGGATTAAATTAAAAACTTAACTTCTAATAATAACATTATTATCATCATCCAATAGGAATTAATCAAGAACCAATAAGATAGACGTATAAAAGTATATCAACAAATCAAAGTCTAGTAAATGAGACCATCAAGAAAAGAAAGCTTGGTTGAATTGGCCATACGCTCAGAAGGCCAATTTGCACCATCAGTCGCCAAGTCCTCGAGTGGAACCCTCAGGGGAAAAGAGGAAGACCGAAGACAACCAGGAAAAGGTCGGTCAACAAGGAAATCGGTCAACAAGCAGATGGCACGGTGTAGGGTGGAACGCGTTTGTGGCGGCCCTACGCCCCCCATGGGAAAACAGAAACTAATTGAATTGATAACTGAATATAAGTATATGGACTTACAATGTTAAATTTATCAAAACAAATATGCAAAAATTTCTATTTCATGATAGAAATTTCTACTTTTCATAATTTTCCTGTCGGTTTGGGTACTATAGATTATTTATTTTAACGAGGCGAGCGATGTAAACAAATACACGTGAACACTGCATGCTTATGTGTATTAATTCAAATGCTTTATTTAACCGATTTTCATTTACGTTCATTTTATTAAGTAAAATTTTTATGTATGTTTAGTCCCAAATTTTACTATATTTAGTATTAAATTATAGTACATGGTAGTATAGTTTTGTTGCGATGAAAACACGGGGATGATCGTGTATGCAAGCAATTTATAAGTTAAATCTGGAAGAAATAAAGGAGAAAAAAGAAATCAATACTTATAATTTTAAAATTTTTAATCATTATCAGAACTATCTGATGTTTCTGAATCAGATCCATTGATATTAATAACAATTTTTCTTGAATGTCATCAATAATGTTATCTAGCGTCCACATTCTATCCTCAACCTTTATAGCATGTTCAACGCATTTTTGCCAGTTTTCAGAGGTAACTGACTTTATTGCCTCTTCTAACAACGTTTTAAATTCTGCTAGCTTAAATGTTGCATTTTTTTAGCGACATATATTCTTTAACTTTAAAAATTCTCTATTATCTGAAGTACTTAATCCAACTTTAGGAACCCGAAGCAATAAGCTTACCTGAGTTTACCCACGTTTCATCCATATAATATACGAGTATGTTCTTCTCTATATTTTCTACTTTCGGTTAAATATTTACGACGCCACAAAATAACTTCACTGCGATCCATAAGCATACTATTCCTATCTCTCTTTTAAATGTAAAATTTAATTTTTTTATCAATTTTCGAAGGTAGATGGCTTGAAATTTGGTAGATCTTCGTCGTCATTAACTTTCGCCAAAATTTTAGCAAAAGTTGGTTGCTCATTTACAAATGTAAAATCGTCAACAGAATCCAGCATACTTTTACGTGTGCGGGTGGGTTTTGGGTGGTGAAAAAAATTTGGTAGTGCTATACTCCTTAACTACGCGACGTACCGTTGGTCGAAATGCCCATGCGGTTAGCTACTTCCTTTTTTAGTTCGAAATTATAGTAATTCAGATTTTCCCTCTGTAGATTTTTATAAACATTTAAAACCATTTCCTTTTATCCTGTCTGCATAGCAGTTTTTTTTTCGTTTTATGATTGGCGAAAGTGTCGTTTGTCAAATTTCGGTCAACATCCCGGTTGAGTATCCAACTCAATATTACTTTCAGTATCCGACATTTATGTTTTCACCTTTCACACATTTTCACAAATAATTGAAATGTTCATAATTTTTTTTAAATAAATTGAATTGTTCCCAATTTTTTAAAAATAAATTTAATTGTTCACAATTTTTTTTAAATAAATTTAATTGTTTTTCACCACAATTGAAATAATAATAATACAAACAAAAATATATAAATTGAATCAAATAAAAATCGCTCGCTTATAAAAATGTATACTGAACAAAAAGTTGCATACGAATGAACTAAGACTTGTATTATTATTTATATATATGATCATAGAAGATGGTAGATGTTAAATTAACCAATCAAATAGCACCATGTGCCTGATCACGTAGTGATCATACAGTAACTTTATCCACCATGTTGGCCCAGATAAAAAAATTAAAGTATAGATCTAGCTGTATGCCAACTAGAGGCTTTAAGGATATAATAATAATAATAATAATAATAATAATAATAATAATAATAATAATAATAATAATAATAATAATAATAATAATAATAATAATAATAATAATAATAATAATAATAATAATAATAATAATAATAATAATAATAATAATAATAATAATAATAATAATAATAATAATAATAATAATAATAATAATAATAATAATAATAATAATAATAATAATAATAATAATAATAATAATAATAATAACACAACATACATTCTGACAAATGTAAACACACCTACACCAAACACCACATAAGAAACAAACCCATCACAATACAACATCATTACTTACACTACAACAGCACTCATATACGCACCACCTCTATGAAATAGAAACGAAACATAAAACAAGCCACCCATTGCTCGGTTAACAAGCCTCATACACAATCAAATATCAATACCATCAGATATTTAAAAGCAAACACAAAACACTACACAAGAAACACAATACAACATAACTACATTAACCAAAACACCCATACACGTACCACCACCAATAAATCAAAACTTCACACAAAACACTTCACCCATTGTAACACTAACACGACTCACACATGAACAAATAACACACTACTCAAAACCGACGGACAACACCCCATTCGCTTATCGAAGACGAAAGCGAACACAACACGAAACAACGCCACACAAAACACCCAAAAGGGTTACATTTATACACACTACAATGTCGCGGTATCTTGGCTCTCTTTATACGTCAAAGGAGCGCTGCCCAAACCTGCAAATGATTCCGATACTCGACAAAAAAAATATTAGTAAAAGGTTTTACTAAATATTTTGTAATTGAAATGACACTCAAGTTTTTTTTTTAAGAAAAGAAAAAAAAATTAAATTAAACACAAGTTTTTACGAAAGAAAAAAAACCTGATTTTATTGCTTAAAAAATTGAGAATCCAATTTCTTTTTCAACACAATGTCAAACTTTGAATTACTTATACAAATGCCAACTATAACTTGATCTGGATTGAACAACTAGTCACCGGTTTATATACCCATCAAAGATCTTTCGAGAACATGGCTGTTTTTTTGAATAAATATTTTTTTTGACAATATATTTTCGCATGGAGGCTTCTAGAATATTTTTGTTTATCAACAACCATGGACGTAATTGGAGTGTTCAGATTATTTATAAAACTAATGAAAAATTATAATACCTCTCCTAAGGTTTGAACCATAATTACACCCCGCTTGGTTGATATTTAACTACCGACTTAATGAACACGGCCAGTGTGAATTCAAAATCTATACACAATTTTATAATACATAAGCTTGCTTATTCTGTTCACTTAATCTTGTTTTTACAAAATTATTTATTTGTGATCTATTTATGTTATTTATCAAAAACATTCAATTTGTATGACTTTTGATTTTTTTTAAATTAAATTATATCTGATAATTTTTGTTCAATTTTTTTTAAAAAAAGAAAAACTTTAAATCAAAAGCAGTTATAATTTACTTTTCAATTTTCGACTTAAAAAAAATAAAATTAGTTTAAGAAAAAAAATAAATCGAACTATATTATTTTCTTTTTGTGCTTAGAGAAAAAAACTCTTTCTTTTTTCCAAGGAGAAAAATATCTTACTAAATGTTCTTCTATTTCATAATTAAAATGTGTGTTGGATCCAGGAAAAATATTCTCAATAATTTTCATTACAACAAAGAACACAAACATCCTTACAAATATACACGCACACTCACACACATTCCCCGGTTCACATGACAGACTAGAACAAAAAAATAAATAACACAGTTTACCGTCACTTGACTATGTCAGTGCGGTAAACTAATCGGGCTCAGCATTGAATAAAAAAAATGATAATAACTATAAGTCACCATACTTAACAATTACGGAAACTATCGAGAGGCTGTAAGGAGCAACTCATTATAGACTCAGTGGTGACCGAACAGGCCAAACACAACAACAGAAACATGTACACAGCTTACATAGATTACACAAAAACATTTGAGTTATTATTAATACTTGCCATAGAGTGAGAAAGTTTTTCTCTATGGGGCAAAGCACTCTCCAAACAAAAACACCAACCACTGCTCTACACACAACAACAAACACATATACATTCCGACCAGTGCAAACACACTTACACCAAACACGGAAACTTAACATCAGCACCGACACAACACACAGTCACACATGCAAAACACAACACAAGAAATATACACGATACAATACAGCATATCTACAACAAAACTCACACACGCACCATCTCCACATTCTCCAAACTAAACACAAAACAGTACACAAGAAACAATCCCATCACCATACAACATCATTACTTCCACTACAACAGCACTCATACACGCACCACCCCCGTTACATCGAAACGAAACACATAACATGCCACCCATTGCTCGGCTAACAAGCCTCACACAAGACCAAATATCAACACCGTCAGATATTTCAAAGCAAACACAAAACACTACACAAGAAACACAACACAGCATAACTACATTAACCACAACTCCCATACATGTACCACCACCAAAAAATCAAAACTTCACACAAAAAACTTCACCCATTGTAACACTAACACGACTCACATATAACACACTTAAAAAACACACTACTCAATACCGACGGCCAACTCGCTTATTGAACACGAAAGCGAACACAACACAATACACACCACCCAAAAGGCGATGGCGCATAGCACAATAAACATACATACATTTATACACATTACAAGAACACAAACACCCTTACAAATATACACGCACACTCACCGTCACTTAAATATGTTCGTGCGGTGAACTAAGTCAGGCTCAGCATTGTACAAACATACAAACTATATATTTCATATGAAATTTCGAACCTTTTACTTAACGAAATGGATATGCGTGAACCCCTTAAAAAACGGCAGACACGTATTGAAGAACGAAATGAGATTATCTTGAGTAATTTCATTACCAGTTGCATGACAGAACTCTGTAACGCAGTGAGAATTTAGAGAGCCCATCTAGTACGAAATAGCAAAAGTGGAGATTAACACGAATTAAAAATAAGTATGAACATAAACTTTCATACAATCGCAATCCTCTACCTCAACGCCCTCAAAATAATTATAACAATCATAGACCAATGCAACAGCAAAGGCCTACTCCTCAACAAAGTAACTCACCCATGCACCGTAATCTCTACAAACGAAACTTCAGACTTACTAATCCTGTTCATCCCAACAACAATATCGCCCATACCAAAATAACCTACCTATGTTTAATAATTATCAAAAACCCAATACTAGCAATTCCAACGCTAACAAAACCTATCCTACGCCTATGAATACGAGTTCAGAAAACACAAAACAAGTACTCCACAACAATGTCGAGTAAAATGAACAAGATCAACAATATGATCAATATGACCCATCATACGATGAATATTCACCTAAATATTATGACTATAATTAACAACAAAACCATTATGACCAAGAACCACCAGAAAATTTGGAACCTAACCAAAATTTTCAGGAAACTCAATCCAAACCGCTGGATTCATAGAGTTAAACTATAATAAGACAAACGGAACCCTACCTTACGTCAAACTAAACGGTAGAAAATTCCAAATTGACACAGGCGCTGACGATAACTTTATCGACCCAAGCCTCATACACGGACTATACACAACTCATACATACGTTACTGTTAAAATTACATTAAAAACCAATAAATTAGATCAAAAAGTAATAATCCTGATCACAGTAGAGCGACAGGCCGAGTTTAAACGGTTTTTTGCCTTCGCGCTTACAGTACTATTATTACACGTTAAATCAGAGCCGATTTGACCCCGAAATATCTTCTGAACGAAAAGAGCTACAGTGCTGATTTTCAAATATAAGCTATTTAGGGAATTATAAAAGAACAAGTTTTTGCTTTCCGTTAAGAAATAAACGGTTAAAAAGTAATTTCGGTTCAAAAACCGTAAATTAGCGATTGTCCAAAATTTTAATTTGACAGGATAAAAACGTAGGGTCTACACTAGACATCCTTTAAAGATGATATTTGGCATATAGTTAGGTCTAGTACCTAAGGCACGGGGAAAATTATGAAATCATGAAATTTATCTAGGGAAATGGAAAATTTTTGCATTTTTGTTTTGATAAAATTAATATAAGAAATATTGCTGCTCTATGATTGGTCCATATTTTCTATATATATACTTAAAATTTAGGACACACCACTTGTGAGATTTGTGTACGAATTTTTAAAACTTTGTTGCTCAAGTTCAAGAAATGCTCGAAGGATGCGGTTTTTGCATTCGCGGAATTTTTGAAACCTTAAATAAGAATCTTTGGAAAAATTTAATTTTCCCAACGGAACATATGGAAAACCAAAAATTAAATTTATGTGTTTAAGTTTAAGCCACTTCCTGGCATTTTAAAGGGGTGCGAATTTTTGCAATCGACGTGGGATATCTCAAAACCTATTTGTAGATCGAAAAAACTCAATTTTCCCAGCGCAACATGGAAAAAATGGGAAAAAAAATTTCTACAGAGTAGTTTGATCAGATATAGGCAATCGATTTTGAAAATGGATTTTGTTATAATGTTGATTGAAAAATTCGAATAAAAATTTTTATACATTGTTTAGTTTGTCCCAATATGAGTACGTTTATTTAAATATTATAAGCTTTTATTAGCGAATTTCCTCCAAAGGAATTGCAGCTATTGTTTTTGCACCAATGTTGGAATTTCGTAAACAATTTTTACAAATATCCATCGATCCCATTAGATGGTAAAAGCCACTATCGCTAAAATTTATATGTAATCGAGTTTGCGGGAGATACTTCATATAATAGTTGCTCCTTAAAAAGTAAAATAAAATAAATAAAAAATTTGGTTGAAAAAATTTATTTTGTAAGTTAGTATGTTTTTCAAATTTTATAACGCGGTAAGTTTTAATTTAAAATATTTGAATCAATAGAAAACAAATTACTTGCCGCGTATAAAATTTTAAAAACATACGAAGAACATTAAGAAATAAGTTTTTTCAACCAAATTTTTTTTTTTTCATTTTACTTTGCACTAACATTCTTACATTTTAGTTTTCGCTATCTACTTTACAAATAGCTCGGCTCTTTAATTGGATATCGTCACTTTTTAAGGAGCAACTATTATATGAACAACTATTATATGAACTTTTATATGATAACAACTATTATATGAAGTATCTCCCCAAAATCTCGACCCATTTTATACGCTTTTTATTAGTTTCACCTGTATGTATGTTTGTATGCATGTATGTATGTAATCGACCCTTTTGGGCTCGATTTTCTCCTACTTTGAACGATCAGATTTAATTCATTGCAATTTTGCACACCTGTCAAAGACCGATGACAATGCAATAATTCGATTAAAATATCCGATTATCCTGATTAGATTAGCCAGGATTCATCAATTTCCCAGATAAGTTACTGACTTTAAAAAAAAAATGTGTGTGTTTGCACGTCACACACGGTAGAAGTGAAACATATATAAAGTCCCTGATTAAAAATACTTATTGAAAAGTTTTGAAAAAATAAATGATAGTTTATAAAACTAAAAAACACGCTTTTATAGAAAATTCAACTAAAAATGAAAAATAAATAATAGTTTAAAAAAACTAAAAAAACTCGCTTTTATAGAAAATCCAACTAAAAAATAGAAATAAAATTTAATAAATTTGGATTAAGAAAAGTGTAAATAAGAAACAAATGTATATTAATGGAATAACTATTGACACTATGCACCCCACGCTTTTTTCCATTAATATACATTGGTTTCTTATTTACTCTTTTCTTAATCCAAATTAATTAAATTTTATTTTCTATTTTTTAGTTGGATTTTCTATAAAAGCGTGTTTTTTTAGTTTTCCGATTCCATACATATTTCGACGGCATAATAGGCAACAACACCTTACGTGAACTATACGCTTCGGTTATAAAACAGACACAATAACTTTCGGACAAAATCCACGAAGAATCCACCATTAAATTGACCACAAATATAAAAAATGGAGATATCTTTGTACCCCATTTAGAAATAAATTCAATTCAAGTTATATCAGGAATTTATATTTCAAGTAATTTTATAGCAGACATATACGTAACCAAAGAAACCGATCAAAGACAAACACTCATACTTTCACCTTCTGAAAAGTTAAACGACTTTCAAGAGTTAAACACACAAGAATTGACGATAATATCGATTATTAATTCGCTCTTGAGAATTTACGAGCAAACCACCTTAATGACGAAGAAAAATATCACCTATTAGAGTTATGCTCTAACTCTGGAGAAATATTCTACACCCCAGAACAAAACATGACATTTATGTCAGAAATCAAACACCGAATTAAAACAAAAGACGACATTCCGATATTCACTACGTCCTATAGATACCCTATTATGCACAATGAAGAAGTAACATGCCAAATAAACGAGATGCTTGAGAAAAATACAATTCGGACTTCGAATTATTCCTGGTCATCACCTATATGGATCGTAAGTAAGAAGGCTTAAGACTTATTAGAATCTCATGTTGACAGAACATGTGTTAATTGCAATTGATAAAATTAATTTTTATTCGATTTAAAATTGTGCTTCTACCTTTGAAATTAATAATACGACATAAACAGAAACTTAAGTGATAATTATATAGTAAATTATTTCGATAATATTGGTTTATTTAAGTTATTTAAGGGTTTGAAATTTGTTCGATTAAACAAAAGTATAAACACAGACATCTTAAAAATAAAATAAAAGTGAGAGAAACTTAATATTAATTAACTGTGTTGAGTGAGAAATAGTGTTGTTTTTGATTAAAGCTGTAAATTTATTAAAAAAGTTAAATTAAGGACGTTCATCCATGAAGCTTGTAGATAAAAAATTTTTTTTTAGTGAATTGAATAGCTCAATTCAGTAGTTATCCTTCCTAAAAAATTTAACACCTGTTGACGATCATTTCAAAGAGTAATTATCGATTAAAAATCAAACTTTTAACACAGCGTCTTATGGAGAACAGAATTTTTTTTAACTTAAAATTATAATAACTATATTATTAAAGTTGACAGGATAATAAATAATGTTTATAAATATTCTTTAAAATATGCAGTTTACATAATTGCATTAAAAAAATGGTATTGCCGAACATTTGAATTAATTATTTAATAAAATTAAAACTTTTTTGTTAGGTTTGTTTTTGCCACCATAATTTGAAAACTGGCGACCACTCACACTAAAATAATATACACATACACACAAATGTAAAACATAGTTTACTGTCATATCTGTCACATTAAGGCAAATTAATTTCTAATTTACAATTTCCTGGTATTTTCCAATAAATACTTTTAAAATATTTAGGACAAATAAAAAAGGTTATAAATCGTTGTAAGATTATTGACATACTTTACACCTTTTTTAAAATCCTAAATAAATTTTATTAAAGATAGTACTCATTTGACTTTAGCGTAGCAGATGAACGTCCTTAAAAACAATAAAATAATAATAATAAAACGTGTTAAAAGCAATATTCACAAATACGCTACATGTTATTCACGTATCACCTTCATTTCTGTATGATAAATCAAACTGTTCAATTAGCATAGTGGTGAAGACCATAGACTGCCGCACAAAAGGTTGGCTGTTCAAATCTTGGAAGATACTTTACAAATTTTTATTAAATTTTTTTTATTCGTCTGTTTGCTGTTTCTTAATTTAATAAACTTAAGCTATACAATGGATACCTCAACTGGAGAAAATAAAGTTATGGTGGATCTCTTACTAAAGAGATTTGAAGAGCCAGAAAATAAATTTATGGGTGAAATAAGAGAAATCAAAGAAGCAAATCGTATGTAAGTAGCACATGCGAGGATCTGGAAAAAAGATTTGAAGCACAGAATGAAACTATACTCATGTTACAAAAGCAAGTCAGTAGTAAAAATTTGATCATTTATGGAATCAACGAAGTAGAAAATTAAACTGATATTGAAGACAGTGTGGTTAAAATGTTAGAGAATAATTTGAAAATAGACATTAAGAATGAAGAAGTGGAACAAGTATTTCGACTTGGAAAGAAACAACCAGCTCTAACAAGACCTGTTAAAATCTGTTTCACAAACTATGGTGCAAAGAAAATAATTCTTGAAAATCGAACACAACTAAAATGTACTCGTATTTATATTAACGAAGAATTGCCTAAAACCTTAAGAATTAGAGAAGACGAAAGAAGAAAACAACAACAAGAAATAAGACAACGAACTTCATATAAGAGACTGAAACCGCCGTCATTCGAGGATGCCAGTATGTCAGATAATGCTGTCATTGTCCAAGATGCGAAGAAAGCTAACCATCACAGGAGGGTAATATCAGAAAAGATTTTGCCAAAAAAGTAAATAATCTCTTTTGGAATGTGGATGGATTACAGACAAAGTTAGCAAAATGTGATGTGGTAGAATATTTTCAAAATTTTTCTTTTGTAGGATTGATGGAAACTTGGGCGAGTAAAGACGAAGAATATATGTTGGCTGGGTTTGGGTGCATTCGGAAAAATGGCAGTAGGCAAGCTGAAAAGGGAAGATATCCTGGGGGACTAGCTATCTTCTATCGAATCGAGCTGCAAAATTATGTGAAAGAGATCAAAAGCAGAATGAAAGAAATAATATGGATGTTACTAACAATGTCAGGTTTGCGGGTTCTCATTGGTTTTCTTTATTTACAGCCACACAAATGTTGACTTTTTTGACTCGTTGGACTCGGAAATAGGTGAAAAGCTGCAGATATATGCTGACGCTGAGATAATAATCGGAGGTGATTTTAACGCCAGAACTGGTGGCGTGCAAGAAAAGCAAGGCGTATGTGATTTTGATATGTTAATTGGAAATGAAATATCTACGATACAACCAAGAAATAGCAAGAAAACATGCCTGAACAAGTATGGTAGAAAAGTCTTAGACTTTATGAAGCAGAATGAATTTTTTATGCTGAATGACATATGTTTCAAAGAATGGTAAAAGTGTAATTGATTATGCGATGGTTACGAAAAGTCAATGGAATGAATCGATAGACAAGAGAATAGGGGAAATGTTTAAATCATCTCACTTTCCTTTGGAAGTCTCGTTAATCAGTGGAAAGCCTGACAAAAATGATATCCTTGAACCAGACGATAAAAAACTGGTTATGTATAGATGGTCCCAGAATAAAGAAACTGATATACAAAGAAGAATAGATAGTAATGAAACAAACTTGAACTTGATTGGGATAGAACATATGCTAAATTTGAAAAGGATAGATGAAGCCGTACAAATTCTTCAGAGATGGATGCAATGGATTTGCACAGATGTAGAAATAAACATATCTAATCAGAATAATGGACGAATGGCAGAAAAAGATAAACAATGGTTCGATAGAGAATGTGCGAATAAACGTAAAGAAGTCAGAGCGAAAATAAGGACTATGAGGAAAAAGGTATGATTGCTACGATAAAGAATATCTAGCTAGCAAACAGGAATATAAAAATATGTGTACAAATAAAAAAGCTGTGTACACGTATCTGAAATCAAAGAGGCTATCGATAACAATAATTTGAAAAAATTATGGAACTTAATTAACAGAAATAAAGCTAATATTACCACGCGTGGGAACATTACTGGAAATGAGTGGGTTGAATATTATGAAAACCTTTATTCAAGAGCAATTGATTACGGGGCTCAAGAAAAAAAGGTGACAGAGATTGATGACGGAGCTTTTGATTTGACCATACTAGACAGTGAGATAGAAACAGTTATAAGCTGTCTGAAAAACGGTAAAGCAGCAGGAATGTACCGTATTTTAAATTTTTTTTTTTTTTATTATATTTCTTTACTGTTTGCAATCTGTTAATACAATAAGCAAAAATGGGGTAATGTTAGTAATATGACATGCTATTGTTCTCCAGTGACAACAATTTTCAAATTTACTTAATAATACGGAAAGAATTTAAAACTAATAAAAAATTTAACAAAATACGCTAATTTAGCTGACAAATGAAATACTTTAAATTAATAAACTATAAATTAGTATAGGGTGTCGTACACAACACAGAGTCTTATACACTAATATCTAAATGGTAACTAAAGTGGTTTGAATCTTTTTAGTCTATATATTACTGTACTATTGTCTAGTAGATTTACTGCCAATGAATGACTTTGGGGTACAAGTTGAATACCATAGGTCCAAATCGGCTTGAAAGCTGTTTTATACACTAATAACTTGTTATTTAATGATAATTGCGATTTCCTGCCTAGGAGCCAATAGTATTTACTAAGTTTAAGGCCTAGCTGCTTACGCTTTTTCCAGATGTGGGTGCGCCAGGTCAAACTTTTATCTAGATGTATCCCAAGATATTTCACGCTGTCAACTTGAGGTATTATTTTATTATTTATGCTCACTCTTGGGGAAATACCTCTACATTTACTAAACACAATATGGGATGACTTAGATTCGTTGATAGACACGCGCCACTTTTTAGTCCAATGATGTATTTGATCGAGATGAAGTTGTAATTGGATTGCTGCTACCGTAGGATTTGGATGCTTTGACAATATAGCTTTATCATCAGCGAATGTAACAAGTGTGGTATATTTGTTTGTTGGTAAATCAGCAGTGTACAATAAATATAGAGTTGGTCCTAGAACACTACCCTGGGGGACACCAGACTTAATCGGATGCAGTCGACTTACTTCATTTCCAAATTTGATTTGGAAGTATCTTTCTTGAATGTTTGATTCAACTATGCAGTAAAATGGATGGGGAAGTAGACTTTTTACCTTGAATAGTCAACTTTCATGCCAAACTTTGTCAAAAGCTTGACTGACGTCGAGAAATGCCGCAGCGCAGTAGCTTTTTTCTTCGAAGGTTTGGTTTATAACGTCAACTAATCGATGTACTTGCTCAATAGTTCCATGTTGTTTACGAAATCCAAACTGATGCTCTGGAATAAGTTGCTCAGCTTCGATAACCACTGTGATACGTTTCAAGAGAAGTTTTTCGAGAAGTTTTCCAAGTATTGGTAGAAGACTAATCGGTCTGTATGAAGTAACTTCTTGTGGAGGTTTTCCTGGTTTGGGAATCATGATCACCTGAGCAACTTTCCATTGGCTAGGAAAATACCCAAGTCTAAGTACAGCATTGTAAATCATTGTAAGCATTACCACACCTCTTCTTGACAATTCTTTTACTATTTTTCCAGTGACAAGGTCATATCCAGGTGCTTTGTTAGCATCTTGATTGTGTTGTATACACTTGTTGACTTCTTTGACTGTAAATAGATCCGGAATTGGAGACATTTGATGGGGTGTTGTGAGAAAACTGGTGATTTCGGATTCCTCTTCTACTGTAATTTCAGATGGAAGTGGTGTAAAGCCCTCTTGTAGATGCTGTGCAAAAACGTTAGCCTTTTCGAGCTCAGTACGTGCCCATTCTCTATCACTCTTTCGTATTGGTGGAATTGGTTCATAGGGATGGGTTAATCTACGAGTTGCTTTCCATAGTGAGTAGTCTGTTTCAGTTGTGGCAGACAACCCTTCAAGATAATTGTTGAATTCATTATTTTTGATGCTTTTAATTAATTCCTTGAGTTTACTAGCTGCTTGGTCATATCGTTTTTTATCGGAAGGATATCTACTATTTTGCCAAATACGCCTGAGTCGACGTTTTTCTGCAATTTTTTCTTTAATACTAACTGGGCAGTTTTGTAGTTGTCGCTTCAAAGATATTTCAGGTGTAGTTTCCCATGCTGATTCCTGAATAATAATAGTGAGTGTGTTGATGGCACTCTCTAATTCATTCTTCGTTTTCAAAGGTATTTTTAAATCCAGTTTCATGTCTACTAGTTGTCTAAATTGGTTCCAATCTATTCTAGCGTTAAACAGTTTGGGTGACCTAATTTTCTCAGCAATTTTAACACTAATCGTGGCAATTACTGGCGTGTGATCCGAGTAGAGATCTAAACTAGACTTAGCTGTCAAGTAACCCGTGGCTATGCCTTTGGTTACAAAGAAATCTAGCAAATCAGGAGTTTTTGATCTATCTGCAGGCCAATACGTAGGTTCGTAAGTCAAGAGATGTGCAAGATGGTATTCTTGCATAACTAAGATATAGAATTTTTCCTCTTCCAGGAGGAGTTAGTCTGGATCCCCAGTGAACATGTTTTGCATTAAACCCCCCCCCCCCCCTGAAACAAATCTATAACCCAAAGTCTCAAAGTATTGTATGAACCCTTGTTTGTTCGGACGGTAATTTGGTGGACAATACACAGCAGAAATTGCAAGTGGTCCTTTCCAATCCTCAATCACGACGCTGGCGGCTTGCATAAAGTCTTCCTTGTATTCAGGTAGAGTGTGATGTTTGATATGTTGCCTAATTATCATGGCTGCTCCTCCTCTTGCTCTTCTGTCAGCGTCTGGGTGATTTGTGCTGTATATTAAATAATTTGGGATTTTGAAGTGAGTTTTTTTCGAAAAGTGTGTTTCGGACACAAGCATCACATCCACTTTGTGCTGCATAAGAAATGTTTCAACTTCAAATTTGTGGTCAGCTAAGCCGTTTGCATTCCATAAAGCTATTTTAAACAGCTCGACCATTTTTGTTTTGGAGGGCTTTGGTAAGTTCTTCTCTGAGAAGGCTGATTTCTGATGTTAGTTTAGCTATTGTTTGTTGTTGACTTTGGATCATGCATTGCATCGTTGTTATGATGAAGTTTAAATTGGGGATTTGCGTCTGGGATGTTGTGTCGATTGTATTATTTGAATGTTGGCCTCCCTTAAGGACTTGAGCAAATGTTGGTGGCTTGTGTTGCACATCTGTTGATGCTTGGTGGTACGTGAGGGAGTTTTGTTTTAAATGTGTTTCATTAGATAACTTTGCTGTAGTGAAATCTGGAGTTTTGATATGGAAAGACTGCATAGTAGGCGCAAGGTTTTGTGGTTTTGTAGTGGGATGAAGACCAGCACCGTTTCGAATTGGCATTCTTCTATTTAAAATTTCTTGGTAAACCGTACAACCTTTATAATTAGCAGGATGGTTACCTTTACATAAAACACATTTTGCTGGAATGCCATCATTTTTGTTTTTCAAACAAACTCTATAGTCGTGGTCACCTGTACATTTCACACAACGATATGGTCGTGTGCACTGATTTCTGGTGTGTCCATAACATTGGCACGGTATTTTAAATGAAGCAATTAAATTCGCTTTTATTAGATGCCCACGATATGTGAATATCTTAACACAATTATTCAACAGTTTGATGGAGGAGAGGGTATTTCCTCAGCCATGGTCCACAGGACTTATAGTAAATATATACAAGGGGAAAGGTGATATTCGAAACCCGAGCAACTATCGTGGACTGACACTTACGCCTAACTTAAGCAAAATTTATACTGAGCTTCTTTCTTCTCGAATACTGCAGTGGATAACCGACAATAAAATTTTGAATGAATATCAGGCTGGCTTTCGATCTGAATATGCAGCAATGGATAGTGTACTAGTGTTAAAAACTATCATGAAGAATACACTTAAGATGAAACGAAGTAAATTTTTCTGTTGTTTCATTGACTTTGAGAAGGCCTTCGATCGTGTCGATAGATCGTTGTTATGGAGCAAGTTATTACAGGTTGGGCTTCCGAGTAACGTCGTAAGCATCCTTCAATCAATTTATAAATCAACTTACTGCTGTGTTCGCGTAGGAAATGAGCGCATGTTTAGAAAGTTTACGTCTAAACAAGGGCTGAAACAAGGCTGCCATTAATCTTTTCTGTTGTTTCTTTTATACATTAATGATTTAAGCGAGTGGATGGAAGAAATAAGCACTACCTCACCTTGCATTAAAGGCAAGCTGGCTTACAGTAGTATTGAGTAAATTGGTAGATGCATGTAAATGTGGAGAAAACCAAGTGCATGATTGTGAGTAATGGCAGTAAAAGATCAGCAAATGAGGTTTGGTTTCATAACAACTTCCAGATTGAAAATGATAAGAGTTTCGAATATCTAGGCGTAACCATTACTTTTAATGGAAAATGGGGGAGCATATTGGAAAATTTTATATATATTAAAAGATACGTATACAAGTATAAAGACTTTCCAATTAACGTTATTCTAAATATGTTCAACTATTTAGTGATATCCATATTAACATATGGTAGCGAGGTGTGGATTACCAACTGTGCTAATGAACACGTCAAAATTATAAATACGGTTGCTAATAACTTTTTCAAAGCAATCTTGCTTGTTTCAAAATCAACTCCGAACTCAGCAGTCAATTTAGAATTGAGGACCAGGCCCGTACTTAATATGTGTGTTCAAAGAGCAATCAATTTTTATCTGAACCTAATGAGAAGTGAAAAAGGTTTGCAGAAAATGTGTTTGGAGAATGATAGGCGTCAATGGCTTGAAGAACATCTTAACTTATTTAAGCTGAGTTGCAATGACAGCAAATATGTAGTGAAGAAAAAACTAAAAGAACATGCACTACTATCGTCACTTAATGATATAAATAATAAAAATAGTCTATCTATGTTCAAAAGGCTAAATCACTACCAAAAAGGCGCGGGATATATAAATGTGCTAGGAAGGGAGGATAGACATTTACTTGCTAGCTTTCGAATGTATACCTTTATGGTATAATATTATTTATAATGTTGAACGGATATGTGTGCTTTGCGGTGCGATAGAAAGTGTGGCTCATTTAATTGAGGACTGTCCTGGTACTGAGGGGGAAGACCGATTAATTTTGAATGAACAGAAATTGCACCTGAAATTTTGAGTGCTCACGAACCCAGCCAACTATGCCAGGTTATACAGTATCTCGCCATAATTCTTAAAGAAAGAAATGCATATTTATAGTTATTTTCATTTATATAGAATATTGGAATATAAAACTTCTAGAATTTATTTACAATTTTTAGAATTTACAGACTTTTTAATTTAATTTTTCAGAATCGATATTTTTTCATTACTTGTTTTGTTATGTTAGTGTTATTATTATATATAATTTTTATTATATATTTATGTCAATATATTCATTGTTTTTATTGATTTTCGTTTGATGTCAAATAAAATAAAATAAATAAATAAAGTAAGATGGCAGATGCCCTCGGAAAGAAAAAGTGGCAAATTGTAATTAACTATCGCAAGCTTAACGAAAAGACTATTGACGATCGCTATCTCCTACGAAACATTACCAACATTTTTCTAAGCAAGGTAGATGTAGTTAGATAGATAACCTTCGGATTAAAGAACGCCCCCGCAACATTTCAACGTGTAATGGATAAAATGCTCCGTGAGTAAATAGGCCATAATGAACTTGTGTACATGGATGACCTCATCATCTTTTCATCGTCTCTTCAGGAACACAGTGAACAGTTTAGAAAGGTATTTGATAAACTCCGACAATACAATTTCAGAACTCAGTTGGACAAATGTGAATTTCTCTATTGGGAAATTGAGTTTTCAGGACATGTAGTGACGACAGAAAGAATAAAACCTAACCCGAAAAAGATCAAAATTATCAAACAATTCCCTATTCCGAAAACCGTAACGGATAGAAAGTCATTTTAGGCCTTGTCGGTTATTTCAGAAAGTTCATAAACAATTTCGTTAAGATCACAAAACTGATGACAGCGTGCTTCCGCAAAGATACCGTAATCGACACCAAAGGTCCGAAATACATCGAATGCTTTAACTATTGCAAAACACATCTCACAGGCGACCTATATTACATTATCCTGATTTTGAAAAATCTTTCATCTTAACTACTGATGAAAGCAGTTATGTAATTGGAGCCGTTTTGTCTCAAGGTACGATTGGACAAGATCGACCTATAAGCTATGCTCCCAGGATCCTCAATAAATCAGAGCGTAATTATAGCGCCATAGAGAAAGAGCTTCTAGGCATAGTTTGATCATGCAGCAATTCAGGCCATATTTATTCGGAAGAAAGTTTAACATCCTTACTGATCACAAACCTCTTAAATGGGTTATGCCGATATAAGAGCCAAACTCTAAATGAATAAGATGGCGTACAAACTATCGGACTATAATTTTAATATATAATACAAACCCGGGAAACAAAATTCCAGCGCAGATGCATTATCCCGCGTAGTAATAAATAAGCCATCTCATCAAGGTAAGAAAGAAGCGCCAATTGTAGGGGCGGGATTCTAGAGATTAGGAGAACGATCGACTACTGCCCGAATCGAGAATTTTATTAACACAGTGCCATAAACACGTATGATGTGGTCAAATGTCCAATTATCAATAATACTCCCTGCTGGTTTACGGCTCTGTGACCACAAAGGTCTCATTTGATTACTATTTAAAATTAAAATTTATACCTCTCACTTTTATGACCATGGTAATAAGAACTATGGCCGCTATTTTTCTCACCCCTAAAGTATTATGGTTATAGGAGTCACTTTTTGTGTAACACCAATAAAAATCCATAATGTTGCGGATCAAACTTTAACATATCGATAATATGTCGTACCACATTTTAACATAAACAGTCACATAGTTCTCTGATAGTCAGTATATGAGTTCTTGTCGGTATTCACAATTTCTACACCTTCCACAAACGTATTTGAAAATATAATGCTAAATTTTCAGAACCGCATCTGTTACTAGAAGATAACACGTAATAACTACTTTTGGAATATTTACTTGAATTTGAAGTGTTTCGGGCCAATGTATTTATTCTTTGATTATTACATTTATATTCTGATGCTTCGAAGTCTTCAACTGATATTCAATATCTAGATTTGCGTCATTTTCACACATGCAATTTTGATACCTATTCTTTCTAAATCGTGCTTTTTCTTTTCTTTCGTGGACTCGTGCTTTCACAAAATTGAACCTATGTAAAATTAAATTCGTACACATTAAAATATAATTTCAAAGTCATTCAAAATTCTTACCTCTAGAGGAGTTATTACTACTGACAAATGGTCGTTATTAATTTTTGGGTTTATGTAATTATAAAACTTTTCTATATCTGATAATTAATTTACTTACGAACATTTTGGAATAAACTTTTTTCATCATAAATTCAATTCCACAACACATTCCGTGAACTGTGAAGAAATAATTCCATTTTGTTTTTGGATACAATTGTTGTACACAATGGTTGGGAAAATTTCTTCATAGGTTTCGAAATTTCTTAGATTAATTTGTCTATCATCTGCTTTAACTGCGCGTTTCTCTTCATTAACTTGACTTTTAAAGATGGATTAGAAACGTTGAAAATTGCAAACATTAACACAGATAGTGTTTGGAAAATTAATGCACTGTGCACCTCATCCCATTGCACGATAGCGCATTAAGCAAAGTATTAGCATAGACGCTACCTTACTATGTTTTACACGAAGGGTTGCAGGAGGCGGTCTTAGGCTTCTGTATCTCAGGAAAAAAAAACTATGAAATTTGAAAGTTGCGTGAGACTTACATCAATGTTGCAGATCTCATAGTTTCTAAAATATTTAACCCTTCGGGCATTTTGGTGCCTCAACACCCGCTCACTCACTGATCATAATCAACATCAATATTCTAGGGTACTTTCAGTAATTCTCAAAAAATAATTTTTGGTAGGAAGATAGTCTTAGGGTAAAACTACCAAGAAAAATGAAACAGAAAACCGGAAATTTGCCTTCTCCATGAGAAAAGAGAGAAAATTTATAACTCAAAAATTCTTTTGACATTTTTTGCATAAAATCACCAGCCACACTAGTATGCAGTTTTAATTTGAATGAAATCGATTGAGTGCATGTTAGATGAGGTGCTTTGGCGGTTTGAGAGGCAACGTTCATTAATGGGTAAATTTGGAAAGGAAAAATCGGGGTTTAATGGAAAACACAAAATTTCGTATATCTAAATATTGGACAAATCGAAGAAGACAATGTATATAGAAAATAACACTTACTGCAATTGAGTTTTTTATTATTTCTTCTGTTTCTCTAATATTTACAAAAATACTAACAACTTGAAATTTAAATTCGCACCCGTATCCGCATCGCGGATGTCAAAAATCACGCATCCGCAACATCTAAGCTCCCCGTTCTCCTTGACCGATTCTAATCATTAATGAAATTACTAATGAAATAATGATTATTTTTGAAACAAACTTGATTTTAGAATGTTTCTAATAAAAAGAATATTGTTCTGTTTTTTTCTTAATTATTAGTAATATTATTTTGAAATTATCGCGCCTTTATTATTTCACTAATTAAAATAAATAAGTATTTAAAAGTTTGTCTCACTGATTATGCAACAATTCAACTTCATATCAAAACAATATACACTGTCAAAATTTATCAGCTGTCTTTCAAAAGTAACTAGTTTGTTAGAAAAATGTTTATACAACAAAGAGTTTTAAAGAATAGATAGCATATTTTAAACAATTTACAAGAAACATTTAACGTATATTTACCCACAGATTATTAACATAAATTTGTAATAAAACATATAACAATTAATAATAATTTTTACTAAATTCGATTGTTGAATTTTGTTATTGTTCGAATTAGCAACTATTTTGTCAACGTCGTATATCAGATGTAATTTACAAGAGAGTGAAATTGAATCATTTGAATTAAGGCAAGCTTTGTTGATGTCAGGAATATCATCTTATTGATGCTTTAAGCTCGATAACAAACCATATGCTTTAGGATATCAGCAATAGACATTATTGCGAAATATCCAGTGCCGGGATGAGTGCCACTCTAATTCAACCATATTATTAAACAAAAATCGTTATTAAAATCTGCCTTTATCATTTCATTAATGGTACGTGAATCAAAAATGTAAGATATTAAATATGGTGATAATTTAATATCGTTACAATTTTATTGTACAACAAAAAACTTCAAATTTTGCTTAATTATTAATTATTGTTTAAAAATAAAAATCTTAATTACCCCAATAAAATAAGGATTCGACCTCGAAATTAGAGGTAGTAAACTAGAGTTTACTACTAGAGGTTTGCTACTAGAGAGTTTACTACTAGAGGTAGTAAACTAGAGTTTACTACCTCTAGTGAACTTTTACTAAAAGTTGTAAAAAAGGTCTTCTTAGACCTTCTTTTGACATTCTAAACGCTGTCTTGAAAGTCACACATAACTACTTATTCGCGTCTTAAGATATTCAAGGCGGGGAAAATCCTTCTTTTTTGTTGTAATGAAACTTTAGAGCATTAAATTTTCTACAATTTATGTGTTCATAATTTAATTATCAGCCATTTTTCACATATTGGTCATATTTGAATATAGATCAATGGAATGTGAAAATCACAGTCACATGCATGTGGGATGGTATACAAAGTTAATTATTAAAGTAAAGATATAATAATTATTAAAATAATATTATGTTAATCCGACCAAAAACATAAATGTAAGAAAGGGCCGAGTTTTCGGGAAAATCCTTAATGTAATAGTTCCTTCTTAAAAAGTGATGATATGAGAGTAATGACCGAGCTATTTACAAAGTAAATAGCTCTAGACTTCATATAATAGTTGCTTCTTAAAAAGTGATGATATGGCAGAAAGGACCGAGCTATTTACAAAGTAAATAGCTCTAGACTTTATATAATAGTTGCTTGTTAAAAAGTGATGATATGGAAGAAAGGACCGAGCTATTTACAAAGTAAATAGCTCTAGACTTCAGATAATAGTTGCTCTTTGAAAAGTGATGATATCCCATTAAAGAGCCGAGCTATTTACAAAGTAAATAGCTCGGTAAACTATTAACTAAAAAAAATAATGAGGGTAAATTGATTAAATGTAAGAAAAAATTTGGTTTAAAATTATTTCATAAGTTTTCCCTTAGTATGTTTTTAAAATTTTATAACGCGGCAAGATTTAAAATATTGGAAATCAGAAAAAATAACTTGCCGCGCTATATAAAATTTTAAAAACATACTAAGGGAAAACTTATGAAATAATTTTAAACCAAATTTTTTCTTACATTTAATCAATTTACCCTCATTATTTTTTTTAGTTAATAGTTTACCGAGCTATTTACTTTGTAAATAGCTCGGCTCTTTAATGGGATATCATCACTTTTCAAAGAGCAACTATTATCTGAAGTCTAGAGCTATTTACTTTGTAAATAGCTCGGTCCTTTCTTCCATATCATCACTTTTTAACAAGCAACTATTATATAAAGTCTAGAGCTATTTACTTTGTAAATAGCTCGGTCCTTTCTGCCATATCATCACTTTTTAAGAAGCAACTATTATATGAAGTCTAGAGCTATTTACTTTGTAAATAGCTCGGTCATTACTCTCATATCATCACTTTTTAAGAAGGAACTATTACATTAAGGATTTTCCCGAAAACTCGGCCCTTTCTTACATTTATGTTTTTGGTCGGATATCAATAATTTTTGAAAGGCTTAAATATACGAAGCCAAAGGCTTCGCACAAAACGCGTAGCGTTTTGTTACTCTTCGCATATGCTTCGCGTATGCTATGCGTTCCTTTCGCTTCGCGATACTTTACTCTTTTAGCGAATTTCCTGAAAGGAAATATTAGCGAATTTCCTGAAAGGAAATAGAGCAATTGGTCCCGTACCGAAGTCAAAATTTCGCAAAAATTTCTTCAAATGTCCATCGATCCTACCTTGTAGATGTCAAAAATCACCATCTGTAAAATTTATATATATATATCTATGGACATATATATATATATATATATATATACATATATATATATATATATATATATATATATGTGTCTGTAATCACTCTAGCGGTCACAGTTTTTATTCTATCGGAATGAGATTTGGTATTTGAAGCGCTTTTGGTATTCAAAAGATCAAGTTCGTTAATGGGTAAAATCGGACCAGGGGAAAGGGGGGTTTAAAGGTAGGAGGAAACAGAAAATTTGACATATCTCCCTTAATATTCGAAAAATCGAAAATTTTATAAGAAGTAAAGTTGTAGGTATTAAGTTTTACTGTAATTTTGTTTCTTATCATTTTTTCTGTAACCCTAATATTTACAAAAATATTGACGGTTTAAGATTGAAAATTAAATTCCTCAATATCTCTGTACGCATTAGAGTTTGAGCAAAAAAGATAAGGTGATGAATTGTAGCAAACATGATTTTCTACAACTTTGTTTCTGACGCATTTTTCGATTGTTCTAATATTAAGAGAGATATTTTATATTTTGTGTTTTCTTCTATCTTTATGCCCCCCTTTCCCCTTGACGTATGTTATTTATTAATAAAATTGGCCATGCAAATACTAAAATCAGATACGACATTTCATTTTTATCAGACTAACATTGTGACCGCTAAAGAGTAATTTATTTATTCCAAGGAAATTCGCTAAGTTGAAGCAGCTCCTGCGTAACGAATTTTTAAAATTTTATAACGCGGCATGTTTAAAAATATTTGAAATCATCAGAAATTTGAAATCATCGTATCTGATTTTAGTATTTGCATGGCCAATTTTATTAATAAATGACATACGTCAATAGAAAAGGGGTGCATAAAGATAGAAGAAAACACAAAATCTAAAATATCTCTCTTAATATTTGAACAATCGAAAAACGCGTAAGAAACAAAGTTGTAGAAAATCATGTTTTCTACATTTCATCACCTTATCATTTTTGCTCAAACTCTAATGCGTACAGAGATATTGAGGAATTTAATTTTCAATCTTAAACCGTCAATATTTTTGTAAATATTAGGGTTACAGAAAAAATGATAAGAAACAAAATTACAGTAAAACTTAATACCTACAACTTTACTTCTTATAAATTTTTCGATTTTTCGAATATTAAGGGAGATATGTCAAATTTTGAGTTTCCCCCTCCCTCTAAAACCCCCTTTCCCCTGGTCCGATTTTACCCATTAACGAACTTGACCTTTTGAATACCAAAAGCGCTTTAAATACCAAATCTCATTCCGATAAAATGAAAACTGTGACCGCTAGAGTGATTACAGACACATATATATATATATATATATATATATATATATATATATATATATATATATATATATATATATATATGTATATATATATATATATATGTCCATAGATATATATATATAAATTTTACAGATGGTGATTTTTGACATCTACAAGGTAGGATCGATGGACATTTGAAGAAATTTTTGCGAAATTTTGACCTCGGTACGGGACCAATAGCTCTATTTCCTTTCAGGAAATTCGCTAATAAAAACATACTAAGGGAAAACTTACGACATAAATTTCAACCAAATTTTTTCTTACACTTAATTAATTTACCCCTCATTTATTTTTTTAATAAATAGTTTACCGAGCTGTTTAGCTTGTAAATAGCTCGAAACTTTATGGGATATCATCACTTTTTAAGGAACAGCTATTATTTGAAGTCTAGAGCTATTTACTTTGTTAATAGCTCGGTCCTTTCTCGTATATCATCACTTTTTAAGGAGCAACTATTATATGAAGTCTGGATCTATTTACTTTGTAAATAGCTCGGTCCTTTATCCCATATCATCACTTATTAAGAAGCAAATATTTTATTAAGATTTTCTCGAAAACTTACCTTTCTTACAAACGGAAAATTTAACAACTTTAATTGTAATTAAAATAACATATGAAGCATATATCGATCTGATTTGTTGACAAGGTTACCGCCTCCTTTTTGATTAGATAGACATTTAGTATTTAAATAAAAATTTTCTAGTTTAATATAACAGTATGTTTTAATACTCCAAATAGAAAACATTGATTGTTGTATTGTATTGTTACAATGTAACTTTTTTTAAGTAAACAAGTTTAAAAATAAACAAGTTTATTTTCAATTAGCAATTCGTAATGATGAAAAGAATTAAATAAATTGTTATAATTTGTAAGAATTGCTCAAGGCGGTATATTACCAAATATTCAAGCAGTGTTATTGCCAAAGAAAACTGAAAAGAAAGCATAAATTTTATACATTGGATTATTGATAATAATATTTATCGATCATATATCATAGGCCTTTTATTAAAACGCCACAAATTAATGTGAAATAAGAGTGATATATTTTTTATTAAAATAACTATATAAAATTTAGTATATATAAGATGTTATTTGATTTGTTTCGATTATGACTTCTAAACTAATCGTTTATTACAGATAATTGATTATCAACGTTATAGTCTTTGAAGAAATGACTTGACCCGTTGGCTCCATTTCACAAAAAAAAATTCGTTACGCAGGAGCTGCGTCAACTTAGCGAATTTCCTTAGAATACATAAATCACTCTCTAGCGGTCATATTTTTAGTCTGATCAAAATGCCTTAAGGCAGTTTAAGGGGTGTTTTTCCCATTTTCGGAGGTTTGCGTTATAGGTAAAAAAATTTTTCAAAGTGTTCTGTTAAATTGACTTTATTTCGGGTCGATTGGTCAAAATTCCATCATTTCATCATATATAGAACTGAAAAACGTAATTTTGGGGGGTGTTTTTTCAATTTTTCGGGAGTTTGCAAAAAAATATATTAAGTTTTTCGAAATAACTTCCTAATTTGTAGCTATTAAGCGTCGATTGCAAAAAACTGCATCTTGTTGTATGTATAGATTAAATAGGTTGGTTTTGGGGGTGTTTTTACCAAGTTCGAAGGGTTGTGATGGAAAAAAACTGATCTTTCTATCATGAATAGAAGTAAAGAGGTAAGTTTTAGGGATGTTTTTCCCATTTTCGGTGTGGTTGCGATGTAGGTAATGAAATTTTTCAAAATATTCTGTTAATTTTGACGTTATTTCGGGTCGATTAGTGAAAATTCAAACTTTATAGCATTAATAGAACAGAAAAACATAATTTTGGAGGATGTTTTTCCAATTTTCCGAGGCTTCCGTTGCATAACTTTTAAAATCAACGCATACTGCTGTATTCAAATTGCAATGTATATTTCTATATGGTATAAAAATTAATAGGTATATATGATATATCGTTCTCTACATGGTAGTTTGCGTTAAACTAGTCTTAAAAATAAAAAATGTTAAATTTTCCACTTTTCCGATACAAATTTCGAGTTTTCGCAATTTTCCCGTCGGTTTGGGTACTACAGCTATCTACATGCCCAATATCAACTTTACAGCATATCTGGAAGTAGCTAAACATTTTGATCTATTAGTTACCAAGAATTGTGGGCGTTCCCACGAATTTTGCGTTTTTGAAGTGAAATAACTTTTTAACGGTTAATTCGTTAACATTGATTGAAAACATTGGTTCTTATAATTCCGTAAAGTATCTATATTCGAAATATCAACCCTGTAGCTCTTTCCGTTCAAAAGATACAGCACCCAAAAAATGAGCCTAAATTAACGATAAGATATAGCACTGTAGTGAAAAGTCCGAAAGTCTCCCTTAAATCTCGGCCTTGCGCACTACCGTGCTCTAGATATTTGATATTAATAATAGGTTACTCTTATTTGAAAATATTTGATGGCTTTCTTAAAAAGAAAGCCGATTTCATAGGATGATGTTTGTATATTTATTAAATATCACTTCGAATTATATTATTTTGAACTTGTATATTTTGTAACAGCTTTAGTACCTTCACTGACAGCATGTTTTGCTAATTCACCAGGTAATAATAGTCGAACTGCAGTTTGAATTTCCCGACTTGTAATTGTTGAACGTTTATTATAGTGAGCTAAACGTGATGCTTCAGCAGCAATACGTTCAAAAATATCATTAACAAAACTGTTCATGATACTCATAGCTTTACTAGATATACCAGTATCAGGATGTACTTGTTTCAATACTTTGTATATGTAAATTGCGTATGATTCCTTACGCTTCCTCTTCTTTTTTTTATCACTCTTTGATATATTCTTTTGTGCTTTACCAGCTTTTTTGGCTGCCTTTCCACTTGTTTTAGGTGGCATTTTTGTTAACAATTGATACTTCTCACAAAGCAATCTGTTTATCAATAAAACTAGTTGCCCAGTTTTATGATATATATATATGAAAACCGATCTTACATGATATATGAATGCTGTGCGCTCATTGGTCTATGACATGTCTATAATACTATTGGTTAATACCTAACATATGATAAATAATAAATATTATAAATTAATTGAATAACCTTAATATATATATATATATATATATATATATATATATATATATATATATATATATATATATATATATATATATATATGTATATATATATGTATATATACATATATATAATTATAATTTTTTATAACATAAATCTACGTAAAACATTAATTAGGGGTAAATTGTTTAAATGTCAGTAAAAATTTGGTTGAAATTTATTACGTAATAAGTTTTCTTAAAGTACAATTTTTGTAGTATGTTTCTAAAATTTTATATAACGCGGCAAGTTGTTTAGCGAATTTCTTGTAAGGAAATAAAATAGTGACCGCTAGAAAGTGATTAATGTATTTGAAGGAAATTTGCTCGAAGATGAAGCAGCTCCTACGTAATTTTTGATTTCAAATATTTTAAAACTTACCACGTTATAAATAAAATTTTTAATTATAAAATTTTAATAAAAACATACTAAAGAAAACTTACGACATATTATTTCATTTCAACCAAATTTTTTCTTACATTTAATCAATTTACCCCTAATGATAACAAGAAAACTCGTATTATACCTCGTCATTTACAATTAGCAATTCGTAATAATGAAGAAATAATTAATTTATTATCTGGTGTAAAAATCGCTTAGCACTTTCAGCGTTATAGTATAGCAAAAATGTCCATCGATCATAGCTTATAGATGTCGAAAAACACCATCTATAAAATTTATATATATATATATACATATATATACATATAATTTATATATATATATATATACATATATATATATATATACATATATATGTATATATATATATATATGGGACTATCTAATAGTTAATTTGTTAATATAAAACATAGAAAAAAGGAATTATTAATATTTAATATTGTCGGTTTTCTACAAGGTAGTTTACTTATATATATAATATTTTTATGGAATTTTGTATAATTATAATTTTTGATAACATAAATCTACGTAAAACAATATTTCGGGGTAAATTGTTTAAATGTCAGTAAAAATTTGGTTGAAATTTATTATACGTAATAAGTTTTCTTATTCTTAAAGTAAAATTTTTATAGTATTCCGAGAAATTTTTGTAGCAACGTTATGTTATTGCCAATGAAAACTGAAAAGAAACCGTAAATTATTTACATTGGATTATTGACAATAATATTCATCGATCATAGGCCTTTTATTAAAGCGCCACAAATTAATGTGAAATAAGAGTGATATATTTTTTATTAAAATAACTATATAAAATTTAATATATATATAAAGAGCCGAGCTATTTACATAGTAAATAGCTTGGTAAACTATTAACTAAAAAAATTAATGAGGGGTAATTGATTAAATGTAAGAAAAAATTTTGTTCATCAAATTTATTTCATAAGTTTAGTATATATATGAAAAAACTAAAAAACACCCTTTTATAGCTAGCCAATTTTCATCATTTATGTTTTTGATCAAATAATATTTACAACCAAATATTTATTAAATTATAAAAATATTATTATATTTGATATTAATAATAGTTTACTCTTATTTGAAAATATTTGATGGCTTTCTTAAAAAGAAAGCCGATTTCATAGGATGATGTTTGTATATTTATTAAATATCACTTCGAATTATATTATTTTGAACTTGTATATTTTGTAACAGCTTTAGTACCTTCACTGACAGCATGTTTTGCTAATTCACCAGGTAATAATAGTCGAACTGCAGTTTGAATTTCCCGACTTGTAATTGTTGAACGTTTATTATAGTGAGCTAAACGTGATGCTTCAGCAGCAATACGTTCAAAAATATCATTAACAAAACTGTTCATGATACTCATAGCTTTACTAGATATACCAGTATCAGGATGTACTTGTTTCAATACTTTGTATATGTAAATTGCGTATGATTCCTTACGCTTCCTCTTCTTTTTTTTATCACTCTTTGATATATTCTTTTGTGCTTTACCAGCTTTTTTGGCTGCCTTTCCACTTGTATTAGGTGGCATTTTTGTTAACAATTGATACTTCTCACAAAGCAATCTGTTTATCAATAAAAATAGTTACGGGATGAATCAGATATTAAAGTCCAGTTTGATCCAAGATCATTATTCTGGGAACTGATAGTGCGCTTTCGCCCGATGGGGCGTCAGCGATGTCGTCATTTTCATCCCGCCCGACGTGCGTCGGTGGAAAACAGGAAAAAGGATGTGGTATGAGTAGGACAACCGAGGTTGGATATTTTAGGTAATCTGAAATGAAAAATAGTTACCCAGTTTTATGATATATATATATGAAAACCGATCTTACATGATATATGAATGCTGTGCGCTCATTGGTCTATGACATTTCTATAATACTATTGGTTAATACCTAACATATGATAAATAATAAATATTATAAATTAATTGAATAACCTTAAAATTTTAACATTGTTGTACGAGATTCTGTACAATAAACATACAAGTGTTACCCATTTATTTTTTTTATTAATAAAAAAAAATACAAAAATGTCTGGACGCGGTAAAGGTGGTAAAGTTAAGGGTAAAGCAAAGTCAAGATCAAGTCGTGCAGGATTACAATTCCCTGTTGGAAGAATTCACAGATTATTGCGGAAAGGAAATTAAGCTGAACGAGTGGGTGCTGGTGCTCCAGTTTATTTGGCAGCAGTTATGGAATATTTAGCTGCTGAAGTTCTTGAATTAGCTGGTAATGCAGCTCGTGATAATTATTATCTGGTGTAACAATCGCCCAAGGCGGTATATTACCAAATATTCAAGCAGTGTTATTGCCAAAGAAAACTGAAAAGAAAGCATAAATTTTATACATTGGATTATTGATAATAATATTTATCGATCATATATCATAGGCCTTTTATTAAAACGCCACAAATTAATGTGAAATAAGAGTGATATATTTTTTATTAAAATAACTATATAAAATTTAGTATATATAAGATGTTATTTGATTTGTTTCGATTATGACTTCTAAACTAATCGTTTATTACAGATAATTGATTATCAACGTTATAGTCTTTGAAGAAATGACTTGACCCGTTGGCTCCACTTCACAAAAAAAAATTCGTTACGCAGGAGCTGCGTCAACTTAGCGAATTTCCTTAGAATACATAAATCACTCTCTAGCGGTCATATTTTTAGTCTGATCAAAATGCCTTAAGGCAGTTTAAGGGGTGTTTTTCCCATTTTCGGAGGTTTGCGTTATAGGTAAAAAAATTTTTCAAAGTGTTCTGTTAAATTGACTTTATTTCGGGTCGATTGGTCAAAATTCCATCATTTCATCATATATAGAACTGAAAAACGTAATTTTGGGGGGTGTTTTTTCAATTTTTCGGGAGTTTGCAAAAAAATATATTAAGTTTTTCGAAATAACTTCCTAATTTGTAGCTATTAAGCGTCGATTGCAAAAAACTGCATCTTGTTGTATGTATAGATTAAATAGGTTGGTTTTGGGGGTGTTTTTACCAAGTTCGAAGGGTTGTGATGGAAAAAAACTGATCTTTCTATCATGAATAGAAGTAAAGAGGTAAGTTTTAGGGATGTTTTTCCCATTTTCGGTGTGGTTGCGATGTAGGTAATGAAATTTTTCAAAATATTCTGTTAATTTTGACGTTATTTCGGGTCGATTAGTGAAAATTCAAACTTTATAGCATTAATAGAACAGAAAAACATAATTTTGGAGGATGTTTTTCCAATTTTCCGAGGCTTCCGTTGCATAACTTTTAAAATCAACGCATACTGCTGTATTCAAATTGCAATGTATATTTCTATATGGTATAAAAATTAATAGGTATATATGATATATCGTTCTCTACATGGTAGTTTGCGTTAAACTAGTCTTAAAAATAAAAAATGTTAAATTTTCCACTTTTCCGATACAAATTTCGAGTTTTCGCAATTTTCCCGTCGGTTTGGGTACTACAGCTATCTACATGCCCAATATCAACTTTACAGCATATCTGGAAGTAGCTAAACATTTTGATATATTAGTTACCAAGAATTGTGGGCGTTCCCACGAATTTTGCGTTTTTGAAGTGAAATAACTTTTTAACGGTTAATTCGTTAACATTGATTGAAAACATTGGTTCTTATAATTCCGTAAAGTATCTATATTCGAAATATCAACCCTGTAGCTCTTTCCGTTCAAAAGATACAGCACCCAAAAAATGAGCCTAAATTAACGATAAGATATAGCACTGTAGTGAAAAGTCCGAAAGTCTCCCTTAAATCTCGGCCTTGCGCACTACCGTGCTCTAGATATAATATAAATTTTAATTATTTGCTAATAATTAGATATATGTAGGTAAATATTATAGCATTTAAATGAGGCACTGAAATTGAGACTCGATAGGATACATAAGGTACTGAAATTAAACATTTTAAATTACATAAATAAATTTTTGTCTATTGTAAGCAGAAAATTTTTGTTTTTTTTGTTTAATGAATTACGAAGTAATACATTTCTCTCTACGTTTTAGTTAGTTCTGATCTGATCAGTCCTCGTTTTCGTTTTCTGGTCGTTGAAATTTCCGGAGCAAAATCGTTAAATTTCTCGACTATTTTATTTGTATTCAAGGCCTCAAGAATGTCAGGTACAAATTCACTCCCTTTATCTACGATTTTGTGCTTCCATGCTCTGTGCGACATCCCAAAAACTGTTGGTAATAAAAACTGTTTAAAAATATGAACTGTTTGACTCATGGGAAACAAGATATTTGGAAAAAAGCGAAGTGACTTC
The DNA here is from genome assembly GCA_963920215.1 of Nineta flava. NCBI lineage: Eukaryota > Metazoa > Arthropoda > Insecta > Neuroptera > Chrysopidae > Nineta > Nineta flava. The sequence continues at coordinate 65,329,986 of OY986040.1, forward strand.
AAAAGAGAGGATGTAAATTTTTAGCTTATTACCTTTCATCCAGAGATTGAGGCTATTTTTGCCTTATTGACTGTATTAAAAAACCAATTATATTTTCATTCTGAAAAACAGTGAAAAAAATTTTTTTTAAGTTTATATACTATTTTGAGGCAAAGGAAACGGGTACTGTTTATGGAATAACGGCTTCCGCTTAGTTAATTTGTTTAAAATTTAACCTCAAAATTTGTTGAGAGATACATATTGGCTTAAATAATTTAGTTTTATACTGGTGACCAAAGTAGCCCTTGTCAGCTGTGTCCTTAAAGGAAACAATTAATTTTCAAATTTAATTAGAAACCAAGTTTTAAATTTCATATTTGAATTTCACAACAAAGTTTTTTAATTTTAATTTTGAATCGGCCAAGTGAGCAAATGATATAACGAGTCCTACTGGCGAGGAACTGGGATATCGCTGATAAAATCCTGGCGGTGGCAGTTTGTGAATTAAAATTAATGAGGCAGTTAATTGACTAACACTGATGGCGTATGGATAAGAACGAAGTAACCGGCTATGCTTAAGGGTTTTCTGCAATTTCCCTTCACTAACTCCAGATGAATATCGGCAGTTTCAACCTGAGTCTGCTGCAGCCGTACAACCTATCAATTCCAAGCTTGCATACAAATTCCTTGTCCTCCACTCACGTCATTAATGTATCCTTAAAATAATTAATAAAGGATAAAAAAATAAAGATGTAGGGGGCCTCTGTTATAGACCATGGAGTCTCAGAAACGTAGGTAAAACCCCATTATTATTATTATTAATTTTGAATATATTTATAGATTTGCATATGGGTAAATTTCTTGAGAAATAGTCATCCAATTAAAAGTGAAAAAGCATGTCCTTTTTTTTTTCCTCGATTTTTATACCGACTAATCCTAGGTGTATCCGACTTAATTATCGAGATATTCGACTCTTATTGTACAAAAAAATTTGTTGTTTTATAACTCCAAAACTATTGAGAATTTTTATCAGAAAGACAAAATCATTTGATGAAAAATCAGAAATGTCGGCCTTTCATATTGAGTATGCGATGGCCTATGCATTTTCTATTTTAAGATAAATAGTAATGCTTATATCTTAATGAAATAGTGGAGTTTTTTTTTCACCCATGTAGAGAAAAAACCTGTTTACGTTGGTATGCATTATAAATTTTTTGAATGTATACCTACATTTTTAATGAGACAAATAATGGAGTACTTTTTTTTACATACAATTAAAAAAAAAATTTTATGCAATAAAGAGGTATAGAAACATGGATGTATATAACGTTTTTTTTTCTTAAAGTGTATTTTATGTTCGTCATACATATTTATAGAAATAAATAATAAAAAAAATAGTATGCATGTTGACAATAAAGGATTTCCATTAAGCCAGCAGAGCAACCTGAGCAAAACACAATTATAATAGTCTCATAATTAGACGCTAATTAAATGCCGTAATTAAAAATTAAATGCTCTTTGTTGTAGTGCGTTATCGCATGCTCTGCTAGCTTAATGTTAAGCTAGCAGAGCAATATTTTAAAAATCAATTAACTGTTTTGAATTTAATATCAAATTATTAGGCTAATTAAATGCTAATTAAATGTCCTAATTAAAAATTAACTGGTCTTTGTTGTATCGTGTAACCGCATGCTCTGCTAGCTTAATGTTAAGCTAGCAGAGCAATACTTAAAAAATCAATTAACTATATTTTATTTAATATCAAATTATTAAGCTAATTAAATGCTCTAATTAAATTCTCTAACTAAAAATCAAATTCTCCTTGTTGCGCTATGTAACCGCATGCTCTGCTAGCCTAACCAGCAGAGCAATATTTAAAAAAACAATTAAATACAATATATTTAATATAACATTATTAAGCTAATTAAATGCCCTAATTAAATATTAACTGCTCTTTGTTGTGCTGTGTAATCGCATGCTCTGCTAGCTGAAGGTAGATTTAGCAGAACAATACTTTAAAATTAAAAAAAAGTAATTATTTTTTTGTTGGATAGGGACGCCGACTCAAGATTATTTAGGTATTTACATTGACTTAGTTTTTTTGCTTTTCAGTTCCTTTGTTTTTTGGAAGATTTAATTTTTTGTATCAAAGTTTTTACTTTTCAGTTACTTTCTTCTTTCGTCGGGTCTATTTTTTGTTAAACAGTTTGTTTTTGTTATTTATTCCAGATGAGATTTCCATGATATTAAATTTAATACTTGTTTATTTGTGTATACTTTCGTGTCAACATACAAGTGTTTGTCCAAATTCCTTTCGGTTACGTATGACAAACTGTAGAAGACTATAGCGTAAATGTGTCGGGTATACGCTATAGTCTTCTACAGTTTGTCATACGTAACCGAAAGGAATTTGGACAAACACTTGTATGTTGACACGAAAGTATACACAAATAAACAAGTATTAAATAAAAATATCAATTCAACAAGAAGTTTATATACTGTCTAATAAATATATAAAATATATATATATATATAAAAAATTAGAATAATATGAAAAACTTGGCTGTCACATCACAATCGTCTTTGGTGTAGTGGATGCACACTGGACCGGTTATCCAGAGGTCCGAGGTTCGATTCCTGGTTGACGAGTTAATTTTTTCATATCAGTATTTAATTTAATTAATGATATTAAAGATTATTAAAATAATCAAAGAGAACTCCAGGTTGTTTGAAATTATATTTCAAATTTTGCCCGTATTCCTAGATTCCCTTCCCCTGCCTCTATTCCCTTCCCCTATTTGTTTGTATTTTATAAATGCGTATTTCGACTACAATGTAGTCATCATCAGTATGAATTAGCTAATCGTTACTATCTCTGGGATATGGATTCAGAGATATGTTGCTTGTTGCTAATTTGGTTGAGGTTCGTCAGTAAGCTGTTCACTGTTAGGCTCCACAGGAGTGGGGATAAGACACCACCCTGCGGACATCCTTTTGTGGCTCTCACAGTGACAGACTCCTAAGAAGAGAAGTTTGTAAGAAGAGAAGTTTGTATCAGCATAGAGGTTATCCCCCTGCAATAGGTGTTTTCTACTCCATGCTGACTTGCAGAATTTACCATGAAATTGTAAAAGGCATTGTTAAATGCCCCCTCAATGTCAAAAAAAATGTACAAGGTTTGTTTCCTTACGAATCCCTCCTCCATCCTGTATATTAGGTTGTGGAGGGAGGATTCACAGGATTTTCTCACCTGAAACGCATGCTGGTTGGCATACAGTGGATTTCTCAACAGTGCCCTTTTAGTTAAAAGAAATCCTACTAGTCTGTCCATTGTCTTTAGTTCCTTTCTCGTGGAGTGGTCGAGCCTCCCCGATTTTGGTAAGAAGGTCATTCTTACTGACTTCCATACTGTTGGGATATAACATGTTGCTTGCCCTGAATATGTGACCAAGCAGAGTTATTTAGATCTTCATTATCTTCATTATCTTCAAAGATCATTAGATCTTTGAACGGTTAATGCTCTTCTCCATTCTCCATTCCTTGCTCTTGAGAAAGATTTTCACTGTCCATTGCCACAGAATCCGAAAAATGAGTACAGATTAAATTATATTGTAAGGTACTAGGGGTAACCTACTTAGACGAACGAATTAGCTAAGGAAATTCAATATTCTACCTACCATTGAAAAAACTGGTTGAAGGCTTGAGTAAAACATAAAATTGTGTATAGAGGTGCTTTTCATGTTTCCTATCGTTCCCTCTCATATCTCCCTTTAATTCCCTTTTTTTGAAGAAAAAGTTAATTTCATCAAGTTTGCTTCACTGAACTTTCGGTAAAATTAGACCCATACTAAATAAAACGGGGTGGGCTGACACTTCGTACAATTGGAAGCAGCGAAAAGTACAACAAAATAACATAGTTTTTTATTTTTCTTCACGCTGATACCTCTCTGTCATATACAACTGCGATATACCCCCGAGTGTGTGTTAAAAAACTTTAAAAATTTTTCGAATCGGTCCACTCGTTTTTGCGATACCTTCTCTCTAATAATCCGTGGCAGGATAAAGTATGTGACTAAACTTTAAAATATTCACCAATATTCCTTTTTTCACTAGTACCTTTTTCAACTAGCTAATTTTGTCGTACCACATTTATTTTATTTTTCGCTATTTCTGACTAAAGTATTGACGCTACGAAAAAATTTAGTTTTAACAAATAATATGAGTTTTAACAAATAATATGATTCCTGGTTGACGAGTTAATTTTTTCAAATCAACATTTAATTAAAATTCAATGAAATTTGTCTATATAGTATACGCTAGTCTTCTAGAATTTGTCTTACGAAACCTAAATGGAATTTGGACAAACATTGTATTGTTGACGCTTAAGTATACACAAATAAATATATATGATAAAAAAACCGTATAATAATATGAGGTTTTTAATTTCCAACAAAATTGCTTTCAAAAACTTTTCAATGAACTGAACGGTTAGATATATATCTAGGAAAAAATAACTCGTACGCCTGTAAAATAAATGCGGGAGGCGGCAGTTGTTCGAAAGTAATGTTCGTATTTTAAGATTAACTCCTCTTACGATCCCACCAGGTCCATTCCAATTTTTTTTAAATGACTTAATTTTATTATATGTACTCTATACTTTACTATAAATATATTTCATAAGGTATAAACAGGGGCGTAGCTACCGCCGTATCTGCCGTATCAATTATACGGGGCCCCCGACGTGCGTAAGCAAAAATTAATAAAAACTTCCCAAATTTTTTTTATTACAGAAATGACAAAAGTCGAAGAAAGCAATTTCTTTTTTTCCCGCGTAAAGCGTGCGTTCAAAAGGTGGCAACACCCTACATCAGTTTGCCGAAAAAAGGCAAAAAGAGTGTATATTTAATTTGAATTGTTTGTAAAAATTTTGGAAAAAGTGACAGATAATTATGATGAATAAATATTTCTTTTAATTTTATGCAAACATTTTTTTTCTTTTGTGAGAAATCTTTACCCTTCATAAGGGCCCCCATACAAATTTTTATACGGAGCCCCGCCAAGGCACGCTACGCCACTGGGTATAAAGCATACTTACTGTTTTTTATGTTATGTTGCAGCTAGTGCCTACTAAAACTTAATTATATCTGACTCCAATGACAACTATTGCTACAAATTATTTCTGTTTTATCTCATATACATTTGGGTTGATTTTTACATAGTAACGGCTAGCAAGTTAATGAACTATGGTGATACCACCATTATTCATTAAATTAGTTTTATTTTAATAAAAAAAATTGCATTTACGTTTGTATAAATGACTTTTATTTAAAAATACATAACGATGGTTTTCATCATAAAAACTATTTTTTTTGTACACTATGGAATAATGTTTGAGTAGAAAGAGTTTGAGAATGGTATCATACTTATTGCTAGATAAATTAAACCATCTTTCAATAAATTAACATAATATATGTGAACAACTTTTTATAAATGGCGTCAAAAGTTTTTAAAATTTTATAGAATTGTGCCTTATTGATTTGGTTTTCGAAAAAATGTTTCGGATAAAAATTGTTCATTAAAAATATAGTATGATCTTTTACTCGAAAATTTATTTCCAAAACCGAATTAATAAAACTTACATCAACTTTAGTTGTCCGTAGTACATAGCACCATAAAAAGTTGTGGACTAATTTGAAATATTTATTTTCGATGCATAATTTTTTTATTGTTAATAATAAAAAATAAGTATTATATAAGAAATTAATGAATGTTTATACAATATTTTTCAGATTATTTAAGAAAGTATCTGAAATAAAACCAGCGTTGTCCGGCGTTTAAACATTCTTAAATAGGACGTGAACTTCAATTCTGCTTTAAGAATTGGTAAAGGCAGATTATTAATATACTCATTTCTTCTTTACTTAAAATGAGCTCTTCTCAAGGATACCCCAAACAGCTGGATAGGGACACAATTTTTTGACACCCTCCGATTCACATGTATGGAATTAAGGTGATTATGGTTATATCGATATAAAGTGTATCAATTATTACGTCCCGTCTTTCACCAAAACTATTGAAAGTACCTATGAACAAAAATTCCATACACAATTATTTTTTTTAGTTATGATATAAATATTTTTTTAATTAAAAATTTCTTCTACCTCACAACGTTTAAACGATAGGTTATAACACGCGATACGGATGTACGGAATAAAAAATTGATATATTATATCTGTTGCCGTTTTAACGTGATGTGAAGACAAACATGTACATTGTAAAAATTGGTTGTGTAAAAATCAGATAAAATCATTGAAAGGATTTTGGAGTCTAGGAAGAGAAACGATGGTTCAAATATTTGAAAAGAATCTCAGGATTTGTTCTCAGCATAGAATCAAAATTTTATATACTTTCAATGGGATTGCTATTAGATTTAGGAAATCAGTATGAAATGTAATTAATAAAAAATATGAAAAGTACAATCACCAAAAGCCATGACTTGATGTGAAAGATGCTTGGTTCTCTATGTATATAATGCACATTAGTTAATTATAAAAGAAATTTTGATTAAAAATGCTCGTTTTAACTTATTAGCTTTTAACGAACTTTTTTTGTTCCTAAACTTTTCTTCCATCTCTTAACTTTTTATAAGATATTTTCTCCTATAGCGGAGCGATGCATGGGCTGATGTAGTCTATTCACGAACGTCTAGCCACTTTCTAGCTCGTTATTTCATTAAGTTTTTGAGTTCAGACAGATGAACATGCAAATTGGACTAATAAAAAAATTTTATTAGTACGTTATTTTCAAAATGTTTTTTTGTAACTATAATTTATAACTAATCTATAATTAATATACAATTTATAACTAATTAATTTTACTTTTATAGCAATGTTTACTTATAAAATATGTTATTATTATTAATTGACACAAATCATAATTAAAATAATTAATTTTGCAAATTTACTGTACATTTTCTTCTGTAGCCATGTTTACTTATCAATAATGCTATTTTATAGTGACACTTTTTAAGCGACGTATCTTTTTGAAAGTTTTGGTAAATAATAAAGGGAAATGACTGAATAGAGAGGAAATAACATTTTAAATGCGCCACAATTCCTAGATCAGTTTTTGTATTATAAATACATATTCGACTATAAAGTAATCATCATCAGTATAAATTAGCTAGTCGTAATTTACTCTTGGACAATTAGTAATAGATACAAAATCGAAATCAATAGACAAAAAAAATAAATAAATAAAAAATTAAACAAAATAAATTAAAATATAATAAATTTTGGCTGTTTCACAGCCAAATTAGCAACGAATAAGTTATCCTGAGACAATATAAGAATAATTTTAATAAGAGTGATGTTAACAAGATTAAATTGAATGAAAATAATTTTAACAAGAGTAATTTCAATAAAATTTATTATATTTTAATTTATTTTGTTTTGAGTTATATTTTAATTTATTTTGTTTAATTTTTTATTTTGTCTATTGATTTCGATTTTCTATCTATTTCTAATTGTTGTTGAGTTGTATAGTCAACAAATAATTTAATTGTTTATATTAATTTAATTTAACTTCAAGAAGGCGCGCTATTTTCATGTTATTCAATTAAGCTTAGGTGATAAAGCAGTTACCTACTGAATGATATTTGGGCGCGATTTGTTCGATTTACAACTCAACATAATAATAAACTTGTTTCACCCTGAATGTCGTCACGACAGGTTTAGGAAGATGTTTTTAAAAAAAAAATCCTGTGGAGCAGCAAAAAAACAATGAATACACATTTAGACTTTTTGTGGAAACATCTAAGATAGATATAAAGATTGTAGAGGCTGCCCTGGATGGGCTACACTTCGACCGTAAGATCCATTGTGATGCCCAAGAATGTGAGGATGTGAGTGGAGTGGAAGAATGGAAGGAATTTTTGTGTATAGACTAAGAATTGGTAGGATATGCGGCTGCAGTCAACTATGATAGGAACTATGCCGATATTCTTCTGGAGTTCGTGAAGGAAACTGCAGACAATTTTCTCAAGCATATCCTGTTACTTCATTCTTGTCCATACGCCGACAGTTTAGTCAATTAACCGCCTCTTTTTTTCTTAATAATTGACAAACTGTCGATGTCGGGATTCGAACCCATAACCTCCCAGTTTCCAAGTATACATACTGCACAGACATGACCGCTCGGCTACTTGGACTGGTTGGAAACATCTTAATCTCTTTGTGGAAACGTTACTAGGAGCGCGATCATCGTGAATTTCTGTTATATTAATGGCTTCAGCATTCGAGCCTGTTACTGTGTGCTTTGCTTGTGAGTGTGTATATAAACATGATACATTACCTTCAGAAAGTACATGCTCGTTTGTTTCACAAGACTGTTGCGCTGGAGGAGTGGTACAACTTGACGGAAATGATTTGACCGGAGATTTTATAGAAAAATTTTCCCGTGATGGGGTCAAATTTTCATACTGAGAGGATTTTACAAGTGCTGTAACCTCTGGTGCTTCTTTGGGTTTTGCAGTTGGTGAGGAAGTATTATTCAAAACAGAGTTAAAATTATTAAAACGTAAATTATCATCATCACTCTCAACTGGCTCGCTTTTTTGGACGGTGATCTGGAAGACTTTTCCAAGAAGCTCGCACCATGTTCAGTTACTGGAGTTAGTGAACTCAAGGTTAAGTGGGGTGTTAGTGTCACGCTTCCATCATCCTCAACAACACCTTCTAATATATTATACTTAACAAAATTCAAAATATTGCCTTCTATATCGATTAGCATGCAATCGTTCGCGTCCCAAGTCGAGTCACCGATTTCAAATTCGTCCTCATTGCAACCATTTACCTTTTTCCAAAAATAAAATAAATGCGCATCTTTAATCCTTGCCAAACTCCATCGCAGTCTTTAAATACCTTAAGCTTTTCTATGCCCAGCAGCTTTTCAAATTCAGCAACAAATTATTCAGAATTGGAAGATCGTTCCTGAACTAGTTCTTCATCATCAATACAGGTGCTCAAAGCAAAGCGAGAATCACTTGTAGATCCTCCATCATAAACCAGCATGTCGGAATCCATTTATCAAAATTTAAGGCTTGAGAGTCCTTTGAATGCATTGTTTTAAAATTGGACCGAAATCTTCTCTTCCCAACTTTTTTGCGCTGTTAGCCATCCGCCAGTCGTGGATACTTTTTTTCCACGAATTCTTCAAAGCATAAAACACCGCTACGTTCATAGGTTGGAGTGCGCGAGTTTAGTTGAGTAGGAGAGAGTGCCACGAGAATGATGCCGTTGCATCAAGAAAGAGCAACACGGGTTTTTAATGTTATCTGTCAATAAGAAACCATTTAATGAATTTGCAATGTACTCATAAAATGTCTAGCACGTCATCCACCCAAATCAGACTTGCCAATTACCCACGTTTTGGGATATTTTTGGTGAATATTCATCGGGATCCGCTTATAAGGAAAGAGAGCCAGTATTGGCATTAGTTTTCCATCAGCTGAAGCCCCAAGGGAAAGTGTTAAATTTTCATTTTCATCATTACCGGATCGACAGTATATACTTTTTTGGTCTCTCCTTGCCAATACAACTTGACCTGTTGTGTACAAGAAAAAAGCCGACTCGTCACAATTGAAAATTCGAGACGGCAAGATCCAGACAGCTGTTCTCTTCCAAGCACTTATAAACACTATCAAAACAGTGTCGTATTTTTTCTTCTGTTGCACCCACTCGTGCTGTAGTTTGTTGAGTTGTGTTTTCAAATACCCGCATTTGCGCCAATATTTAAATATGAAATATTATACACACAAACTTAAGTAATAACTGCGCTATTGGTTTGAAAACACAATTCAACATTAAACTTTAAGAAATTACTTGTTTTTATTTCGTTACGAACAAAAAAATATAGAGGATGCTCTTATAGCCTTTCTCCTGGTGGTTGACAAACAAAGTTAAACTTTCACCTGTATACTTGGAACTTGTTCAAAACTCACTCTGTTTCGAATATTGTATACCTTCGCTTCGTGCACCTTTTTCTAATCAGCTAATTTTGTATAAAACCCGCCATTAGGGTCATTTTTACGGTGATACCGCGAGACTAAAACAAATAAAATAAAAGTTACATCTCTCGAAAATAACGTAGGAAATAACGTAGTTTATTTACCTGTATTATTCCTAATAATCCATCTACGTTGGGAATTCAACGTTTGTGGCTTCAGAAGTATTATTGTGAGAATCATTTTCAAGTTTGCTGTTTGTGATACACCCAAGTCCTGGTTAAATCATTGTCATTCGGGGTAGCTGAATTCGAGGAATTTGTTTAATAGTATTGCCTTAAAATACCAACACTAACGTTCGATATACGTGGTTGATTTGATTTGGACCAGAAGTTTTTCGAATCCGTTCGTGTCGTCATTCAAAGTCAAAGGTAGGTGTTTTATCGTTTTCTTACAAATATTGGGGTACATCGTGGCCCATCTAAATATTTACCCACGTGCTGAGAATCATAAGCTGGTATACATCCATTATGGACTGAGATTGTTATTGGATATCGTACCCGTTGTATTTATCTTTCATAAATCCATGTGAAAAGGTGAGGCTATTGTCTACGTCTGAAAATCTACAATAAAATCAATTATTTATTCGGGATAGGTAAATAAAATTGATTAATTAATTACAGATACTTATAAACGTTTAAAGTCTAACTTTTCCAATTGATTTATATTGTAGAAATATAATAACTTAAACTACCTGAACTCGTTCTGACATAATTTATAATTCAACTATAACATAACCCAACTTAGGCACAACTATTTGTGGTTCACAATTAGTTGAGTCTTTGAAAACTAATTTGATAATTTAGTTGCCGTTAGTGATACAAACTGTATGGGATTTCTTCGTGTCTATTACATAACTATTTAAAATACATCAACCTTATATCTATCTACGATGTTTTATGAATCCTTGCACTAATGTAATAAAAGTTTCATAAACAAACACAATGTAGGGATTTCACTAGAACATCCAAATTTAATCAATCTCACAACATTCTCAAAGAGTACATTGCGACTAGCTAATTTATACTGCAGATGACTACTTTGTAGCCGAAACACGTATTAACAATACAAAAACTGACCTCGGTATTAGGGCGAATTTTTTAGAGTTCTCAATAACTATCGTTTGGCAATCCAATATTTAGGAAATAAGAGACAAGCGTTGAGTGCGAGAAATAATCCAGTCATTGGTTAGTTTCTGTCTTACAAATGGTCAAGGAGAGTTCTAATTTGGCAGAGTGTTACAGTATAGTGTCCTAATTAATATTGACCATGAGCGACCGCCGCTCGCGCCGCCATATTGGCAAAATGGTATCAAAAACCAGTTTTTCCCGAAAATCTACTCCCTAGCGTCATCTAGGTTGGAAATAGTCATTACACAAATTATATAGCATGAAATTTCCTGCAACTATTTTAGGAAATATTTTTTGATCAGATAAATAGTCTACAAGTTACTGCGAAGTCAAGCCTAGCAAATTTTTACAATTTGCAAAATCGCTACATTTTTTTGTAAGCTTATTCCATATGATACTGAATTCGGAAATAGCATTTATGTCGTAGATGGTAGATACCTGCTACATACAGTCAAATGGCATCGACACGAATCGTTTGCATCGAACTGCACAAACTATGTTCTGTACGTGTAAAGGCATTATGGTCCCAACGCAGTCGTTGTTTTGAATATCCACAATCTATGACATAAATGCTGTTTCCGAATTCAGTATCGTATGGAATAGGCTTACACAAAAATGTAGCGATTTTGCAAATTGTAAAAATTTGCTGAGCTTGACTACGTAGTAACTCGTAGACTATTTATCTGATCAAAAAATATTTCCCATAAAAGTTGCAGAAAATTTCATGCTCTATAATTTGTAATGACTATTTCCAACCTAGATGACGCTGTTGTGAATGGATTCGAGCAGAGTGTGGAAGCACGGGGAAGTAGATAATTAGGTTCAAGTAACAACACTGGTTGGATTACAGATTTTTTACATTTCACGTGGTTTATTAACAATCTTATATCTTTTACAGATAAACATCAAGTGTGTGAAGTTGTAGCGCATAGAGCATAACAAAAACAACTATAGCTATAAATTACACAAACCATAAACACAATAATTTTATAATCTCCGACAGAGGCTAGAGAGTATATATTCTCGAAAAACTGGTTTTTGGTACTATTTTTCCAATATGGCGGTGCGAGCGGCGGTCGCTCATGGTGGCAAATTTGGAATATTAATTAGGACAGCAAACTGCAACACTCTGCCAGATTAGAACTCTCCTTGACCTTTTGTAGTGAAAGGATTACATTTTACATTTGTATTAAAAGAACTTAATTTTGTGTAATTATAGTCGCATAAAAAATGGGTTTAAAAAAAATCGAATAATACTCGATAATGCTCAACTTGCTCAATGGTTCAATGATGATTAACTGTTTGAAGTTGTAAGTGACGTTAAGGGCAAATAATTCAACAGCGTAGAAATGTAAGAGAAACCTTGAGATGCACCGTATAATTAATGTATACAGTGTCTCCATAATATCAGTCAAATAAACTAGAGTGTACTCCATTTATAAGTTTATTTATACAAATAGTGGTATTGTATAGAGAATGCAGAGTTCAAGATAAATGGAGTACACTCTAGTTTATTTGAAAAAATTGCATGAATATAATATTAACAATAATTTTAAAATATTATTTATTCCTCTTCTGATTCATCGGAGGTTGCAACAAATTCTTGGTTATTATATGCAGAATCACATACGCATGAATCACGTACTTTCCTTGTTTGTAACGTGGAATAATGCAATAGTCTCTCTCTCTCTACAAGGTAGATTTAAAAAAAATTCAATTATTTTAAAATTTTCATATACAGGCTGCAATTGATTTTAATGGATCTTAAGATGGCTGCCAGTTATGGATGAATACTAATTATTCTAAACTTTTAATTTAGCTAAAATAATTTTATTTAATTTTTCAATAAACATATGAGGGAAGTAAGTTAAGTTTACTTACCTGTGAACACCTGGCTGCAGGTAACCGTAGCAGTAATAAGCAGCGCTGCCTGCTATTACAAGATTTGTCGTATCGTATACTATGTTATTTAACAAGCCAAATTCTATTAACACACGAATGATTTAATTATAAAAAAAATAAATTATTAATTAATTAATTAATATTAATTGCAGCAGAACTACCCTGGCAGACATTACATTGCAAAATTGTTTATATTGCAACAAGCGTTTTCAATAATATTTCAATCAATTAACAGATGAGGGAAGGTTTTTCTAATGCCAGATCTTAGACCATTATTATATCATATTTGTGTTCATTCTTCATTCCTTTAAATCAAATAAAATGTCTCGATCAGCTACACCTGACGGACTTAATATTTTATACGATGAATCAAATTATAGCAACGAAAGTTTAAAAATGTCTCTTTCCTTTTTGTGTAGATTAATCACCCCATTTAATGGTGGTCGCGATGAAGTTGAAAACTTCCTTTTAAATGCAAAACATGCTCACCAATTTTCACAGCCAAATCAAATCGTTTCATTGTTCGCATTTACATTATCTCAAATTTCAAGTTCGGTAAAAAACAAATTAAACCTTTCAGAAGTCATAGATTTCGAAACGTTAAAAATCTCATTGAGGAGTTTATACGTGAACCAGACTCATTGCACTCAATTGATGTAAGATTAAGGTACAATGAAACATAAATCTAATGAATCAATCATAGAATACTATACGCATCTCGATAAACTAACTAGGTGATTTTATTAATTAAATTAAATACTGAGTTAATTTTTCATATCAGTATTTAATTTAATTAATAAATTCAATGACAACGAAATTTGTCGGAGTATACGCTATAGTCTTCTACAGTTTGTCATACGTAACCGAAAGGAATTTGGACAAACACCGTTATGTTGACACGAAAGTATACACAAATAAACAAATATTAAATAAACAAATCACTTCAACTGAAGTAAATACTGTCTAATAAATAAAAAATTAGAATAATATGAAAAAGTTGGCCGTTGCATCACAATCGTCTTTGGTGTAGAGGAAGCATACTGGACTAGTTATCCAGAGGTCCGAGGTTCGATTCCTGGTTGACGAGTTAATTTTTTCATATCAGTATTTAATTTAATTAATAAATTCAATGACAATGAAATTTGTCGGAGTATACGCTATAGTCCTTGGACAAACTTTGGTCAATTTGGATAAACATCGTTATGTTGACACGAAAGTATACACAAATAAACAAATATTAAATAAACAAATCACTTCAACTGAAGTAAATACTGTCTAATAAATAAAAAATGAGAATAATATGAAAAAGTTGGCCGTTGCATCACAATCGTCTTTGGTGTAGAGGAAGCATACTGGACTAGTTATCCAGAGGCCCGAGGTTCGATTCCTGGTTGACGAGTTAATTATTTCATATCAGTATTTAAATTAATTCACAAATTCAATGACAATGAAATTTGTCGGAGTATACGCTATAGTCTTCTACAGTTTAGCTTACGCTATAGTTCTTCTACACGTAACCGAAAGGAATTTGGACAAACATCGTTATGTTGACACGAAAGTATACACAAATAAACAAATATTAAATTAACTAGGTGATGTTTATTAGCTTTTAATACAGACAATAATGATAACCCAAATCTGCTAAACGGAAAAATAGCTTTCATAAAAGACACAGCTCTTAGACGGTTTATTTTTCATTCACATCCTGATATTTCTCGTGTTTTAAGAATTCATACAACTTTGAACTATCTAAATGTAGCTTACAGTATTGCAATATCAGAAGAAAAGGCTCTTCAAATGTATAAAAAATCTTACAATAATCCTTCAGATTCAAACTATTGTAAAAAGTGTAAATCAAAACCACAAACACTCGAAATTGTCGTTAAAAAAGTCATAATAATGAAAACAGTCATTTTTGATCCGACAATAATAAATAATTTTATCGATATTGTAAAAATAAAGGGCACGAAATATCGAAATGTATGAAAAAAACACAGTGATGAAAGACGAAACGCACAAAATCCACCAAATCCACGAACTAATCATTTAAACTCAAAAATGTCCCATCTCAATGTCGCAGCATCGGACAATTACATGAAGTCGACACTGATAACAGTTCAAATACTCGATTAAAGAATATAATTTTCAAATCCAACAATGCAAAAAACAAACAATTTATATTTTTAGTCGATACAGGTGTTACAGTTTCTTTAGTAATACACAAAAATGTTACAAAAGAAACACCGTTCGATCCTCCACATGAAATCTTGTTACATGGTATAAGTTCATCCGATCCTATCAACACATTCGGGAAAGTTCAACTAACTTTAACAATTGATCCAAATTTTGAATGTAAATTTAATTTTCATTACGTAAACGCAAACAAAATTAATTTGAATTACGAGGGCATTTTTGACATGATTTTCTTGCATGGTAGTGCGACAGCCCGAGTTTAAGGGTTTTTTGCCTTCGCGCTTACAGTACTATTATTACTACACGAAAAATCATAGCCAATTTGGCCCCGAAATATCTTCCGAACGAAAAGAGCTTTAGTGCTGGTTTTTCGAATATAAGCTATTTAAAGAATTATAAGAGAACACGTTTTTGTTTTTCGTTAAGAAATAGACGGTTAAAAAGTTAATTCGGTTCAAATACCGTAAAATAGTGTTCCCCTAATTCTTGGGAACATAATCATAATTCCATGGCCTAGACCATTACTCCTTAAAAGTTGATATTTGGCATACAGTTAGATATAGTGACCAAACTGAAAGGAAAATTATCCAACCACGAAATTTAAATCGGGAAATGGCAAATTTTTGCATTTTTGTTTTGATAAAATTAACATAAGAAATATTGCTGCGGTATTGGTCTATATTTTCTATATATATACTTAATCTAGCAACACACCACTTGTGAGATTTGTGCACGATTTTTTTAAACTATGTTGCTCCACTTCCAGAAATTCTAGAAGGATGCGGATTTCTGCATTCGACGCGAAATTTTTGAAACCTTTGAGTCTTTGGGAAAATTTAATTTTCCGAACGAACACATGGAATGTCAATAATTAAATTAATGTGTTTATGTTTGAGCCACTTCCTGACATTTTAGAAGGATGCGAATTTTACCATTCGACGTGGGATATCTCAAAACCTATTTGTAGATCGAAAAAATTCAATTTTCCCATCGCAACATCCGAAAAACGGGAAAAAACAAAAAAATTTGGTTATAGTCCATTCTGGTTAGTTGATATTTGTTGGGGATAATCTTATTGGATGACACATTCAGTATAAATATAGACATATATATAACAACATATTATAAAACAAAGTCCTCTGCTACGTCTGCCTGTCTGTCTGTCTGTTCGCGATAAACTCAAAAATTATTGCACCGCTTTTCATGCTGTTTTCACTAATGGATAGAGTGGTTCTCGAGGAAGGTTTTAGTATATAATTTACAAAATTTTTGCGGGCGAAGCCGTGACGGGTAATATCAGTTTGCTATAAATGTATTTTGCACGTTAGATTGTAATCATTACTTATGAATACTTCAAAGGGATAACACTAATTGTTAAAATTTTTCAACAAAGTAACTTTGTCAAATTTATCAAAAAAAAGAAGATTTGGATCTTATTTATACTTAATTTTGTTTAAAAAAATTTAACCCAATTCTAGATTTGCTCGAAGAAGGCGGTTTTTAAGCATTCAACCTGTTTTAACTTGAAATTTATAGGAAAAATAGGAAAACTGTAATTTTTCAATCGAAACAACTCCGAAAATGGGGAAAAACACCAAAAATTACCTTTTTATTCCCAGTATATATTCCGACTTTGTAACGTTTGGAAATATTAATCCTTGATATAAATGCTTGTTCATAAAATGGCCCAATTCGGCATTTTCCGCATGTCCGCCCGCCTGTCTGTCTGTGGACGCAATAACCCAAGAATGAAAATAGATAAAGAGCTAATTTTTTGTGTGCGTTCTAGAACAAAAAAGTAAGGTCAAAATCGTTAATGGGCAATTTTTACTTTTAACCGAAAATCAGATCCACCCTTCTACCATTTCGATGGAGATTTTTTGGCACCGGCTAAAAATTATTTAGATATCTACATTAGTGTAGGATGTCATCTTAAATCGAATATGGCAGCCACCGCAAAATAATGACATATAATTTCAACGTTAACCCCTATGATATGGGTATCAAATGAAAGGGCTTGATGAGCGAAACAAGTAAAATAAAGTGACGTCATTCGAAATCCAATATGGCGGCCGACACAAATGGAGATTTATAATTTCGACATAAACCCCTATGATATTAGGTATCATATGAAAGGGCTTGATGATCGAAACACAGCATATAAAGTGACGTTATTCTAAATCCAATATGGCTGCCGCCGCAAATGGCGATTTATAATTTTCACATTAACCCCTATGAAATGGGTATCAAATGAAAGGGCTTGATGAGCGAAATACAATAAGTAAAGTTAAGTCATTCTAAATCCAATATGGCGGCCGCCGCAAATGGAGATTTACAATTTCCACATAAAACCCTATGATATGGGTATCAAATGAAAGGGCTTGAAGTAATGGTCGTACCTGGCCTACGGAACCACTTAATACTTGGTCATGAATTTTTAACAAACAATGGTGTGAGCATTGATTACCGGAGTGGTATAATTTACTTGGGGTGTGATAAGAGAGTCCACATTGCATGGAGAAAACCAGATGGAGCCCATAAAGGCAAAAATTAACAACTCCTTGAGAACCAAGAGCAGTTAAAACATGTCATTCGGCGACATCCCAGCCTTTTCGGCAAAGTTGAAAGGACAAAACAATCACATACAAGATTGAGATTACGAAGAATTCCCCCATTAAATTACGACCATACCCGTACAACAATGAGAAGCAACGGGTATTAGAAGAGATGATTGAAGAGATGGAAGGCGATGGCATTATAGAACCATCCACATCGCCTTGGGCCGCACCCGTCGTATTGCCGAAGAAGAAACCGTGGTCCGAATACCGTGGTCCTCTCAAAATTATTCAAATTCAACAACAATAACGCTGCAACAATTGAAATGTCTCGGGCCAAACACCGTTCTTATCATTTTAATCAACTGAAACCTTTTGTTTCAGATTTGGATAGCGACACTACCGATAACAATCAAGATGGCAATGATCCTTCTGCTACCAATTCTAATGATCCATGTCCTATTAACTGAACCTAGTAAAATTGAACCTATAAATTCATCATCTGGTCTCTTCTATAAAAATTTAAGACACGCTAAAATAAGTAATACAAAATTTTCCCTACTTCTATATTTTAATTTAAAAATACTGGATAATCAACTAGAATAAGTTAGTGCTCATTATTCATAAGCCCTATCATTAAGTCTTTTAACGGATGAAGAACAATCAAGTGTAGTTTAGTGTACAAATCAAATCAAATATCTCCACATGTTACTAATGAAAATTCGAAACAAACTTTACATTTTGGAAAAACATACAAAACAAAAACGTAGTCTTATCAATGGTATTTCGAGTAGATTAAAATGGTTATTCGATACATCTGACGCAGATGACGCTGTGTTTTATTCCGATTCAATAAATTCTTTAATCGATCAAACACAAATGAATACTTTAACGGAACAATAGATACGAATAATTTCTTCGACAAAAAAATAATGAAAATATGTTCAAAATTATTCAAAAACCACGACTAATATTATAAATTAAGAACAACATGATTTAGAAATTATCGAACACATGACTTAACTCTTAAATATAGCAAATGTCATAACTTCAAATAGAAAAATATCTTCTCGACTTAACTTTAATACGTCACAGTATTATCGACAACAATACTGTAAACCTATAAACACTCTTCGATGTATTAAAATTAATCTCAGTTAGATACTCTTTGCCCATTCCGCTAACATTCGAAACTTAAGAATATTATTATAAAATAATCAACGTTAAGGCGTTTCTACAAGATTAATTATAAAATTACAACTTCCAATTTAGTCAATAACTGACTATGAACTATTTCAAGTTTTTCCCCACATTCAAATAATTCTTCCATTTTCTCATATATTCAACCTGAAAATCCATTAATTCTCCTATTAAAAACCAGAACGCAATATGCTTTTTTAAAAACTATAGAAAAATGCGAAGAAGTTTAAAATCATCAGCTCCACCTTCATACTACGTAACCAACAAAATAAGTTCCAGAAGATCAACAGCATATACCGAACGATTACGGCCAACTAAAATGGTGCATCCACAGATCAATAACGACTTATATTGAAACTTAATCCGCTTCGCTATGGTTCCAATCTTCTTACTCTGGGAGGAATGCTGGAAGTCACTGGTTTACTAAATTACATAGGAAATTAATATGTGAATCATCAAAACTATAAAATTTACCTCTCCAGATGGCGTACACGTGCTAAATCAAAACTGCTGACGAATATCCTGATTCATCTTATACTCAAAATCAATCCATTCAAACCGAACCTCTTGTTGAAATACTTTAACGCAGAAATTATTGTTATTTATAATCAAATTGTATTTTCATTGCTGCAAGAAATAAAGTCAATTAAATATTTCAAATTTGATTGTTGTAATAAATAAAGTAAAATATAATATAATTAAATTATATTTAAAATAATAGTAATTATTTTAAATTGTTAGAGTCAATAACAATCATCTGCCCAGGTGACAGCACTGCTCCGCAGCCCCAATTGCAAACCGAAATACAACAGGAATCCAACAATATATATATATATATATATAGAGTACACTTTAGTATTTTAGTATGTGCATTGCAATCTCCACTCTTAAATGACAAACAACCATACGCATACAGTATAGCTGCTATGAGATGACTGACTGACTTTATTCACATGTGTAATGACTGACTTGATATAGTACCACACGGCCAGGCAGTAATAAATAATATTTAACATTGATTCTGTATAGGAAAATCTGTCCAAAACACACTATATATATATATATATATATATATATATATATATATATATATATATTATATATATAAGATCTTTATTGACATGCCGAAGCTAATCAACTATTACATATTCTTTAACAAAGCATTCTAAATTCTAGTATTCAAAATAAAACTTAAAGGACAAAAAAAAACAAGAACAAAAACTAACAATTCATGAGTTTAACAAAATAAATGCTATAAATTATTACATTATTTACAGTTTCTAACAAACAATAAAAACATAAAAAGAGAAAAAGAAAAACAAATTCAAAACAACAAGAAATTTACGTGTCTTCAGAGATTAAAGTCTTCTCTTCCTTTCACTCATAACTTTGTCTATATATTCCACAACTATTTTTATATGTCTTGCATCTCTGACATTCAAAACTTGGTCCAGCGAAACTAAGCCTTCTTTTAATATATTCTCCCTCACTCCCTCACTTATACCCTGACATTCAAAAATAAAATGATATCCCTCTACTGATTCACACCCTCCACATAAAACACACACTCTCTCACCATTCACTTTATTTTTATTCTCCCATATATACCTTCCCATTCTAAAATTTGCAAGTACTCTTCTTGTGTCCCTGTCTGCAACTGGCAGATAAGGTGCCCCGTTCTCATAGTGCCCAATCTTGTTGAAAGCCTCTAAAGATGGTAATAGTGCTATTCGTTCAAACATCCTTTTCCTATAATTTTCTTCAAGACACATTTTAATTAATTTTTTTTTATGTGCATAGTTCAAATCCTCCATGTCCTCGTTAATTCCTATTTCATTCCTTATTTCAACCACTCTATCTTTCATACCCAGGTTAAAGCAATCTTTTTGTATCCTCTTTGTGCTGTCATGGATACGATTGTAATAATTTAAGCACTGTTGTCTTAAAAAAGCTTCGAATGGCAATTCACCCAATTCTACTAGCGTTGCTTCATTAGGAGCAGAGGCCGCTATTCCTAGTATATGTTTATATACGCCGCAGACAAGACTATTTAATCTTGGGTCTATTTTTCCCAATCCCCATACCTGTGCGCCGTATGACAACACCGGAAAAAGCAACGCCTTGACTATTCGTAAACAGACACTTACCGGCAAATTACGATGCTTATTAACATATATTTTAACAGTTGCACATACACTCTTGGCTTTCCGTAAAATATTCTCTTGTAAAATATATATATTGTTGGATTCCCGGAGTTGTTTTCTAAACATATATTTCTTGAGGCTGGGCTGTCAGCAGGTCTATCGTTCCAAGTACGATCCAGAAACTTATATACCAACAATAACCAAATAATTAACCATCCTTGGATGTTCGTTCTTAGATGTTGTCCTTGGATTTGTTGATAGGAACGTCCTTTTTTTGATCACTAGCCTTACTACTATATTGTTGATTGATAATAGTTTTGCTATGCTGAGATTATAATCGCAGCTAAGCTACTTGTATTACGTAACTGTAGATTATTTGCACTGACTCTAATTAAATAATTACTAAGTGAAATAATTTTGAATTAATAGCTTCATTTAATAATTAATAATGATAATTTTATTATTGCAACAATAATTATTACGTAATTCCAAGCAGTGACAAATTTGAAAAAAAAATACTATTCCATTACTGATTGATATGATTTGCTTACATAGTAAAATTATTAAAATTAGTGTAAAATTAATTATATAAATATAGTGTTCATTTTTAAAATAAACCAACACATTTAAAACGTGTAAATTTATTTTATTTTGAAATTAAATTATATAGGTAAACCAAATATTACAGAGTCCACAAAAATAAAATTAGTAGTTCACTTTTGAATTGCACGCTCGGTCCGAAATTGAATTTAATATGGTGTATAAGTGTTAAAGAGGACGGGGTCAGAGCTTGATCTAAATATTTCAGAATCATTAAATGTTTTTAAACACTTAAAATGAAGTCGTTGATTTACGAAAATGATCAAAACAGTATACAAAAATATTTAATATTACATTAATAACAAAATTTCAGGGCATGCCACTGATAATAATATTGTTATGTTGTGGCGTGACAAACAATTATTAAATCATATAGATATAGTCCAAAAATTTTGACATGAGTATTTTAACCAAAACAATTTACAAAATTAACATTTGAAAGATTAGTAAAAAATATTATAAAATTTAATATATTTTAAATAAATGAATTTACTTAACTAAAAATGTAAAATTTAGTTTGTATCTAACGTAAATAAGTAAATGTGTTAAGAAATATTGTTTAAAACATATTAATATGTAATAATCCTAGAGTAATTGTCAATATCATAATTTGTAGGTACATAGGAAAAAAATAAACGTAAAAATTTTGATTAAATCGTAAATTTCAAAATATGAACATTGAGAAAAAGGTTCACATTTTCATTGAAATATACAAAAAAGAAGATAATCGGAGATTACTTTATAAATATCAAAGATTTGTACATTGAAAAAAATAGATAACAAACTTAGATTAAATTGTAAATTCAAAATTACAAAACTATTTCGAACATTTAAAATTTTAATGAATGCCTTCAAACCAAATAAATTTCAAAAAGAAAATACAATGAACTATTCATAACCAAAAAAAAAGCCCTTATAAATATATTAAATAACATATTTAAAAAAAAAATTTTAAACACATGATTAATGTTAGTTGTTCACGCCTTAAATCTAATCAAAATAGCGATAATTGATATATCAGAGAGTGCATCATATCTTACGGATATGTTAACAAAGAAAATAATATTGTATTATTTGATGTCAATGATCAAATACATTGATAATACAGGTTTCAATGAGCCTGTTCAGTGAACTGATCCCTAGACGGCAGTCCTAGTTAGTTTTGTAAATATATTATGTTTACAGATTTGTTAATTTTGTGTATGTACGAAAAATTTGAATTGGACACAAAAAAAAATTTGCTTAGTAACGTAACATTCAATGCTGGATGCAATTATTTAGTATAGTCTATTTAAGTTAGTTGGTATATTTAGTTAAAATTAGTTCGTACAAACAATTATATAAATAAAATGAACTTGGACCACACCCAATTTGGCGGTAATAACATCTTCAAGCCGACAATTGGTGATTTACCGATAATCCCTTTTCCCATGTTTATCCCACATTACCAGTGAACATCGGCTGAATTCAGTCAAGGTAAGTCCGAAGGAACCTTAAATGGATATAATTGATTTTTAACTATTATTAGGTTTTCGAATCAATTTTTTTATTAGCTATACAGTCCACTCCACGGACGTAATAAGTTTTGGCGCGTCCATATTTTGGTCCATCGACTCAGGATGATCATTTTGAACCATATTTGGTTCAATTCGTTTAGAAATTTCGTTAGAAATTTTATATTTTATAGATTTCAATAAAATCTAATATCGTTCTTTGATTTCATTTAAATTTTCAAAATTAGTTTATCGAAATTATTTTTAAGTTGAAAACGCCTTGTATTATATAATTATTCGACTTGTTTTTGCATATTGTTGTTTTTTCAAATTTATATAACAGTGAGCTTACAAAAATCTATTAATTGAATTATTAATAAATTTAAATATTCAATTATAATTATTTTATTATTATTGATTATTTTCGACGTAAATTTATTTTATATTTTCGATTCAAGAACTTATTCCAATTATTATTAGGTTCTGATAAATAATCCGTTTCCAATTTATATTTAATTTACATTTATATTTAGTTAAATTTAATTTCATTCGAATAAGGTTTGGTAAAAATAAAATTTTGCAACATGTCGAGTGATGAAATTCAGAAATTATATGAATATACCAAAGATATCGATAATGTAACAGTGCGGAAAAATTTCCTTACGAAATTAAAATTTTTGAAGTCTAAGTACATCGATATTATTGAATGGATAAATGAATTGAAATTTAAATTAGACCCTGATTTTGTACCCAATTTTCAATTACTCGAGGCCTTCGACGATTTATATTGCGAAATATTGGCTTGTGCGGAAGATATTACCCCAAAAGTCGAAATTATGGGAAACGAGGCATCTGCTTCCAATTTACAGGCATCATCTAGAATGTTGCCTAAGCTGCCTAAATTATCTCTGCCAGTCTTTTCCGGTAATATCCAAGAAGAACCACTTTTTTATGAGTATTTTAATTCCTCCATCCACACTTAAAGTCGATTGAGTAATGCGGACAAAATAAATTATTTAATAGGACAGCTTTCGGGGAAGGCAAAAAATTTTTGTATAGGATTACCCCCTATTGGATCAAATTATAAAATTATTTAGGAAATGATCTGTGAATACCAAAATTAACGTATCCTTGCATGTTCGTACTCGCAACAAATTTTGGATTTTAAACCGGCACAGTCAGCTTCCGTCAACAATTTTGAAAACATCCTGGACAGATACGATGGATGCATCATACCATACTCTACAAGAATTAGATATAGGTGATTTATTGGATTTCACGTACGCGTATTTATTTTGGTCGAAATTCGATTTGGAAACACGCACTTTGTTTGAAAATGCTTGTAGAAATTCCATTATTTTCACTTATGCAGAAATTACTGAGTTTCTTAAGCAACAAATTCAGATCTGTAATAGCACCTTGGATCATGGGAAACCCCATTTGACATATCAAAATGCAAAATCAAAAACGCACACATTTTTTGGGGAAACCAATCGGGAGAGCAATCGGTGTATAATTTGTAGCTCCAACCAACATATGGAGCGCATTGTAAAAGTTCCTAGATAAATCTGCATCGGATTGATATAAAATAATAAAAGGGAAAGGTTTGTGTATTAATTGTTTTGCAAGTCACAAAGTCGTACAATGTAAAAGACCGTCTAAAGACCGTATGTAACAATTTCGTAGATTCCGATTTTCGGAGATAAGTGTTCGAAAGGTGGCGTAAACAGCAGGAATACCGAATTGACATTCCACTGACAAGTTAATGATAAAGATAGTAGAAATAATAAATAAAATAAATAAATAATATTTTTATTCTTTTATAGTATATTGTGCAACTAGTGCGGTGAGTCGATTACGCACGAGTGCATTATTGTCCACTCATTCGCTCGAGTGGGTAGTCGACAATACCGCACGAGTTGCAGATACAATTTTTTTTACTAATGCGAGGATAGTACTCTGGATTCTACCAGAGTACTTAGATGTACGAGTATTGCAAATATTTATTTGCGTGTCGAAAGTTTATTTTCCGCACTACAATACATCTAAGTAGTCTGGTATATACTGAATAGCCATGGTTATTCAATTATTACCAGACTACTTAGATGTATTTTAGTGTGGAAAGTAAACTTTCCGCACGCAAATAAATATTTGCAATATACTAATATATAAATGTGAAGGTAACTCTGTTTCTTTGCTACCTCTTCACGACCCAACGGCTGATCGGATCGTAATGAAATTTGGCATGGAGGCTATCTTTTGTCTGAAAAAATAATCTTGAAGGGGATGAACATAAAAAAAATACATACAGTCGAACATAAAATCTCTTTCTTTTTTGGAGTGGAATACATACAGTCGAACATAAAATCTCTTTCTTTTTTTGGAGTGGGTTAAAATTTTTGTTCATTTTATCATTTCCACATAATCTATACTTCTAAAAATAACTATATAATTATTTTATTAAAATTTTGTTTCAATTTTGAATTGTCAACTTTGATTGTCGTTTCCATAGTAACTATAAACTATAATAATAATAATAATGATACTGTATTTGAATCTTTCGATTATTACAGGAGTTGATATCAATACAAAATTCCAGAGATAGAGATTCTATTAAATAATGTATAGTAGAAACAAATTTTCGACAATAAACGGAATAAAATAATAATAATACTCGAGTTAATTTAAAAATTAACAAAAATTAAACAATAAATTCTGACTAACAAATACAACACATTTGTAGGAGTAAATTTATATTGGAAATCACAAACAAATGGAAATAAAAGTAGATATTTAAGGTACATTATAGAAAATCATCTGGATAGCAAAGAGACTTGTTCTATACATTATTCTTCCGTTACGAATGCTCTTAATTTAAGGGCATTAATGCAAAAAGCGAAAATTTAGTTTATCTTCTCAGAATTCAAGTAAGACAGCAATTCTGATATAGGGTTTCAAGATTCCTCCTTGATGTAGCTCCTTAAGTATGCTTTCCTTATGTTTTTTAGAATGGGGCAAATAAATAGGAAGTGTTCCAGCGTTTCGTTTTTCTGGAGGTTGCATAATTTACACTCAGCATCGCTATTCCAAATATAAAGGTAGCCACAAACTAAAAATCTTACTCTTAGATCCCCATCTAAGGTGCGAAGTTGATTGTGCGAAGTTGCACAAATAAACCAACAAATGACTTACAAACCACCAAATCATCAACAATATCAAAAGTTCCGACCTTATTTCCAAAACCACCAACAAAATCAAATTAACAAACCCATAAATGATCAAAATAACCCATTAAGAACGACCTATCCAACCCCAGTATACAGCAACTAGATTCGCAAAACCATTTCATACACAACAACCATCCATATTTTCACAACTATTCCAAACACAACAACCCAACAATCAATGATACCCACAACTAATGGATCAGGATATTCACGCAGACCACCTAGTAGACCATATAATAACTATTTCAAATTTCACAAGCCAAGAATTACATACAATTACCCAAACCGAAATATACGAAGATCAAAATTATCAGGAAGAGCACTACTCTTCATACACCCAAGACTACCAAAACTACGAACCACGATTAGACCAATATTACCACACAGACTTTGCGACAAATGCAAATTTAAACGATCCAGAAATTAACAAAAATTTCCAGAACAACACCACAGACAATCAGGATACCTAGATATAAACAAACATCGGAACAGTCTTCATACATTGTTGCGTAACTCAATAACGCCTATTTATAATTATTTACTTTTGACACTATTATAATTATCATTGAATGTATTTTGCAATAAAAAAAATTGCAATCACCAAATTTATTTATACAAAAATTCACTAGGCAACTTCTGCAAAATCAGCCTAAATGCATTTGTTATTGAAATTATTGAAGCACGTGCTACAACGTGCTACAAATAACTGGGTCGATTTTCGCAAATTAAAACAATTGTGAATCAACTCACAAACAGATTTAAAAAAAATAGATTAATAGATAATGGATTAATAGATATAATAATGAAGATATTATTCAACCGTCAAAACACCCATTGTCTAAAAGTCACAAACTCGGAGACATAAAAATTATTAATTCAAAGAAATTAAGCAGCGAATAATTATGTCCTGTGTAAAACAATTCAACTTAAAGTCAATAACTAACGAAGCGCTCTTTAATTTAATATTGAAATTATAGAGATATAGATTCTAGATTATAGATTCTAAATACAATCAGTCAAAATGTAAATTCAATTAGAATCAGATATCAATCCGATATTTAACAATCAAGTCTATTCAAATTTCAATAATCAATTCAGTCAAAATTAATTAAGTAATTAATAAATAAATTAAATTAAGTTTTTTTAAGTATTTTGTTTAATTTCTGACTTCCTTACCATTCTTGTAATATTAATTAACCAGAATATTACTCGTATTAAATTGAAAACATTTGGGAAATATAAAATTTTCCAATTGGCAGTGGTCAATTATTTGAGACGTCGAATATTTGAAATTAAACAAGCCTACGAAGTTGAACTTTAATCAACTGCTCTGGTGGCAGCGGACTTTCATCATATGCATCAACCAGTTTTGCGCCAAAGGGCGTAACATAAAATTGATGTCAACGGTGGGAATGCAACATAAAAATTGGTGGTGAGCATTGGGATTTTTCAACATGCTAGATTCAAGATCGAAAAATACCAATAGACTTAGTAAAAGAACAATTGTGTCAGCGATTCACTTCAGTGATTTGGTTGAAAAACGAACTCAGGTAAGTCAGAAGAAAAAACTTTCACTTACAATTATTTAATTTGATCTCATTAAATTCCAAAACTCAAAAACTTTCCAAACACAAAATCTCAACAAACAAAATCTCAACAATATCTAAATCTCCGAAATATCTTAATCTCAACAATATCTAAATATCATCAAACTTCAAAAATCAACAATACACAAAATATTTCAAATCCAAATAATTATAAATAAATTTTTTGTATTGTAATACTAATTCATATGAAATTCAAAACTCAACAATGTACAAAAGCATATTAATTCAAATAATTCTAATTCAATTTTTTGTATTGTTATACTAAATCATATGAAATTCAAAACTCAAAAATACACAAAATCCTACTAATTCAAATAATTTTAATTCAAATAATGTAATTCAAATAATTGTATTGTTATACTAAATCATATGAAATTTAAAACTCAACAATACACAAAATCATACTATACAATACAGAAAAATTCAAAATCTCCCAAATAATTTTTTTAGAATAATGTAAAAAAGGGTCGAGTTTGCGGGGAAATCCTTAATGTATGATAGCTGCTCCTTAAAAAGTGATGATATGAGATAAAGGACCGAGCTAATTACCAAGTGTGAGTGAAATGAATATAAATTTCTTATGTAAATTTTTCCTTAGAAAATTAATGAGAGGTAAATTGATTAAATGTAAAACAAATTTTTTTCTCTTAGTATGTTTTTAAAATTTTATAACGCGGCAAGTTTTAAAATATTTGAATCAAAAGAAAAATAAATTACTTTTTAAAGAGCACTATTACATTAAGGATTTTCCCGAAAACTTTGCCCTTTTTTTCCTTTTTTTTCAGCCGCATTTGGTATTCAAAAGTCAAGTTCGATAATATGTAAAATCGGCCAAGGGTAAAGGAGGATTTAGAGGAAGGGGGAAACACAAAATTTGGCCATACTAATCTATTTTATATAATAGTAAAAAAATTTTTTATAATTATGTATATACATAAGTAATATAAATATATTTATATATAAAAGTAAGTAAGAATAAGTACATATATTTTGTAGAAATAACATTACATCTTCTTAGTGGTTAATGTGGAAATTATAAATATCCATTTGCGGCAGCCGCCATATTTGATTGAGAATAACTAAATCGAAAAAATTCAATTTGCTTGACGCAACATCCGAAAAAATGGGAGAAAACAAAAAAATTTTCCTTATATATATTCAAAATTTAGCAACACACTAGTTTTGAGAGGTGTGCGCGATTTTTGAAAACTTTGTTGCTCCACTTCCAAAAATGCTAAAAGGATGCGGTTTTTTGCAATCGACGCAAAATTTCTGAAACCTTAAATAAGAATCTTTAATTTAATTTCCCCAACGGAAAATGTGGAAAACCAAAAATTAAATTTATGTGTTTAAGTTTAAGCCACTTACTGACACTTTAGAAGGATGCGAATTTTTGCATTCGATATAAGATATCTCAAAACCTATTTGTAGATCGAAAAAATTCAATTTTCAAAACGAAACATCCAAAAAAATGAGAAAAAACAAAAATTTGTGGTTATAATATTTTCTTCATAGTAGTTTGGTCAGATATAGGCAGTCGATTTAGAATATCGAATATGTTATTATGTTCATTGAACAATTCAAATAAAAATATCCATCCATTGTTAAGTTTGTCTCAATATGAGTATATTTATTCAAATATTATAAGCTTTTATTAGCGAATTTCCTCCAAAGGAAATGCAGCTATTGTTTTTGCACCAATGTTAGAATTTCGTAAAAATTTGCACAAATGTCCATCGATCCTACCTTTTAGATGTTAAAAACCACTATCGCCAAATTTATATATATATATATATATATGGCCCTTTTTTACATTTATGTTTTTTATCGGATATCATTGCTTTTTGAAAGATATATAAATATATATATATATATATATATATATATATATATATATATATGTATATATATATATATATATATATATATATATATATATATATATATATATATATATATATATATATATATATATATATATCTTTCAAAAAGTAGTAATATCCGATAAAAAACATAAATGTAAAACAGGGCCGAGTTTTCGGGGGGATACTTCATATAATAGTTGCTCCTTAAAAAGTGATGATTAAAGAGCCCATTAAAGAGCCGTGCTGTTTATAAAGTAAATAGCGAATATTGAAATGTAAGAATGTAAGTGCAAAGAATGTATGTTTTCTCTTACTATGTTTTTAAAATTTTATAACGCAACTATAATTTAAAATATTTGAATCAAAAGAAAACAAATTACTTGCCGCGTTGTAAAGTTTTAAAAACATACTAAGAGAGAACTTCTGTCGCTATTTACTTTATAAATAGCTCGGCTCTTTAATGGGATATCATCATATTTTAAGGAGCAACTAATGTATGAAGTATCTCCCCGAAAACTAGGCCCTTTTTTACATTTATGTTTTTGATCGGATACCATTCTATAATAAAAATATTCAAACTTGTATATATGTATATTTACGATGATTCATTCATGTGTAGAATAAATAAATACAATTATTATGTTTATGTTTATTTTAATTTAATTTTTTTTTTTTGAGGCAGGGAGGTGGGAAATGCATTGACGCACAGAGTGTGGGACTCCTGGCCAACCAGACTACCCACTCAAACCCACCCTCCTTTTTGGGGCTTCGAGAACCTGCTCATTAGCCCCTGCAGGTTAAAATAAAATAACAAAATCAAAACTTAACAAATCACAAAATATCACCACACTACCTAGTCAAATGAATTGATTAGGTAGGAAAAAAAATAACAAAAATAAACTATATATAAAAAAAACAGCAACAAAATATAAACAAGAACAAAATAACAACGTTGCAGTGAAGGTGTAGAAGGCCTTCACTGCAACAAATAAAAAAATACTTAGATAACAATAAAAACTTTTAAATCCTAAAAAATATAACAACGTGTAATAGTGTGGGTGTAAAGAGCCCACACTATTACAATAAAACTTAAAAACTATATGTAATAAAATGTGATATTGTGGGTGTAACGAGCCCATAATATCACAGATAAAATCAATAAATAATTTAAAAGCACAAAACATTTGAAAAGAAAATAAAATCCTACGAGGCTGTAAATAAAAACAAATAATAGAGACGACTTTTTAAAAACAAGAGATGTTTCCCCTAGAGTCTCCGTAGAAGGTAAGGTTCATTTAAAAATGTGATCATCCTCTTCACGGGGCTCGCATTATATGATAATGCACGTGCTACATTTTTTCGAAGCCGTAGTCTTTGCCGTAAAGGTTCAAAGACTACACATTCCTCAACAATATAGATTTTAGGTTGGCCTATTCGCAAACGCGTAAGGGCCACACTCTCTCTACGGCTCAGATCTACAGGTGCCGGCATCTTATTGATGCTTGGCTTGACCTGTTTGAGCATTTCCGTGAGGTTGTTCCACTCACGCTGCCATTTTTATAAATTTTGAAACGTATGCACACTTTCAGGTCCTCTGGGCGTATTGGAATTAGATCCAGGTGGTCTGAATCAGCCGCGGCCCGCGCAGCTTTAACAGCTACCTCATTCCCAAGTATACCCACGTGCCCTGACGTCGATACAAAAACGATAGACATGTGCTGGAGCACGTGTGGGTATCGCTTGGATGTTTTGCAAAGAGGGTCCCTTGAAAGCGTGCACATAAGTGCTTGCAGCACGCTCAACGAGTCGGAACACATGAGGAATGCATTGTGAAGGTTCGTAAACTCATATCGCAGCGCTTGCAAAATTGCATATAATTCAGCAGTGTATACGGATGCCTGTGGGAAGAGTGACTAAGTGTGTGAGCTATTGCCAATGGCAATAGTGCTCCCCACACAGAGTCATTGTATTCGCTAATAATTTGTTGAAAGCAGGTCCGATACTACTGGGAACTGGTCTCATCTTTACGGAGACCAACCAGGTCAAAGCGACACCTTACCTTTGGGGTCAGCCAAGGAGGTACTTCATGAAAACTATAGGGAAGTACCTGAGCGAATTGATGTTAACACTCTCTAAAAGCTTCTACGTTCGAACGGCCAGAGGTCTGGTGACCGTGGCACATCGCTCATAGAGTCTCCTCAGAAATCTGGATTTTCTGAAGAGAGCCGGGAAGTTGACACGACTGGGCTTAGCCCATATCCCGCGACATAATTGAGGAGCAGGCGCTCACGCCTCAACCTAAATGAGAGCAATCCCGACTCTACATATAGACTCATACAGGGACTCGTTCGAAAGGCTCCTGTAGCAAGTGGTGAATAGGATGCCTGTGTGGTGAATAGGATCTAGGATTTTGAGCGATGACATCCGGGCGGAGGAGAATACTACACAGCCATAATCCATCCTGGGCAGAACCAGCGATGTGTAGTGCCACAGTAGCATTTCCTGGTCCACACCCCACAATGTACCAGCCAATCCCTTAAGCACATTCATTGCCTTGCGACAACTCGCTGCCAGGGATTGCAGGTGTGGACGCCACGTTAATCTATTGTCAAAGGCAAGTCCCAGAAACCTAATAGAGTCAGCACATCCAAGGCGGGTACCCTTTAAGTAAAGGATCGGACCAGGATGTGCCTTACGTTTTCTACAGAAATGGACCACTTTAGTTTTAATTGTGGAGAACCGAAAACCAACACTTTCTGCTGAATGCACCACTTCGTTCATACCTTCCTGGAGTCTCGTTTCAATTTTATCCATTGATGGAGGTCCATAGAAAATTGCAAGGTCATCAACATACAGACATTGACCAATCGGGGCTTAAGCTGCGAGTGATTGACTGCTATAGCAAAAAGGGTTACACTAAGTGTCGAGCCCTGGGGAACACCATTCTCCTGGGAGTGGATCCCAGAGTCAGTGCCACCCACCCGGACCCGAAATTTCCGGTCACACATAAAACTTTGAATGAACTGAGGCAGAGATCCTCTTAGACCCCAGTCATGCATCTTAATGAGAATGCCATACCTCCAAGTCATATCATATGCTTTCTCCAGGTCGAAGAACACTCCCACAAAGTGATAGCCCTGGAGAAAGTTGTCGTGAATGGCATTCTCAAGGCGAACAAATTCATCTGTCGTCGAATGATATTGGCGGAAACCTGTCTGATATTTACTTATCAGATGATTAGTTTCCAGCCACCAGACGAGACGTCTGTTCACCATTTTTTCCCAATATCTTGCTGAAGCAGCAAGTCAAAGATATTGGACGGTAGCTTGATAGTTGCGATGAATCTTTATTCTCTTTAAGCAGCGAGATAATAATGGCTTTCCGCCATTGCTGAGGGTAAACGCTCTGCCGAAAAATATTGTTGTATAGATCCAGTAATCCGCACTTACCAGGATAAGGCAGATTCTGGATCACGGCATAATATATTGTATCGGGACCAGGTGATGTATCTTTTGACCCCTTTAGCGCCTCCAGTAGTTCTTGCATTGTAAAATCGTTGTTATACTGGAGGAATTCATCTGAGAAAAAATCAAGATCATCATGTTGTTCGTGATGCATCTTGATCCGCAGGAAATCCGGGTCAAAATTTTGGGAGCTGCAGACGCTAAACACTCAGCGATTTCGCCACGCTGCGATATGACTCGGCCATCCAAATTGAGGAGGGCAGGCGCCGGTGATGAGGAAAATTTCCCCGAAATTGCATCGCCCTCCTCCATACCTCCGAAAATGGTGTGGAGGTATTGATGGCCGAAACATATTGCTCCCAAGAGCCTTTTCTGATCTCGTATAATTCTGATTGCTATAGATCTTCTTCTTTTAAAGGCTATCAAATTTTCCTGCGTGGGGCGTCTTTTCAATTTGTTAAACGCCCTCTTTTTCTCTACAACCGCTACTCTCACGACATCATTCCACCAGGGAGCTTTTCTCTTAGGTGGAGTACCGGAAGACTTTCTTATAGCGTGTGTTGCTGCTTCAATGACTTTGGAGGTTATTTTACACATCCTCTTCTACGTCACCCCCCGAACGTGGGAACTTGAAAATTTTCCATGAAAGTGTCCCAGTTGGCTAGATGAAGACGCCATCTCGGCGACGTAGGATGTGGACACATTGGTGAGTTATGAGAAATTTTGATGGGTAGATGGTCACTCCCACAAGGATCAGGGAGTACCATCCATTCCAGTCGAGGAGCCAAAGCCGGTGAACATAGTGTCAGATCAATTGCTGACATCTCACCAGTTCTGGCGTTTAATCGTGTTTTCTCACCGGTATTTAAAAGAAACGTGTTTGACTCAAAAAACTTTCGATGAGTCTCCCACATGCGTCTCTATGCTCATAGCCCCACAATTGACTGTGAGCATTAAAATTACCTAGCATCACAAATGGTTGTGGAAGTTGCAAGGTTAAACGTGCCAGATCTTCGATACTCCAATCAAAGTCCGGCAGATAGATTGTGCTTACTGTGAGTTCGAGCGATCCGTATATTCTATAGCTTGTAGGGGGGTGTCAAGGCGAAGGGCCTGGTAAGATAGGCTTTGCCTTATAAATATTGCGACACCTCCCCTTGCTCGAACATCTGGCATAACATCTCGCCGGCGGACGGTATAACCCTTCAGGGTATATGTCTCCGCCGGTCTAAGATGTGTTTCTTGTATACACACACAAAGGTGTATGCTCTGCAAGAAGCATGTTTAGCTCAAAGTAGCGTTGTTTAATACCATTGCAATTCCACTCTAATATATTTACCATTTCTATTGGCTAGGATGAGTTGCCCCAGGAAGTTGTGGGATCACTTCCTGGGTTTCCCTACGGCCAGCCTCGTTTATCCCTTCTGGTCGTCTCCTTGTCGGAGAAAGTGACGGAATCTGAATCCATCTCTGACGTCACCCTGTAGGAGACGACGACCCTTTTTTCACGATCCCGGAGGCTACTCGAGCGCAGCTTGCGCTGGGCTACCTCCCGGCATTTTGAAGCCGGAGGCCTGGACATCTCCGTCTTCGTTGAGCTTCGTTGACTGGTTGCCACCTCCGAAGCTGTTGCATTCGGTTTTAAGGGTCTCTCTCTTACGTTTCGTGGTTTTTTTTGGAAGAACCTGAATAGGCCCCTCCGCAGACGTTTTAATCACATTATCTGGCCTTGCTGATGCTTGGTCTTCATTTTTTTTTTCTAAACTCGCTGATGATTTCATCATCAGCGAAGCAACTTCTTTAGCCAAAGTTGAAGCGTCAGCTGAAGGGGCGGGAGTAGCTGAGACGGCAGGCTGGGAGGAAGGGCCGGAGCCCATTACCCTCCTGTGCGCCTCAATATAAGTGAGCTTAACCAGAACTCTCACTTTCTGGATGGCCATTTCCTCTTTGTGTTTGGGAGTTTTGCTAAATTTTGCTGAAGGTAAGTTGGAGGAGAGGTGTGTCTTTCTACTCACCATCTTGCCTCCACTTAATCCTTCGGGTCTCAATATACCCTGGTCGGACAAATTCTCGACTATGTCTTTGATGGAGCAAATCATGAGGTCTCTGCAAAAGATCATCCCCTGGGAACTATTTACAGTTCCACGGGGTGACACTTCCACCTCATGATCGCCTAGCATCTTCAGACAGAAATGTTTTTAATTTGTGGATTTGTCGCCGAAAGTCTCGACCAACAACCCGTTGTTTTCTTTTTTAACGTCTTTAAGACATCCAACAGCCTCGTACAACCTCTCACCGACTTTAAGTCGCTTGAGTCACCCTTCCTCATTATTAAAAAATACTTCACGATACTTTGCCTGTGGGAACCTGGAAGCAATGCCAGGTTTCCGCGATTTTTCCTTTTATCTTTAGGGGGGTTTAGTCCCCCCGACGTTTTGGTTATAAACGGGACGCCGCCCGGGCTTCCTTTTACGGAAGGTAGCATTTCCGTTTGGTTTTGGGATAATATAATTTCCATAAAATAGTTTTAAACCAGCCATCGTGTGCAAAGGGGCGGGCTGGAATAGCCGAGAACGGATATACTCTCGGACTTTATTAGCCCTACCCCAGTACTTGGGGCCCGACCTCCACTTTACCAGTCCATGAATACGCGGACGGGCTGGAACTCACCCGAAGCAATGCAGATTCCGATCTCTGCATCCATTGCACTCTATCCTACCAAGGACCGACGTGGCTGGTGGCTAAGCCCCGCACACCCTGCCTCGGCAGAGCAAGCTCACATAAGATATCGGAGAAACCGAGGCCCTCAGCTCCACTCGACCACTCCCAGCAGGGATGCACGGGAACGCCAGTTAAAAGCCTTCAACCAAGACAATGTCGGCCAGATGACATGGCCGACAAGTAATGCTGAGACAGTGCACGAACACCGCACACCGAAACCAACGATGACGATGATGACAACGCGCGACATCCGCACACTGATCCCAACGTTGAGAAGTTTGGGCCGTAAGCTTCCCCTCATGCTGGCTTGCAGGCTAGGTACTTGGCCACGGCAAGGTGGACCCACGGGAGGGTATATGTTTATTATTATTATTATTATTTTTAAAATAACAATTTGCTATAGTTAAGACTCTTCATAATGGTGACATATTTGTCAAAATTTAAAGATTCTAAAATTTTTTGATTTCAATTTTAACAGGGATACGCGTAGGGTGATGATGGGAGGGCCATGTCTGTTTTCCACAGATGTTGACCAGCATGTCTTTCCATATTTCTCTGTCTCTAGCCATATGCACTATTTCACTAGCGTTTAAGTTTGTTAGTTGTAAACTGTCTAAATAACTGAAACGTTTTTTCCCCGTACCTTTTTCCCTTCAAACTTTCCTGTCAAATATATCATCTCTAATCCGTTATTTCTAATTCTATGACCTAAGAATGATAAATGCCTACGAAGCATATGAATTAATATTTCCTTTTTAACATTAGCCTTTTTTAGTACTTTTTCATTTGTCACATAATCATTCCACTTTATTTTAAATATTCTTCTCCAACACCAAACATCAAATGATTCAATTGACTTCTTTAAATTTTTATTAATAGTCCAGCTTTCGTTACCGTTTGCCAAGGTTGACCACAGGATTTTATTGAGCTTGTTGAAATTAACTTTGGCTATTGAGATTCGTCTCTTAATTTTGTTATTGAATCATCCGTCATTCGATATCAGGCACCTAGATAGAAATGTTTGTCGTCAAATTTAACGAGGGTATTATCGATTCTAATATTATAAGGTTGTAATGTAGTTACCCTTGGTTTTGATATGACCAAGCCTATGGTTTGGTTTGGATTTATAATCATACCTACTGCTTTGCTTAGTTCATTCACCTTATTTATTAATGATTGTAGTTTATGTTCACTATCAGCTATTAAAATAGTATAATCTGCATATCTCAGATTAGTAACATTTTTTTCACCTATTTTATTCCCTTCAAAACTAGTCAGCTCACCAAATACACTTTTCGTATACATGTTAAATAGCAAAGGTGACAGAATGCATCCCTGTCTTACACCTTTCTCAATCGGTATTTCCTTTGATGAAATATTTTCTATATTTATTACCGCAGTTTGTTTCCAGTACATATTGACAATTAACGTAATATCTCTTGAATCTATATACATTTTTTCTAACATTTCTATTAGTATTCTGTGATTCACCAAATCAAATGCCTTTGAATAATCCAGAAAGCACAAATATATGTTCTTCTGTACCTCTATACCTTTTTCAATTACTCTACCTAATGAGAATAGCGCATTTATAGTGCCCATACCTTTTCTGAATCCAACTTGCTCCTGACCAATTATAGAAGATAATTTATTTTTGTTTCTCTCAAACAATATTCTGGTTATTATTTTCATGAATTTGTTTATAAGATTAATTGTTCTATAATTTTCGCATTCATTAGGATTTGATTTTTTAGGTATTGCTATTACTGTCGACTTTATACGCTTTTTAACAATACGCGTAGGGTATTGTTTTAAAGAACTACTTTTAAGGACATGAAACATACTTTTATAAATTTTTTGATGAATAGATTTTAGAAATTACTCGAATACAAGTTGTTTTGTTCTTAGAAGGATATCTTATGGTGATGCATATCTTAATCCCAGACCATGATCGTTCAGATTTTTACAAAAAAATCTGTCTCTATTGATTAACCAATAAAACCTTTTTACTCTTGATACATTATTTCCAAAGACTATGTTTCTCAAAAAAAGCAATCTTAGCCAAAATAGACTTATTTACACAGTTTTAATGCTCTGTTTTCGACAGCGGAAAAGTTCAAATGACCTTGAAGGTCCTTGTGTTCAGTTGAAAGTTCATTCTGATCAGTTTTACCAAAAATGAAATCCAAATTTCCTTGAAGAAATATTCAGGTCTTGTTTAAATTAAGCATTCTGTACAAATATAAATATAAATATGATATGATTTATGTTATTCAAAATTTCGATGTTGTTTTGTTATTGTATTTAATATTATTATCAGTAATTATATTTTTTTGTATGCAAATATAACAAAGATAAGTAATATATTTTTTAACAGTGTAAAATGAAATGGAATTATAAACTTAATTTTTTTTTTGAGAACAAAAATTTTATATTTGCGTGTG
This sequence comes from Nineta flava, assembly GCA_963920215.1. NCBI lineage: Eukaryota > Metazoa > Arthropoda > Insecta > Neuroptera > Chrysopidae > Nineta > Nineta flava. Next base: position 65,368,573 of record OY986040.1, read on the forward strand.
TATTAAACAGAATAAACCTTTAAAAAATATATGTAATGTAAATACGAGGCCTGTCGAACAGTATCCGACCTACCTTCATATTTCCGGTTTCCCACAGCGATGTTTCCACTTTCCGAAGCAATCCTGGAGGTCAGTTTTTGCAACAGCCTTAAGTATCCTTGTTGCATTATCTTCAACCCTCTTTTTGCCGTTGAACCGGTGTTCTTTGCGCGGTTTTTTGAAATTCGAAAACAACCAAAAGTCACAGGGAAATATTTTGGTGAGATTTTTGATAAGTGCCTGATTCGGTTCAGGTCGCTTCATTTTTTTTGAACGGGAGTTTACAATATACAGTGCATAGAGTTTGTGTTGCCGTTTCGTTTTCGAAATAAAAATAATATAAATATAATAATATCTAGTTTAAGGGGCATTTGACCTTCGTACTTACAGTGCATCACTTTCAACACGGGATTTTCCCAGATTTGCTGAAAATAGCTGTGGTTAAATTTCTGTATAAAAAAGGAGACTTCTGTATAAGAAAGGAAAAATTGGTTGATAATTATCGTCCAATATCTTTATTGAGCAACGTCTAAAAAATTTTTGAAAAAATTTTACACAAAAGAGTAAATGCATATTAGCTAAATTCAATTTTATATCAGAAAACCAACCTGGCTTTTTCCCAGGATGTTCAAGAAATTTAGCTATTTTCAAAGTAATTAATCAGATTTTAAACTCTTGGAATCGGGACTATCTTAACGCTTTAGCTGTTTGATCTATCAAAAGCATTTGATTGTGTGGATCACGACCTTCTATGTGATAAACTATATCACTTTGGCTTTCGCGGAGTGACATTAAAATTATTCAGTTTATATTTGTTAAATCGCTCACAGACTGTGCAACTTAACCAATTTGATAAAAACTACATCAAAGTGATCCTTTCTGAAAAAATCATAAAAAATGGTGAGCCACAAGGATCAATTCTTGGGCCTTTGCTTTTTATATTATATATTAACGTTCTTGCATTGTCTGAGCCTAACTCAATTTTGTTCGCTGATGACACCGCTGTTGCTTTCGAACAGTTGAGTGAAGGTAGTTCGAAGGCCTCTATATCGGAATCATTAACATCGCTATCTCAATGGTGCACAAAAACTAGCTTGAAGCTGAACATAGAGAAAACCCAATACATAATGTTCGGTGATTACGGGCCGCTTAAAACTAGTTTAGAAATTCCATCATTTGGTAATATTTGTTTCTGTGATCAGGTAAAATTTTTGGGCATTCATCTTGATAAGAATTTAACTTGGAACAACCATATAGATCAGGTGACACCAATAATTAGTAAATACACTTATCTTTTGCGCATGACAGAGATACGGTATCAAAATCAATTTTACTCAGCATATACTACGCGTATATTGAAAGCAATATGCGATATGGAATTATGTTCTAGGGAAATTCTCCTCGTGTAAAAAATTTATTTATTGCACAAAAAAGATGTTTAAGGGCGATGTTTGGCATTAGCCAACGATCTTCTTGTAAACTGCTATATAAAGAAAATAAGATCCTTACTTTATATGATTTGTATGTAATACATAATGTTCGGTGATTACGGGCCGCTTAAAACTAGTTTAGAAATTCCATCATTTGGTAATATTTGTTTCTGTGATCAGGTAAAATTTTTGGGCATTCATCTTGATAAGAATTTAACTTGGAACAACCATATAGATCACGTGACACCAATAATTAGTAAATACACTTATCTTTTGCGCATGATCAGAGATACGGTATCAAAATCAATTTTACTCAGCATATACTACGCGTATATTGAAAGCAATATGCGATATGGAATTGTGTTCTAGGGAAATTCTCCTCGTGTAAAAAATTTATTTATTGCACAAAAAAGATGTTTAAGGGCGATGTTTGGCATTAGCCAACGATCTTCTTGTAAACTGCTATATAAAGAAAATAAGATCCTTACTTTATATGATTTGTATGTGTATGAATGTTCTGTATTCTTTAAACAATATTCCGACCTTTTCTTTGTGTAACTATACAGATCATCAACACGATACTCGTAATAAAAATAAATTGAAGATAAATGCATGTACATGAATAAAATCGTTAAAAGGGCCCCCCAATTCTATCATTAGAATTTTTAACATGATACCAGATAATATTAAACATCTACCATTTCACCTATTTAAGAGGAATTTGAAAAAGTTTATACCTGGAATTTTTATTCTGCAAATGAATGGATCTTAAAATCAACATAGTATTATAACATTTTCTAGTATTTTTATTGTATGACGTTTTGTACACCTGGTATTGGTCAAAAACAAATAAATAATATTATTATTGTTTCCTTTTTTCAAGGCTGAACCCGATTAGTTTACCGCACGGATATTATTATTTCTCTTTTCTTTTTTAATTCAAGGCTGAGCCCGAATAGTTTACCGCACGGACATAGGCAAGTGATGGTAAACTGCTTTTATGTAAGTGTTTGTTTTATATCTGTATGTGTGGGATGCCTTGTGATTGTTGAACACCAAGATATCTGTAAAATTCTCCCCTCTCCATGGGGATAAAGAGACCACCATTTCGTTGGTTATATTCAACAGGCCTTCCTGGGTCACACCGTTTGGTGTGTGTGGTGATGGTCGTGTTATTGTGTGTTAAATGTAGTGTGGTTGTCCATAATGACATGGCGTGTGTTAAAAATTGTATAATGTGTTCGTCAATTTTGTATTAGGTCAATATTCTTTGCAGCCAGGCATGCGGCACGGAATCAAATGCTTTTTTGAATTCTATGTAAGCTGTGTACATGTTTCTGTTGTTGTGTTTGGCCTGTTCCGTCACCACCGAGTCTATAATGAGTTGCTCCTTACAGCCTCTCGATAGTTTCCGACAGCTCTTTCGTTCCTCAGCGAGGATGTTGTTGTCTATAATGTGTGTGTAAATTTTGTGTGTGATGAATGTAGTGAGTAACTTGTATAGTGTAGATAGGCATGTGATGGGTCTGTATTTGGTTGGATTTATTGTGTCGTTATCCTTCGGAATCATGTAAGTGATGCCATTCATTAAGAAAGGAGGTGTTGTGTGAGGGTGTTGTATGAACTGTGTAAAATGTCGTGTGTGTAAGTAAAGTGTTTCAGCCAATAGCTGTGTATTTGATCCACTCCAGGGCTCTTCCAATTGTGTAAGTGTTGTGTATGTCTTTTTTAGTAATTGTTGTTTGTGTCATGTGTATAATATTATTTGATCTCGTCTTCGATCCAACAGGTTTCAACATTGTGCTGAACTCTCTCGGAACACACCAATATGTAAAAAGTGAGTGTTCTGTGGGTGGTTGTGTGTCGTGTTGTGGTGCGTTGTTGTGTGTGAGTGATTGGTAGAAAAATTTTTGGTTGTGTTGGAAATGAGTGTTGTGTATTTTGCGTGTGTGTGCAGCTTTGTTTGGTTTGAATCTTGTTGAGTATACTGTGAGTTTTTGATGCAGTGTATCCCTAAATTCCTCTAAAGCTGTGTTAAGTTCATCGTATTTGGAGTGTATTTTGTATGTTGTTTTATGTTTTGTATGTGTTTGGTGAGTTTTTGTGTACGTGTTCCTTGTATGTATTGTGTGATCCGGCCTAGATCCCGCCTAATACTCGTAATACGAAAATTTAAACGTTTTTCCCAAGCCGGTGTGCGTGTTTGTGTAGTGCGTGTGTTATGTTATATGTTATTACACCTAACTGCTGCAACAGCTCCGCAGTAAATGATGTTGTGTAAGTCTGTAAATGTTGTGTCCTGTGATGAGTATTTTGGTAAAATGTAATTGTTAAGTGTGGTGACTATGTTGGTGAGACTGCTTAAATAGTGTTGTTTAAGTAGTTTGTGTTTCTTGTAGGGTCAAAATATGTGAACTCCACCAATGCAGTGTTGAGTGAAGTTTGGATGTGTGTGATGGATGTGACATCGTTGTTACTGTTATTATTGTTGTCAGTTTCGGCTGTTTGTGTTGTCTGCGTACGCTTGTGTATTATGTCTGTGTTGTGTATGGTGTGTAGTTGGTGGTGTACTTGTTGTCTAATTTGGTTTTGTATTGTGAGGGGAATGAGTGTATGTGTGATAATTGTGCGGCGTTGAACGGCGAGTCGGTGTTGTGTGATGTATGTAAGGTTTGTGTATTTTTATGTGAATTGTTGGTGTAGTGTTTGTCTGTATCCGGTTTTGTCCTGTTCAAGTCGGGTCACTTCCAGGTAGGTTCGCAGTATGAACTGATTCATTTCATCTGTCCACTTCAGGCGCCTCCTGGAAGTATTGTCTGTGGTGGCCATTTCCCATTGCGGTAATGGAACAACCAGACAAATCGTCACGGGTGTCTCGTTCGTCGTCGGCTGTAACTTCTTGAGTGATGGATGGCCGCCTGATCACCAACTCATCACCACCGGGTCGCACACTGTCACATCAAGCGGTGGCTCTATACGTGCCCTGGCGATAGCCCCCAGACAGCGGCTTTTGTAGCTGTCTTTCACCATAAAGATCGGTTGGCTCGGGCCCCGGGAGTGCCAATTCTCGAATAACTGGGGCTGTCAGTTATCCCCATGTGAGGTTATTATTATTATTATTGTTCGTTTTTTCTTTTTTCAAGGCTGAGCCCGATTAATTAGTGTACCGCACGGACATAGTCAAGTGACGGTAAACTGTGTTTTTTATTTTTTTTGTTCTAGTCTGCCATGTGAACCGGATAATGTTTGTGAGTGTGCGTGTATATTTTTAAGGGTGTTGGTGTTCTTGTAGTATGTATAATTGTATGTATGTATATTGTGTCTACGACATTGTCTTTTGGGTGGTTTGTGTGGTGTTGTATTGTGTTGTGTTCGCTTTCGTGTTCGATGAGCGATTGGGGTGTTGTCCGTCGGTTGTGAGTAGTGCGTTATTTGGTCATGTGTGAGTCGTGTTAGTGTTACAATGGGTGAAGTGTTTTGTGTTTGCTTTGAAATATCGGATGGTGATGATATTTGGTAATGTGAGAGGCTTGTTAACCGAGCAATGTGTGGCATGTTATTTGTTTCGTTTCGATGTAACGGGGGTGGTGCGTGTATGAGTGCTGTTGAAGTAATGATGCTGCATGGTGATGGGCTTGTTTCTTGTATAGTGTTTTGTGTTTAGTTTGGAGAATGTGGTGATGGTGCGTCTGTGAGTGTTGTTAGATATTCTGTGTTGTATCGTGTATATTTCTTGTTCTGTATTTTGCATTTATTATTATTATTGTTTCTTTTTTTCAAGGCTGAGCCCGATTAGTTTATTATTATTATTACGTATCGCAAAATCAGAGCACATTTGACACCACAATATCTTCTGAACGAAAAGAGCTACAGTGTTGTGTTTTCAAATATAAACTATTTAGGGAACTATAAGAGAACAATATAAGAGAACAAGTTTTTGCTTTTCATTAAGAAATATACGGTTAAAAAGTTATTCCGGTTCAAAAACCGTAAAATATCGGGTACGCCCATAATTTTTATTAAACAGGATAAAAACGTAGGGCCTACACCAGACATCCTTTTAAAATGATATTTGGCATATAGTTAGGTCTAGTACCCAAGGCGCAGGGAAAAGCATGAAATCACGAAATTTTACATCGGGAAATGTGAAAACGTTTCCATTTTTGTTTTGATAAAATTAACAAAGGAAATATTGCTGCTCTATGATTGGTCCATATTTCAATATTTATAGTAAAATGTTAACATACACCTCTTGTGAGATTTGTGCACGATTTTTAAAACTTTGTTGCTCCACTTCCAGAAATTCTAGAAGGATGCGGTTTTTTGCAATCGACGCAGAATTTGTGAAACTTTAAATAACAATCTTTGGGAAAATTTAATGTTCCCAACGGAACATATGCAAAAATTAAATTAAGTATTTGTGTTTAAGTTTATGCCATTTCCTGATATTTTATAAGGATGCGAATTTTTGCATTCGACTCGGGATATCTCAAAACCTATTTGCAAATCGAAAAAATTCAATTTTTCCAACGCAACATCCAAAAAATGGGAAAAAACAAAAATTTGTGGTTATAATATTTTCTACATGGTAGTTTGATCAGATATAGCCAGTCGATTTTGAATATCGAATATGTTCTTATGTTCATTGAACAGTTCAAATTAAAATATCCATCCTTTGTTAAGTTTGTCTCAATACGAGCACATTTATTCAAAGATTATAATGCTTTTATTAACAAATTTCCTCCAAAGGAAATGCAGCTGTTGTTTTTGCACCAATGTGGGAATTTCGTAAAAATTTATACAAACGTCCTTCGATCCTACCTTTTAGATGTTAAAAACCACTATCGCTAAAATTTATATATAAATATATATATATATATATATATATATATATATATATATATATATATATATATATATATATACATATATATATATATATATATATATATATATATATACATATATATATATATATATATATATATATATATATATATATATATATATATATATATATATATATTATATATATATATATATATATATTACCTTTCAAAAAAGGTGATATCCAATCCAAAACATAAATGTAAATTGGGCTGAGTTTTCGGGGAGATTCTTTATATAATAGTTGCTCCTTAAAAAGTGATGATATTCCAATTAAAGAGCCGAGCTATTTATAAAGTAAATATCAAAAACTGAAATGTAAGAATGTAAGTGCAAAGTAAAATGAAAAAAAATATTTGGTAGAAAAAATTCATAAGGTAATTTCGTAAGTTTTCTCTTAGTATGTTTTTAAAATTTTATATCGCGCCAAGGTATTTGTTTTCATTTGATTCAAATATTTTAAATTAAAACTTGCCGCGTTATCAAATTTTTAAAACATACGAAGAGAAAACTTACGAAATTAACTTACGAATTTTTTCAACCAAATATGTTTTTTCATTTTACTTTGCACTTTCTTACATTCTTACATTTCTGTTTTCGCTATTTACTTTATAAATAGCTCGGCTCTTTAATTGGGATATCATCACTTTTTTTAAGGAGCAACTATTATACAAAGTATCTCCTCGAAAACCCTGCCGTTTTTTATATTTATGTTTTTGATCGGATATACATATATTAAAAATTTCAACATATTTCTTGTTTTTCTCTTTTGAACAGTAAAATACTTACAAAAACATATTTTGACATTATTTTTTTAATTTACAATTCATATTTTGTATATTTATTTATTTTCATATATATAACATTGTGTATAATATTTATTTATATAGGGTGATTTATTTAACTTCGAAACATTAAATTACTTTGGAACTCATAATAGCTTTATTCATTTTGAAAATAGCTTGAGTGTATAGCCCAATATAGCGGGAAGTGGTTTTTCGAAAATATGCTTCGGGTGAAACTTATTCATTATAATTATACTAACAACATTTATTCGAAACATTTTCCCAAAAACCGAATGAAACAAACACAAATCCAGTAAAAAAATATTGAAAAATCATGGCTAGTTTTGTAGCCTGCATAAACCAGAATGTATGTATTCTGTCGGACAGTCAAGCTGCTTTAAAAGCCTTGTCTGGAACTGAGGTCACCTCAAGGGTAGTCAAGGATTGTCAGGAGGAACTTCTGAAACTGGCAAAACGGAATATTGTTTAATTGATCTGGGTGCCGGGTCATAGTGGTTTCGAAGGAAACGAAAAAGCTGGCTCAGAGCATATCTTTTGAATTCCAAGGACTGCATGTAAACAGGTGATCAACAAGTGGTCAAATGCTAAATACCGTGATCACTGGGAAAAAGTACCGTGGCAAGAGCTCGGGAAGGTAAAGCTTCAGAGTGCAACAAAGAGGCTATCTCTCGATGCACTGAGGCTGAACAGGATGCAACTGCGGAGGGTTACCGGATTCATTACTGGACATTATCCCCTGCGGAAGCATCTACACAAAATAGGAATCCAAAACAGGTCCATTATGTGCAGATTGTGTGGTGAGGAGGTAGAAACATCCAGCCATTTAATCTATGACTGGAAACTTCTAGGTTATAGCAGATACAGGATATTCGGTGCATCTCACCTCGAATATATGAACCATCGGGAGGACCTTATAAGCAAACTCCAGGCTATTGCTAACATATGGGAGAAGCGAGTCTCGTCGGACTGAGGGAGAACGGGGAGCACAATGGACTATAAAGTCGAAGTGCAACAGTTTTTACCCCTATATTAATCAATCAATCAATCAAACCAATCAACACACATTATTAAAGAGGGGTATTTTTAAATTTACTATAGAAAACTAATCGAAGGAATTTAATTCACACTAAGTTTTTGATCACTTTGAGTTCGTTTTATCGGTTTAATATCGGCTGTTATGAAGATAAGTTTATTCATTTCACTATTCACCTTTCGTTAATTTTTCAAAGAAAACCAAATAAGACATTTTTACTTTAGAAAAAATAAATCAACCATTTTAAGGCCGTTCATGTGCTAAATACAGTTAAATAAAATTCTACAACCTCTACAAAGTATATCTTTTTTCATTGTAAATTAAAATTAAGACTCATTATTAAGTAAAACAAAATTTGAAGTAACAATGGCTACGAACATCTCAAATATTTGTATTATTTAATAATGAGTTTTAATTTCAATTTACGATGAAAAATGATAAACTTCGTAAGTAATGAATGAATGACCCATTAAATTATAAAATGTAAAAATCATTAGTTTAGTCATACCAATTTTTGTATATTTGTAAATTTTAGTATAATTAATTGTAACGTTTGCCAATGTCTAATTGTCGCGGTATCTAGGCTCTCATTTTTTTCTTTCAAAAAGGAGCTCTGTCGAATCTACTACACATTCTAATACTCGAACCAAAAAACAAAAAAAACAAAGTACTGAATTTTGTTCAAAAATTTTGTTATATACAACAATACTAATTTTTATTCACAACACAACAATGGTAATTTTAAACCACATTACTGTTTTTACCAAACCTTTCGGACTGAATTTAAGAACTGACTCCTGGATTGGTAGAATCGTGCCTTTATATACTGTCAAAATCTAAACATGTTCAAACGAATAACAAAAATAACAAAATGATTTTTTAGGGTGCAAAATTTTTATGGGTAGAATTTTGAGGGTTTTTTTCGGGGGATGATTATTTGGGGTAAGTGGGTTCAGGATGGTAGGTTTGGGGAGAATGCGCATAGATAGGTCTCACATTACCGTTTTCAAGGGTAGCGATGAAAAAAAATTTCGTTTTTCGAATCAACCAATTAATTTGCAGTTATTCTGAGTTGAATACAAAAAACCGCATATTATCAAGTTTATCCAATAACCTCATTGGAGGTTTAAAGAGCAACTATTATACAAAGTATCTCCTCGAAAACCCCGCCGTTTTTTTATATTTATGTTTTTGATCGGATATACATATATTAAAAATTTCAACATATTTTCTTGTTTTTCTCTTTTGAACAGTTGAATACTTACAAAAACATAAAAAATTGGTGGAGAAAAAAAACATGAAGAAATTCTCCACCAAATGCAAAAAATCCTATTTTTCTACCATGAATAGAAGTTAAAACGGTAGCTAAGGGAGTTGTTTTACAATTTTTTACGGGGTAGCGATGAAAAATTTTAAATTTTACGAATTACAGTCATAATTTATATTTATTTAGCGTCAAATGCAAAAAAACGCATCTTTCTAGTATGTATAGAAGAAAAAGAGCAGTTTTGTTTGTTTTTCCAATTTGCGAAGGATTGCGATGGAAAATTTACTTTTTTGAAATAATTCTGTTGTTTTAAAGCTGTTCCACGTCAAATGGAAAAACCCGATCTTTCTAACATGAATAGAAGTGAAAACGGCAATTTATGGATTACTTTACCTTTTTTGGGGGTTGCGACGTGAATAATGAAAAGTATTCTGTAATTTAACTTTATTTCGGGTCGATTGTTGAAAATTCCATCTTTCTAGCATGAATAGAAGTTATAAGGGTAGCTTAAGGGGTGATTTTCCCAATTTTTAAGGGGAAGCGATGTGAAATTTTAACTTTATCGAATGATCTTATTTTGTAGCTATTTAGCGTCGAATACAAAAAATCGCAAACTTCTAACATGTGGAGAAGAAAAGAGGTGGTTTTTAACAACCATTCGTCGCAACCCATTTGCAACCCATTTGAGAAGGGTTGCGCCGAAAAAATTTAAGTTTTTAAAATAATCCTGGTATTTAAACCTGTTACACGTCGAATGGAACAAAACCGATCTTTCTAACATGAATAGAAGTGAAAAGGGCTGTTTAGGGATGTTATTCCCATTTTCGGTGGGTTGCGATGTAGGTAATGAAACTTTTCAAAGTATTCTATTAATTTGATTTTATTTCGGGTAGATTGAACAATCCATCTCTCTGGCATGTATAGAACTGAGAAACGTAATTTGGGGGGGAGGGTGTTTTTACGATTTTGCTGGAATTAACAATGAAAAATTTTAAGTTTTTCGAAAAAACTTCTTAATTTGTAGCTATTTAGCGTCGAATCAAATAATTCGCAACTTTCTAGCATGTAAAGAAGAAAAGGGGTGATTTTAGGGGCGTTTCATCCAATTTCGAAGGGTTGTAATGGAAAAATTTACATTTTTCTAATAATTTTGTTAGACATTATATCGAACCTATTCCACGTCGAATTGAATAATCTGATCTTTTTAACATAAACATAAATAAAAGTTAAAAGGGCAATTTTAGGGGTGTTATACCCATTTTCAGGAAGGTTTCAATGTAGATAATGAAATTTTTCAAAGTTTTCTGTTAATTTTACATTATTTTGGCTCGATTGGTGAAAATCCTATCTTTCTAGCATGTATAGAATGAAAAATGTAATTTTGTCGGGTGTTTTTCCGATTTTCCGGAGGGTTGCAATGAAAAAGTTGAAGCTTTTTATAAATACTTCTTAATATGTAGCTATTTAGCGTCGAATGCAAATAACCGCATCTTTCTAGCATGTATAGAAGAAAAGGGGTTGATTTAAGGGTGTTTTTCCCAATTGCGAAGGGTTTTGATGAAGAAAATTTACTTTTTTCAAGTAATTCTTTTGTTTTCAACTTGTTCCAAGTTGAATGGAAAAAACTTGATCTCTCTAACATGAATATAAGTGAAAAGGGCAGTTTTATGGGTGTTTATTCCAATTTCGAAGGGGTTATGATGGAAACATTTACGATTTTGAAATAATTTTGTTATTTTGAACCTATTCCACGTCGAATTGAAAAACCTGATCTTTCTAACATAAACATAAACAAAAGTGAAAAGGGCAGTTTGAGGGTTGCTATTCCCATTTTCGGGGAGGTTTCGATGTAGATAATGAAATTTTTCAAAATTTTCTGTTAATTTTACGTTATTTCGGGTTGAGTGGTGAAAATCCCATCTTTCTAGCATGTATAGAATGAAAAATGAAATTTTGTCGGGTGTTTTTCCGATTTTCCGGAGGGTTGCAATGAAAAAGTTGAAGCTTTTTATAAATACTTCTTAATATGTAGCTATGTAGCGTCGAATGCAAATAACCGCACCTTTCTAGCATGTACAGAAGAAAAGGGGTTGTTCTAGGGATGTTTTTCCCAATTTCGAAGGATTGTGATGAAGAAAATTTGAATGGAAAAATTTTCGTTGAATGGAAAAAATCCGATCTTTCTATCATGAACAGAAGTGAAAATGGCAGTTTTAAGGATGTTTTTCCATTTTCTGAATGGTTGTGATGTAGGTAATGAAATTTTTCAAAGTTTTCTGTTAATTTGACTTTATTTCGGGTCGATTGGTGAAATTTCCGAGCGGTTGCAATGAAAAAATTGAAGTTTTCCGATTTTTCTCGTCAGTTTCAAGCAATTTCGCGTCGAATACAAAAAAACGCATCGTTCTAGCATGTCTAGAAGTGGGTTAGGTTTTGGATAGATGAGTGAATGAATGAGTGTGTAAGCTTCTCTTCTAGCTTTATAGTATACTAGATTCGATTAATCCATAATCCCAAATATTTCTATTGTAATGAATGTGAAAAGAAATTTTTCCGTTCGAAAACAACCATTATTGAGAGTATTTAAACAATTTCGCTATTAAAATGGGGTCAAATTTAACTGTGCAAAAATTGTATTTTAACAATCAGTACAACGAAGAATTCAATAACAAAAATCTTCAGAATTGATCAGACTAGATTTTTATACGATATTATTCTATACGATATTACTATTACACGGTATTATCCTATGCTATAATATTATTTAAAAAGTCTGTGTATATATATTAACATATTTTTATGAGTCAGACAACTGATACTGAATTGTGTATACTGAATTGTTATATCCGATATTGTAATGACGGCAATTTTGTCAAAATTTAAAGATTCTAAAATTTATATATATATATATATATATATATATATATATATATATATATATATATATATATATATATATATATATATATATATATATATATATATATATATACCTACATTTGTCAAATTCTTTTACGAAATTCCAACATTGGTACAGGTGAAACTAAATAAAATATCTAAATAGATAATGCCATAAGATATCTGTCTAAGAACAAAAACACTATGTTTCGTGTCCTTAAAAGTAGTTATTTAAATTAATACCCTACGTATATCTTTGTTAAAAATGGAAAACAAAAAAATTTTAGAATCTTAAAATTTTATATATATATATTTAGGAAAACATACCATACAAATTCAGAAAAAGATAGATATTTTAATATTTTAACATGATTAAAGCCAGAATTTTAACGAAAATATAAACAGATTAAAAATAAACATTTCATAAACTTAACAAAAACAAATATAAATAAAATAAATGTAGTATTTCATTTTTCTTATATTATAGAAGATTATGTAACTGAGTTTTCAATAACAAAAGACAATTGTGAGAAAATGTAACAGGTAGTAATCAGTAGAAATGTAGTTTAAGTTTTCATTTTGCAGCAGGCATCCAGATATTGGTAAATATAATTTACTTTTTTTGTGGAGTCAAATTGGAGAATGTCTATTATGCTGGTGTGTATCCCGTTTTTTGTTAGGATCTCGGATCTCATAGGGTCGAAGGCCGGGCATTCTATAGGAAAGTGCGTTAGGGTGTCGTTACTCTGCCCACACATGCTACAAGTTTCATTTGATTTTAAATTAAGTTTTATGTGGTTAGAGTACACGCAAACTTGTTCGTTGTTTGACATTCTGAGCTGACTAACTGCCCTGATCTTGTCAAAACTCATCTTGAACTTTAGATATTCTTCTCCGTCTGCACTCCTTTCAATGTCTTGGTACAGGCAACATAAACTTGAGTTTAGTACCCTCTCCCAATCTTGAAGCTTAAGTTTGTGCACGTAGATTTTTCTCATTGTATCGTTTCGTGGCCTGGTTAATATCTTGTTTGTTCCAAACGTTTTTCTCTCCAATAAATGTAAGACAATTTTTAAATGACGACGCCCAGTTGTATTTCATCTTAGTGGCTTCAGAGTTTCTGTCGAAATCTAGCAGTCTATTATAACAAATCCTAGATAGTCTGTACTCAGACATTCCGAGTAGTTTTGTCCACCAGTTGAATGCTCTTTTGTAAATCTGTAGTACCAAATTACTGACACCTGTTTCGAGGCGGACTAGGTATCCTGGGGTGTTTCTTGCCCAGTAGTGTAGATTTTTCAAAAAACCCACTTGAACCTATTCAATTGTGTTTGGGTGATTTAAAGCCCAAATTTCACCAGCGTATAGAAGAACAGTTGTCACCATTGATTGATACATTTGGAGCTTACCTTCCCAGGATTCTAGTTTTGCTTTAGCAGAGATATCTCTTACCGCCGCAGATGATTTGGTGGCCCTGTTTACCATTTCTTGTGCTGTCTGTGTCGATGAGCCAGAAGAATTAAATGTTATACCGAGAGAGGTAAAATTGGATACAAAGTCTATTTTTTGGTTGTTACACTTTAATTTATATTTTATCGAACGCTTGTTTGAACTCGACGAAGGTAGCAAAAAGTTTATGTTTTGGCAGTCTCAACTGTAAATTTACTAGACAATCTAGTATAAAAATGTTATCAGTTGTACCTCTGTTCCTTCTAAAAGCATTTTGTTCTTCAGGAATTATTTTATTTCGGCCCACATACAGATTCTATTGCTGATGATGCGGGTGAAAATTTTAGTCACGGTATTTATGATGGCAATGCTTCTGCAGTTTTCCGGATTGCAGAAGGGACAACTTCTTATATATCATATTTAAAAAATTTTCATCCAATCGATTGGGATGTTTTCCAGTTCAAACACTCTATTGAATGTATCTAGCAGATAAACAATTCCTACATCGGGTAAATGTTTCCAAAACTCATTTGTTATTTTATCTAAACCCGGTGATTTGCCATTTTTTAGCTGACGCAAAGCATATTGCACTTTGGATTTTTCAATAGTTTTGTCAAGGTATGGATGTCCGCAGTCTGAGAAATTAAGATTGTTGTCCAGATAGGTTTTTGTGTAGTGCTTTTCAAGGTATTGGTTCCAGGTTTCTATATCAACTTCATTTGTATGTTTCCGTTTTGGTTTGAACATTTTAACAGCCTCCCAAAACTCTGTTGAGTTTTTAGCGTTTTCAAACTTTTTTTTTATTTCTAAGAAGTATTGCTCTTTGCTGGTTTTTTGAAGTTCCTTATACTCTTTTTTGATTTCCAGGTATTTTTGTACTGATAAGTCTGAAAAGTTACAGTTCTTACACTCCATTAGCATTTTTTTAGTTTGAACTTTGTACTCTCTGCAATTATCGTTAAACCATATCTTGTCAATATTTGTTTTCAGCTTCCCTGAGTTTAAATTTATTTTTGAGGTATGAAACATGCCGACTGACGAAGCAGCCTGCAATATTTTACTTTCCAGGGGTTGATACTCAGAACTCTCCTGTTCATGTAATATTGCTTCTATTGCTTCTTGAAATTTGTGACAGTTTAAGGGGTGCCATTTCAATTTTTCAATTGTTGTTTTTTATGCGAAGTAGGTTTTATTATGGTGGCGTTTACAATTTGGAATGGATTTTCTATATTTAAAACACAGGGAAAGTGATCTGAATTATAAGAGTCCTCTAGGATGTACATTTGATTTATCCTATTTATATTTGTTATATTTACTGCCAGTAAATCCACAATACTTTTACCTTGAGAACCCACAAAGGTGTAACACACTGGATTGGCCCCCTTTGTTCTCCCGTTTAATACAACAAACTCAATTTCTTCCAACAGATGTACCAAGTCTTTACCTTTTTTGTCTATTCTGTGATCCAAGGTTCTTCTAGAATGATACACATTCTTAGTTCCTTCAAAGAAAGCTTCCTCCCAGTTATTTAGTTCACCAATATGGCAGTTCATATCTCCCCCCAGTATAAATGTTTCGCCTGACTTTTTATCGAGCATATATCCAATTTCAATTAAAGAATTATTAAAGTCAGCAGTCTGTGGAAAATACACTGTAGCTACTGTACATTTATATTTACCATTCCGAATGCCTACGACAATTCCTAATTCAGTAATATACAAAATATTATCTATACATTTAAGTTTCCTTTTTATTAAAACTATAATCCCCCCCTATATATATATATATATATATATATATATATATATATATATATATAGATATATATATATATATATATATATATATATATATATACATATAAATATAGTGTATGTGCCTGTGGAGCCTCTAGTGGTCATAGTTTTATTCCGATTAGAATGAAATTTTGTATTTGAGGGACGTTTGGTACTCGAAAGGTCTAGTTCGATAATAGATAAAATCGGATAAGGGTAAAGGGGTGGGGCTAAAGGGAGGGGGAAACCATAATTTCCATATCTCCCTTAATATTCAAAAAATCGAAAAATTTAATATAGAATAATATAGAATAATATTATAAATCGAATAAGAAGTAAAGTTGTAGATACTAAGTTTTACTGTAATTTTGATTCTCATCATTTTTCTATTACACTAATATTTACAGAAATATTTACGATTAAAGATTGAAAGTTAAAATTCTAAATATGTCTGTACACCTTATAGTTTGGAAAAATGAGAAGGCAAAGAATTGTAGTAAACTTGATTTACTACAATTTTACTCCTTATACATTTTTAGATTGTTCCAATACTAAGCGAGATATTTTATATTTTGTGTATTCTTCTCTCTCTATGCCCCCTTTCCCCTTGACTTATACCATTTAATAATAAAATAGGCCATTCAAATACTAAAATCCTATCAGATATGATATTTCATTTTGATCACAGTAAAGTTATGCGCGCTAGAGAGTGATTTATGTATTCTAAGGAAATTCGTTAAGTTGAAGCAGCTCCTGCGTAACGAATTTTTGTTTTTTATTCTGTTACGATTACTTTTGTGTTTTGTTAATTAATAATTGCATTTGGGGTTACAAACCAACAAATAATTAAACATGTGTTTGATTGTTTAAAAATCATTTAGAAAGTGGGTTTATTTCCTTCGTAGAATTAAAAAAAAACAAGGTGTTATATCTGAAATTAATATACAGTTATTATTGTACCAGATTTTCCGATTTACAGAGTTTTCTTTCTTATAATGGTGTTAAATGTGGAAAGCTGTATTCGAAAACTCTGTTGAATACAATCGGCTTGTATAATTAAGTTTTGGGCCCATTAATATGTCAAATGTATGTACTCGTAACACGTAGCTTAAGTTGAAATCTTCACCAGAGGATATTTAGCAGAGTGCAAAACCTCGTAATTACAATTTAAATAAGAACATAATTATATATCCCATATATTAGAGATAATGAGCTTGTGAACGAATCCCTGTAATGTTGGGGTTCGAATCACAAAAGGTAAGAATCGGATTTAATATATATGGAAACACCAAATGAATAAAAATGATCTGAATCCAGTTGTCCACAGATAAAAAAAATATTTCAACAAAAGATATTCTCTGATGCCCAGGGTATGAAAAACAACGCCGAGTTTCAGAAATTGGTCGAGTAAAAGCTCCGGAAAGTGGTATCCGTTTACTTTTATCATAGTTGTTCGTATAATTTCTTATACCCGTTCAATCCTCGGATGTGCCTTTTTATTTTAGGTAAAACTTGTTTGGTTGGTGATATATCAAGAAGATCGAACAAAGATGTATCAGCGAAATAAAATACAGTATAAATTGTTTAAAAAAATAAAAAATATATTAAGTATAAATACACCTATATTGTTTGAAATTTCATATGGAAGTGAATTTTTTTTCATGGATATTTGTATAGCACCAAGTATTGTTTTTTTTTTTCATACAATCAGTTTATGCAGGTTTTTTTTTGTATAATTTTTAATAATACGTTACGTATATTTTTGAAAAATATGTTTTGAAGTTGTTTCAAATTTGCCGCGAATATTTATTTTAAGTTGTTTACTTTTAGTTGTCAAACTTATTTATATTTAAATATTTTTAAATTATTTTATAGGTATTATCTGGCGGGCTATTTGAAACAACTTCACAACAATTCTTGATAAACTTTTTCCAAAAACTATGTTTCTAAAAAATGCAATCTTAGCCAATATAGACTTAATTACTCAGTTTTATGTATTCGTCAGCTATCCGATTTTGCCAAAATCGGTATCCTCTGTGAAAAGTTGATCTTCAAAGAACCTTGAAGGTCTTGGTGTTAAGTTGAGTGTTCATTCAGATAGTTTTTATCAAAAACGAATTTAAAATGTTCTAGAAGAAATATTCATATGCATTCTGTACAAATCTCAAAATATGAAAGAATAATAATATATGAATTATATATTATATGAAATAAATATTAGTATTTTTTTGTGGTAAATAAAACAAAGGTAAGTAGTATATTTTTTAAGTGTATAAAATTTGTTTAGAGAGCATAAAGAGTAAAAATTTAAAAAATATATGTAATATATGTAAATACATGTAAAGTGTTATATCTTCCTCTTACATATAACAATTAAACAATATGTTGTATCTGTAAAAAACATTTACTACAAGAATAATCAAAATTGTGAGAGACTGATTCGATTCAGGTCTGTTCATTTTTTTTGAACGGGAGTTTACATAGTTACAAGTTTAAATTAAAAAAAATTATTTATTTCAATTATTAAAAGTTTTATGTAATACCAAATCTTACGCATAAACGTCGTTAAAAAAAAGATGTTTCCAGTAAAAGTCTATTAATTTACTTTAAACAATAAATCCCTCGTAGCCCTCAGAGTTTTTTCGGTACATAGGCCTGACTAGATTCTTTTAAATACATTTATTATAAATGTATTTATTGCTTTATAAGCATTCAAGCTTCAATTTTCTTTCTTATTACACCCAGCACATGAAATATTGCCACTATATGGTAGGAATATTTTCAATCTTGCAGGAAATCTTATAAACTAGAAACATTGTGGGATTACTGTCAAACTTTGCCGTACAAATCTTAATTTCTAATATATAATTATGAGTATAAAATTACACTAATATTATGGGAATATAAACAAACAACCCGAGTTAATTTTGAGCATCAAAAGAGCCTCTAAAGGATATGTAGGATATGTATTTTAACATAATTTAGGGTATCAAAGATACGCTTTATAGCTTTTTTCTCATGTTCAATGCCCGATTGATGATCTAATTTGATAATTAAGCGTTAATATGTTATCAAAATCATCAGTTTTATGTTTATTTTAAGACTTACATGCTCTATTAATGACCTAATTTAATAATAAGGCATTCAAAAGGCATCAAAATTGTCAGTTTTGTAGTTTATTTGACTACTATGATGCCATATTGAAGACTTAAACATAAAATAATCATAATAATAAAATCATTATTATGGTTATGATTATTATTATTGTTATTTTAGATTGGATAAGATAAAAATTGAATTTAAAAACAAATTCTTTTGAAAGTTACTTTTAATATTTAATAAATTTAATACTAATATTAAAGTCAAATTAGATTCTAAAAGCCGGTTTTAGGCCATTTGAAATGACTGTATATAGACTTTGGTAAAACAATCATGTAGTCTTTTTTTTGATAAAATATATATCGCTGTATATTAAATATAAAATTATTATTTTGTAATAAAATAAGCACAAATGTTATACTGGTTTTTTTTTTATGAAACAAACCATATAGGTCGGAAATTTTTTTTGAGTTTGTAGTTATATAGGTAAGTGTTTAAGCTTTCAATTAAGGCTTATAGAAGTGAAAAATATTAATTTGTTTAAAAGTAAATTAACAAAAGGTAAACCATACGATAATTCTCTTGAAACTTAACGTATCGTTATTAATATATTTTTTTAAATTATAGTCTATATTTTAAACAGGAAAATTAAATAGAATAAAATTAGAAAAATCAAAAACGTATTAGATGTAAAGTTGAAGAAAATGTATATAAAACTGTTTTATATACCATGCGGTCATTTGCAAAGTTATCACCTTATTATTTAAAAAAAATATATTTAAGAAAAATATATATCAAATAAAGTTTAATTGAAAACATAATGCAATATTTATATTTTTGTTCAATGCAATCATACTCGCGTGATAAAATTTATCTTCTAAACGATGCAAGATAGCGAAAATTTTTAAATATTCAATGATATGTTATAAAAATTTGTATTGACAGGTTGGAGCTAACCAAATATATACATATAATTCACAAAATAAAACAATTAATTGTAGTAACAAATGTAAAAAAAAAATTATCTAAATCCAAATTAATTTCTAATCTCTTTTAGAAATATGCTTTTCGACGGTTCAAAATATATTTCAAATATTTCACTACGTCTTGTATCACTACGTCTTGTTGGGTTAGAAACATTGAGAATATCTTCAGTTTTACAAATATCCTTTGTTTTTAATTTATCTCTTTTTTCCATTGTAGTTCCATGGCAATCTTTTATTATGTGTTTCATGCTTTCTGCTACGTAACATAAAACGCAAACTTTAACGCCGTCAATTTTCTTAGATTCTTATTTAAATCTATACATTCTAAAGCTGGTAGTGAGTTAGGGTTTATCGGTTAAAGTAGATAGGCTATGAGAGTTCTGCCTCATTACGCTATAAAAAACTATATAAAAAGTATACAAAAAAGTGACCCGCTGTGCAGAGTCAGTTGGTGGTTCGGAGGGTTTGTAAAAGTAGTTGGTTAATATAAAATTTATAAATAAGCTTGCATTATACGAGTGTACAAAAAGGGTAAAAATATCTGAATGTTATATCTGAAATTAATATACAGTTATTATTGTACCAGATTTTCCGATTTACAGAGTTTTCTTTCTTATAATGGTGTTAAATGTGGAAAGCTGTATTCGAAAACTCTGTTGAATACAATCAGCTTGTATAATTAAGTTTTGGGCCCATTAATATGTCAAATGTATGTACTCGTAACACGTAGCTTAAGTTGAAATCTTCACCAGAGGATATTTAGCAGAGTGCAAAACCTCGTAATTACAATTTAAATAAGAACATAATTATATATCCCATATATTAGAGATAATGAGCTTGTGAACGAATCCCTGTAATGTTGGGGTTCGAATCACAAAAGGTAAGAATCGGATTTAATATATATGGAAACACCAAATGAATAAAAATGATCTGAATCCAGTTGTCCACAGATAAAAAAAATATTTCAACAAAAGATATTCTCTGATGCCCAGGGTATGAAAAACAACGCCGAGTTTCAGAAATTGGTCGAGTAAAAGCTCCGGAAAGTGGTATCCGTTTACTTTTATCATAGTTGTTCGTATAATTTCTTATACCCGTTCAATCCTCGGATGTGCCTTTTTATTTTAGGTATAACTTGTTTGGTTGGTGATATATCAAGAAGATCGAACAAAGATGTATCAGCGAAATAAAATACAGTATAAATTGTTTAAAAAAATAAAAAATATATTAAGTATAAATACACCTATATTGTTTGAAATTTCATATGGAAGTGAATTTTTTTTCATGGATATTTGTATAGCACCAAGTATTGTTTTTTTTTTTCATACAATCAGTTTATGCAGGTTTTTTTTTGTATAATTTTTAATAATACGTTACGTATATTTTTGAAAAATATGTTTTGAAGTTGTTTCAAATTTGCCGCGAATATTTATTTTAAGTTGTTTACTTTTAGTTGTCAAACTTATTTATATTTAAATATTTTTAAATTATTTTATAGGTATTATCTGGCGGGCTATTTGAAACAACTTCACAACAATTCTTGATAAACTTTTTCCAAAAACTATGTTTCTAAAAAATGCAATCTTAGCCAATATAGACTTAATTACTCAGTTTTATGTATTCGTCAGCTATCCGATTTTGCCAAAATCGGTATCCTCTGTGAAAAGTTGATCTTCAAAGAACCTTGAAGGTCTTGGTGTTAAGTTGAGTGTTCATTCAGATAGTTTTTATCAAAAACGAATTTAAAATGTTCTAGAAGAAATATTCATATGCATTCTGTACAAATCTCAAAATATGAAAGAATAATAATATATGAATTATATATTATATGAAATAAATATTAGTATTTTTTTGTGGTAAATAAAACAAAGGTAAGTAGTATATTTTTTAAGTGTATAAAATTTGTTTAGAGAGCATAAAGAGTAAAAATTTAAAAAATATATGTAATATATGTAAATACATGTAAAGTGTTATATCTTCCTCTTACATATAACAATTAAACAATATGTTGTATCTGTAAAAAACATTTACTACAAGAATAATCAAAATTGTGAGAGACTGATTCGATTCAGGTCTGTTCATTTTTTTTGAACGGGAGTTTACATAGTTACAAGTTTAAATTAAAAAAAATTATTTATTTCAATTATTAAAAGTTTTATGTAATACCAAATCTTACGCATAAACGTCGTTAAAAAAAAGATGTTTCCAGTAAAAGTCTATTAATTTACTTTAAACAATAAATCCCTCGTAGCCCTCAGAGTTTTTTCGGTACATAGGCCTGACTAGATTCTTTTAAATACATTTATTATAAATGTATTTATTGCTTTATAAGCATTCAAGCTTCAATTTTCTTTCTTATTACACCCAGCACATGAAATATTGCCACTATATGGTAGGAATATTTTCAATCTTGCAGGAAATCTTATAAACTAGAAACATTGTGGGATTACTGTCAAACTTTGCCGTACAAATCTTAATTTCTAATATATAATTATGAGTATAAAATTACACTAATATTATGGGAATATAAACAAACAACCCGAGTTAATTTTGAGCATCAAAAGAGCCTCTAAAGGATATGTAGGATATGTATTTTAACATAATTTAGGGTATCAAAGATACGCTTTATAGCTTTTTTCTCATGTTCAATGCCCGATTGATGATCTAATTTGATAATTAAGCGTTAATATGTTATCAAAATCATCAGTTTTATGTTTATTTTAAGACTTACATGCTCTATTAATGACCTAATTTAATAATAAGGCATTCAAAAGGCATCAAAATTGTCAGTTTTGTAGTTTATTTGACTACTATGATGCCATATTGAAGACTTAAACATAAAATAATCATAATAATAAAATCATTATTATGGTTATGATTATTATTATTGTTATTTTAGATTGGATAAGATAAAAATTGAATTTAAAAACAAATTCTTTTGAAAGTTACTTTTAATATTTAATAAATTTAATACTAATATTAAAGTCAAATTAGATTCTAAAAGCCGGTTTTAGGCCATTTGAAATGACTGTATATAGACTTTGGTAAAACAATCATGTAGTCTTTTTTTTGATAAAATATATATCGCTGTATATTAAATATAAAATTATTATTTTGTAATAAAATAAGCACAAATGTTATACTGGTTTTTTTTTTATGAAACAAACCATATAGGTCGGAAATTTTTTTTGAGTTTGTAGTTATATAGGTAAGTGTTTAAGCTTTCAATTAAGGCTTATAGAAGTGAAAAATATTAATTTGTTTAAAAGTAAATTAACAAAAGGTAAACCATACGATAATTCTCTTGAAACTTAACGTATCGTTATTAATATATTTTTTTAAATTATAGTCTATATTTTAAACAGGAAAATTAAATAGAATAAAATTAGAAAAATCAAAAACGTATTAGATGTAAAGTTGAAGAAAATGTATATAAAACTGTTTTATATACCATGCGGTCATTTGCAAAGTTATCACCTTATTATTTAAAAAAAATATATTTAAGAAAAATATATATCAAATAAAGTTTAATTGAAAACATAATGCAATATTTATATTTTTGTTCAATGCAATCATACTCGCGTGATAAAATTTATCTTCTAAACGATGCAAGATAGCGAAAATTTTTAAATATTCAATGATATGTTATAAAAATTTGTATTGACAGGTTGGAGCTAACCAAATATATACATATAATTCACAAAATAAAACAATTAATTGTAGTAACAAATGTAAAAAAAAAATTATCTAAATCCAAATTAATTTCTAATCTCTTTTAGAAATATGCTTTTCGACGGTTCAAAATATATTTCAAATATTTCACTACGTCTTGTATCACTACGTCTTGTTGGGTTAGAAACATTGAGAATATCTTCAGTTTTACAAATATCCTTTGTTTTTAATTTATCTCTTTTTTCCATTGTAGTTCCATGGCAATCTTTTATTATGTGTTTCATGCTTTCTGCTACGTAACATAAAACGCAA
Organism: Nineta flava; assembly: GCA_963920215.1. NCBI lineage: Eukaryota > Metazoa > Arthropoda > Insecta > Neuroptera > Chrysopidae > Nineta > Nineta flava. The sequence goes on from OY986040.1 coordinate 65,392,226, forward strand.
ACTTTAACGCCGTCAATTTTCTTAGATTCTTATTTAAATCTATACATTCTAAAGCTGGTAGTGAGTTAGGGTTTATCGGTTAAAGTAGATAGGCTATGAGAGTTCTGCCTCATTACGCTATAAAAAACTATATAAAAAGTATACAAAAAAGTGACCCGCTGTGCAGAGTCAGTTGGTGGTTCGGAGGGTTTGTAAAAGTAGTTGGTTAATATAAAATTTATAAATAAGCTTGCATTATACGAGTGTACAAAAAGGGTAAAAAAAGTATGTTAGAAAATATGTAGGTAAATAGATATGTATCACATAGAAATATAAATACATATTGGTAAATATATAAAAAAAGATTATATAAAGAAAAAAAACAAAGAAGATGGTTCTCGATCCTGCATAACAATTTTTTGAGTGGGGAAAAATAGAGCTTACCCAAATTGAAATATGAGCATGTAGGTGGATTATTAATTAGAATAATAATTAAAAATATATTTTTTATAAGTACAGATAATAAAATTTACAATAAATAAAAAATATCTGTTATAAATAATTGCATAATTGCAGTTTTAGCTGACTCACTACGATAAAAAAAATATATATGTATACAAAAAATGAGAGCCGCTGTGCGGAGTCGGCTAGTGGTTCGGAAGGTTTGTAAAAGTATTTGGTAAATAGAAAATTTATAAATAAGCAAAGATGAGTGAGAAAAAAGTTGATAATGAAAGATGTAATTAGACAGTAAACTGTTTGCGGTATACAGCTGACAGTGATGTGTTCATGTTGATGAATTAATGCGCGGGAAATGAGTTGACAGGTGAAAAGAAATTTGTGTGACTGTTGTATGGGCGTGTGTGTAAGTTAAAGATGGTAAATGAGATCTGATGAAGCTGCATGGGAACAGTAAGCAAGATAATGAGCGTTGCGTATTTGTTAGATTAATTAAATATTCAATTGAAACCTTTGGTCAATTATGGGGGATGGATAGGCTTTTATAATATTAACTGAATGGTTGGTCATTGAATGCCAAAAGTGGTAGACGCTTATTTATGAGCTCGTGATTTTTTAAGAATTTATTATATTAAAAATTACGATAAACACAAATTCTATGTGTCTATCTTTTTAAACTAGTATTTTATTTCATATATAGTTTTTCGCGAATTTAAAGTGATAAAATTGTTAAAAATAATAATAGTAAACGTGAATTTTTTTTTTTCAACATAACCAAATCGTTGTGTAAATGCTAAAAGAAAAAAAGTGTGCTAGTATTTTAAAAAGTAGTGAAAATAACTTTTCGTTTCATCTACTTTTCGTTTTTTACAATAAAACAAGATAATCTTCTTCTGTGATTTTCAACAGAGTGTAATTTTGGTTTTTTTAGAAATATAATTAGCACAACCAAAAAAAAAATCCATAAGACAAAAACAAAAAAAATTAATCATAACACTTTTATTGGGATTTTAATCGATACCTAAACATAAGCGCTTGTGGCGTAATGAGTAGAGTGTTTGACTGAAATTTTGCCCATCAATCAATCTCAAGTTCGATTCCTGCCGCAGTTAATTGAAATTTTTTAGATTTATTAATTTATATTATTAAAGTAAATATTTGAAGTTTAAAAATAGTGTGTTAATAATTTAAAAGAAAGAAAAAAACAACAAAATTAAAAAATTAAAATAAACAAACTGTAAACTTTATTAGAAACACAACTCCACTGAACAAAAATATTAACTTACTTGGAATAATCAACTCAAGAAACAAAATTGAAAAAATAACAAATAGTTTAAAATACTAGTAGTAATATAAATAATTAAGAAAATTTTATAAATATAGTTCAGTTGTGCGACAATGGAGCAGAAACTAGACGATATTTACTCCGCCCTTCTTAGGAGGATGGATGAGCAAGAAGAAAACATCAAGAAGGAATTAAAAAATGAAATAGCTTATTTAAAAAATATATACACAAACATGGAAGAGAAATATAAGGCTGTCGAGAAAACAATGCAACAGCAAGCAGAAGAAATACTTCAACTAAAGAAAACGATGAACAAACAAAACCTAATTATACATGGTATACCCGAAAATGAAAAGGGTGAAAATAATCTGGAGAATACCGTAATAGAAACCCTAAACGAGAAACTCCAAATCGAAATTACAACAGGCGACATTGACCAAGTTTATAGATTGGGAAAAGCTAACAACGATAAACCTCTGAAAATCTGTTTTAATAATACTAAAATTAAAACGCAAATTATGAATAAAAGAACAAAACTAAAAGGTACATCTATTTATATCAATGAGGATTTACCAAAAGAGCTACGCATTCGATATAGTGAACAGAGACGCAAAAAACAGAGTGAAACAAATAATAGAAAGCGGCTATTTGCACAATCCTCTGAGGAAGAGTCAAATGATAAGGGGAATAGTATACAACAAACTAAGAAAACAAATTCTGCTAACTTATCATCTTTTACTTCAAAAAACTCCAGGACAAAATAACAAAACCTGAAGTTAATTCAAACGAAGATACAGTAAATAAAATAAATATCTTTTTCTGGAATTGTCATGGTTTTACAACAGTAGTTAATCTCGATCCGACACAGCAAAATGAACTCCTTAACTACGACATACTGTGTTTCAATGAAACGTGGATATGGCGTGATGAGACCGAATTCTCAACATTCTTTACAAATTACAAATGTTTCATCGCTAAAGCTACCAAAGAAAAATCATTAGGAAGAGGGAGTGGGGGTATTATGATTTGGGTAAGGAATTATTTGTGTTGTGAACTAGTGGACACTTCTAATTGGTGGATAACAATCTACTTTAAAAACAATAAGCATAACGTGATTATAATATTTGTATACTTTCGACCTACATATCAAATTACCGAATATTTGAATCTTCTAAATGATTTAATGATGGACATCTATTCAAAATATCCTTCAGTAAAAATTTTTGTAATAGGAGATTTCAATTGTAGGATAGGCAAACTAAACGATCACTCAAGCAAATACGACCACCAAATTTTCGATGAGTTACGGATTAACGCAGAAAGAAAAACTTTAGATGAGTTTAACGATGCCCGCGGCTCAAAACTTACATACTTCATGGAGGGTTGGGGATTATCAGTATTGAATGGTCGCAGTTCTAGTGGCACACCTGCACAATTTACCTTTCACGGGGTCAGAGGGAAAAGTATTATTGACTTAGCATGGGCCAACGGTAATGCAATTGGCGATGTAATTGAGTTTCAAGTCTTGAATTCAATACTGACATCCGACCACCTTCCATGTTTGATTCCAATTGAGAACTATCGCACAAAAAACATCTATCGTAAGAAAATAAAAGAAACTAGTCAAATGATTAGATGGAATGAGACTCATAAAAATCAATACATCACAAGTATGAATGAAAATTTGGTGGACACTAACTCGGAAACCGATGCTTCTATAATTAATGAACGATTAATTAAGACAATTGAAATAGTTGCTAAGGATATTGGTATGATTTGAATAAGAAATGAGAGTCAGCCCGTAACTCAGCGAAATTCTTGGTTTAGCAAGGATTGTCTGGATCTAAAAATCAAAGTTAAAGACGCATTCAAAGAATTAAAAAAGGCAGATTACAAAGACCATCTACGTTTAAATTACATAAATTTAAAATCACAATATAACTATAAAATTAAACAAGAAAAAAAAGAGCTCTAATGGAACTGCAAAGTAAACTGGCCAATATTCGAGACAGTAGCGAATTTTGGAAGTCTATAAGAAACTTTAATAATAAACGAAAACGCCAGATAAATGCAATTCCCTTAGATGTTTGGGAAGACCACTTTGCTGATTTTTACCGGTGCAATAAAGATCCCCATTTGATATATGATTTTAGATTCACTGACGACCCTTACTTGAACGGTAGCATAACAATGTCAGAACTTAAACATGTTTTAACTAAATGTAAAACGGGTAAGGCTGCAGGACCAGATCAAATTTCTATCGAATTCTTTAAGAACTTACCTCTAAAATGGCACCAAACAATGCTAGAAATGTTTAACAAGATTTTAAGCGAAGAAAGGGCGCCTGATCCATGGTCTGAATCGCGACTCTGCCTACTTTTCAAAAAAGGCAAACAAGATGACCCAAATAACTACAGGGGTATATCTTTATTAAATAACGTTGCAAAAATATTTACCACAATAATAAGCGAACGTATCTTAAATTGGGTCGAAAGCCATAATGTTTTGGAAGAGTCGCAGTTTGGATTTAGGAGGGGAAGGGGATGTCGGGATGCTATATTTGTATTAAATAGCCTTATAACCATCAATTTGAGGTTAAATAACCGTAAACTATTTGCCGTCTTTGTAGATTTTCGTAAAGCTTTCGATACAGTTCCCCATTCACACTTATGGTATAAACTTTCAAAAATAGGCATCAGTACTAAATTAATAAACATTGTAAGATATTTCTACAATAATGCCTCCTTTTACTTCAATGTTAACGGACATAAGAGTTCTAACATAAAAATGAATAGAGGAGTTATACAAGGTGATTCATTGTCGCCGTTACTGTTTACACTCTTCGTAAACGATTTGGATAAACACCTATCAGAAAGTGTTGGCAGAGGTGTGAATATTGATGGTCGCAATGAGATCACATCAATAATGTATGCTGACGATCTTATCATACTAAACGATACTCCAGGAACAACACAAAAAGGTCTTGACGCACTGACCTCGTATTGTAAAGACAATGCCATGAGTGTGAACGTCGAAAAAACGAACATAATAGTATTTAGGAAGGGAGGAAAGCTAGGACGTGTGCCTGAATTCAAAATAGGGAACGAAAAAGTTCAAGTAGTAAGCGAATACAATTATCTTGGTGTCGTCTTCTCCTCATCAGGTGTTTTTTCTAAGCAGGTTGACAATGCAATCAAGAAAGCTAACATGGCTGTGCATAATATAAAAACAACAATGGTGCAAACAAAAATGCAAAGTTGGAAAGGTCGAATGAAATTATTTGACAGTGCTGTTTCCACGGTGTTGATGTATGGGGCTGAAATCTGGAGTTTAAGGTATCTGAATGAGCTAGAAAAAGTTCAAGGTAACTTCTTTAAAACGGTATTTAATTGGCAACTCAATACCCCCAATTACCTCATACGGTCAGAAACAGGCAGAGACCATATTGCGACAACTGCAATCAAAAACACCCTAAACTGGCTTATAAGCCTTCTGAAAATGAATAATAACCGCTTACCCAAAATGTGCTACAATAGGTTATTTGACCTAGATAATAACGGAAGCACCCAACCAAAGTATAATTGGGTCAGTCAGCTCAGGGAACTATTGACAAAATTCGGTTTTTGTACCATCTGGGAAACCCAAGACCCAAAAATAATTAAAGAAGCCTTCGAACAAATCATTGACCAATATAAGCACCATATGGAAATAAGTGATAAGGAAAGGATTTTGAACTCTGGTTACAGCCCCATATATCAGCACATAATAAACGAAATAGGTACCCAGACTTATTTGAAGTTACCTATTAACTTCAACAAAATTAAACTAATTAGCCAAATAAGAGTAATGGGATCATTAACGGTCAAGCTACATATAAGTGGTATAACAGGCAGGAGCCGGAAACATTGACACATTTCTTGTTGGTCTGCCCCATATACGAATCAATTCGAAGACAATATATAAGTAGATACATGCAACAACATGCCAATATCGAACAAGTCCTGATAGATTTATAAAACGATTTTTCGATCGAAAAAATTAATCGCATATATTATTATGTGAATGAATCTTTGAAAACAAGAAGCTTCATTTTAGACGAATAAAACACGTGTTAGAACATTGTTGTTAAAAATATCCACAAATTTTATATTGCTTGTTCCAACTATTTTATAATCTCTGTTTATCTCCCCACTGTTTGATTTCATTGTTATGTTTGCGAATTAGAGTATATTTATTGTTATATATTTGATGAATATTGTTATATATTGAATATATTTAGATATTGTTATATATTATTGATTTATTTTCATTGTTTTATATTTCTATTTGTTAAAATTTGTAAATGCTAATTGATTGATTTGGTTATTTGTGTTTATCAGTATTTATGATTATTTTCTAAAATTATTATATGTTTGTATATTTTATGTTTTGCTGTAAAGTATAAATGTACCAATCCCTGTAAAGCTTTATTGCATAATACAGTAAATTTATTATTATTATTATTATAATATTAACTGAATTAATACATTTTAATCCAAAATTGTTATTGCAATTTTTGTAAATGTAATGAATAAAATATAATAATTTTTAGAAAAAAGTTATTCAAATTTTTGTAAATGTTTTAAAGTATTTTTTATTATACAGTTTTGTTTTTCATAGATATATTATAAAAAAATTGTTATCAAAAACAATTTCAAAGTTTGCAAATTTAAAAAACAAATGTAAAGTTAAAATTTGTTAATTTTACAATAAAATGTTTCTCACTGTTTTGTGAGAAAAAGCAATGTTAAAAGATATACATTGTTTTGATAAGAAATAAGTAGAATTAGTTTTGTATGAAAAAATAATAATTTTAAAATTTCTTAAAATATTTGTGTTTGAATCGGGATGTATGATTTGTTATGTTAAGGAAACAAATTATTTTTGAATAAGGATGTATGATTGCGAAAATATAGTTATCTTGAGAAAAAAAGATTTTTTAAGGAAGTGTAATTTGAAATATAAATTTAAGTAAAACAAAAAATTATGTATAAAAATTTATTCATTTAAATATTATCGATACAATTTAATGTAATTTTTTTACTTCATTGGTTAGTAAATTATATTCTATTATTCGATCATGTAAAATCAAACAGAACGCTGTAGTGTTCGCTTTAATATTCGATTTACACTTGTATTCAATTTTTAGATCTACTGGTCCAGTTTTTATTTGATCAGAATGATGAGCACAATCTAATACAATAATAGGTGCATTTTTTAAAATTCTTCAGGTAATAATAGTGGTTGATTTTGAGATGCATAATAGGATTGTTGAAATTTAGCATACATATCATACAATAACGCATATTTATTAGTATCAAAATCGATTTTTAAATCATCATAGGGATACGAAACTTAGTTCAAATAAACTTTTATATCCGATAAATTTGCATGATCAAATCTACTCGCATCTTTATCTTTTAGATTCTTACGATTATTTTGAAAAGCAAAAATAACGTATCTTGGCTTTTCCAATTGTGATGATGTTTTAACTGTCAATATATGATATGTTGTTTATGCTCATCTTTTATTTTAATATGTGGCACTTTCCATTTCAGTTTAGTAATTTCAAATTCTACATCATTTCGAACTCGATCGATTTCAATACCATTTAACTCATAACGTATTTCCTCAAATAAATAAGCAACACAATTGTTAACCAATTTAGCTGTTGTTGATGCAGAACCGTCTTTTTTTTTTTGAATTTTCCCTTCAATATATTTAAAACTTTCATAAGGCAAAATGTATAAATCTAGATGTTGGATGCATATTTTTAAATGATGTGAGAAATGGGAATAAGTATGATATTCAATTTTTGTAATACTATCTTCAAATTGAATACCAGCAGCAATATTTAGAATTTCACTGTTCATGATTGTTTTTGAGTAAATCCTAAACTTGCATGCACGATGGAATGAGCGTTGCGTAATATTGATGAAATATTCAATTGAACCATTTGTCAACAATGGGGGTGGGGGGGGGGGCGTAGATTAAGTTTTATAATATTAACTGAATTAACACATTTTTTTCCAAAATTGTTATTGAAATTTTTGTAAATGTAACGAATAAAAAATAATAATTTTTAGAAAAAAGTTATTGAAATTTTTGTAAATTTTATCAATAAAAAAAGCAGTCAGAGTCAGTCATTCAGAGCAGTTTTGGAGCACATCGGAGCACATCAGAGCAGTTTTAGCGCACTTCGGATTGGCTCTTATAAATTCCATATTCTGTTTATAATCTATATAAGCAAGTTAAATCTAGTTTTTAATCAATTGCATTAAAAGTTTCAGTTGATAAGCACATTAAAATGTTTGAATGTACATATTGCAGAAGAACTTTCTCACGTAGTTATAATATGCATCAGCATGTAGATCACAGTCACAGATGTCAAGCACCAGAAGTAAATGACTACCTAAATATACATAGTTATTTAATAATGTTATTTTTATTAATCCATGAATTGTGATCCGATGAAAATCTTAACCATTTCGCCAACACCTCATCAGTTTTCTTTTTTAAAAGTAGATGTTAGGGTATTTTACTTTTTGTAGCTCCAACTCATAAAATCCACCAAGAATTTCTGTCCCATTATAGTCGGGAAGAAGGTAGGTTACTGGATTTGTGTTTTGAACTTTTCTAATTTTAAATATTTCACCAGTCCATGGTGGTAAGTATCCTTTGTCAAATAATGATTTATTTGCCACACGACATCTATTTGCCATAAGTCATCTATTGAGAAGGTTTATGAAGTTCCTTAACAACTTGTTCTTTACTCATCATGTTACTTTAGACTTATTTATTTTGATTACATGAATGTAGATTTATCAAATTCTGCTATTGTTTCCTTTAATTCATTGTCTCTTGATTCTGAAGATAACTGAAGAACTTTCAAACTTAGCTCAAATTGTTCTTCAATGTTTTGCTCTCTTTTTCTTTTTCATTTTCCTTTATTTTATCTTCTTTGTAATGATTAATTTTATTCGATATATCAAGAAATTGTTTAGAATTCTCTAAAATTTTCTGTTCAAATTTAATGTTTTCATCATTCACTTTAACTGATATGTCATTTAATTTGAATTTTAAATTGCTAATGTTCTTTGTACATGTCTCTATGTCTGTAGAAATATTTTGTTTTAAGTTTAAAATTGTTTGATAAATTTTATGTAATTGTAGCTTCAAAATTTTGATGTCATGACTTGTTTTAAATATAGAAGTAATCGATTTGTTTGAACGTCCAAACTTATCAATAGTCATGGTTATAATGGTTAGCCCATACTATATAAAATAAATAATTATACAATAATATTAGCCTCTTTAAGCTCTTCAATTATCGACATAATTTCATTATTATAATTTGTATTCCCATATTGTTGTGAAGCAATAAGAATTTGAAATCTTTCAACCAACTTATTTACATTATTCCAATAGACATAATTCACAGTATCGGTTACCTGCATTAACCCATACCTTCTGTAGTTTTAAATCTTTTACGTGTAACAGGTTTACTAATCGACATTGATGCTATCCGTTTTTTATGTTGGGTAGGAGATAGTACTTTAATAATGTGATTATATTTGTAACCTTTGCTAGATTTAATTTGTTAATTCGCATCATATTGTCGTTTATGTGTGCTTGTAGTTTTCAATAAATTACCATATTTATTAAGATCATCCTGTGTATATAGTTCCTCATCTGGTATTTTCATAAATATTAGTATATATAGTCCACGTGTACCCTTATATGTTATACTATTAATTTCCAAAGCGTGGTCGATAAATATCATCAATCACATGATTTGTAGATAGTGTACGTTTATATTCACTTGCCAAATATCCAAATGCACTGTTTGAAAAAAAGTTTTCAAGTTCCACGTATCCCGGTTTACTCATTTATCTCCGTGCCATCATTTGAGCTGATTCACGACGACTTGTGGGTGTTGTTTCAAAAACTCCAACATTTTCAGAGTTTAGAAACTGACAAGGTTTAATGCTGCTGCTATTCTTGGTAAACACTTCAGTTTTAGGTGTTATCAATTCACTTATTGACTCCAATTTATTTTCAGGTTTTTGCTTAATTTCTGAAACTATTTCTTCCAATGGTTCAGTAATTGATTTAAAATTCTTTCTCAACATAATATCTGAATCAATTTTTCGTTAGCTTTTCATTCATCTTGCTAGGTCTGTTATGAACGATTATAAAATCAGGTCTGAACGAGATAGCTGTTACAAACAAGTATTTGCATGTGTTCTGAATGGATATGTTATGATTTTTCACCGTTTCAATTGATTGAATGAATAATTACTAAACGTTAAATTAAATATTTATAAAAATATCAAATCCAATACGATAACGTCACTTATTTATATCACAATCCTGATCAATAACTAAAAAACCAAATTTTTCTTTCCAGTGTAACATAAAAAAAAATTTAGAATATAATATATGTAATCAAAATTATAATAATTTAGGATTAGAAATTAAAGGGGTGAAGAATGGGATTAATCATAGCAGGAGAACGCTAGTGGAAAAAATAAGCACGGATGAATTTAATCGGGCTCACAGTTTCCTCGAGCGGCAGTATATAAAATTTAAAGAAATAATTAAGAGGCATCAATTAAATTACTTTTTAATAAAAGATTTTAATCTATAATAAATTTAACAAATTGAATTCAAATCAACTATGCACATTAGAAACTGGATATTTTGAAACTGATTCGATGAAATTATAAAAACGTAATGAACAACGATGAGTGAAACATAATCTTAACTATAAAATTCGAATATCTTTACGATCCTTAATAATCTTACAAAACTTTCGACAAATTAACCTTTCGAATATTTTCGCAGGGCTAACAATTATACGAGATATGAGATAAAATAATATTGTAACCTCAATTTGAATACGTTCAATAAATGTTTTGATCAGAAATAAATTTAACAAAAATGAATTCAAATCAACTGTGTTGACTAGAAACTGGATATTTTAAAACTCATTCTATGAAATTATAAAAACCTAATGAACAACGATAGTGACATATAATCTTAACTATAAAATTCGAATATTCTTAAGACCATTAATAATCCTACAAAACTTTCGATAAATTAACCCTTCGATTATTTTCGCAGAGCTAACAATTATACGAGATATGAGATAAATAATATCGTAACCGCAATTTGAATACGTTCAATAAATGTTTTGATCAGAAATAAATTTAACAAAAATGAATTCAAATCAACTGTGTTGACTAGAAACTGGATATTTTAAAACTCATTCTATGAAATTATAAAAACCTAATGAACGACGATAGTGACATATAATCTTAACTATAAAATTCGAATATTCTTAAGACTATTAATAATCCTACAAAACTTTCGATAAATTAACCCTTCGATTATTTTCGCAGAGCTAACAATTATACGAGATATGAGATAAATAATATCGTAACCTCAATTTGATAACGTTCAATAAACGTTTTAATCAGAAATAAATTTAACAAAAATGAATTCAAATCAACTGTGTTGACTAGAAACTGGATATTTTAAAACTCATTCTATGAAATTAAAAAAAAAAAAAAATACAGACGAATTGAGAACCATCCTCCTTTTTTGAAGTCAGGTTAATAAAAACCTAATGAACAACGATAAGTGAAATTCAATCTTAAATATAAAATTCGAACACTTTTAAATTAATTAATAATCTTAGAAACTATAGGTAAATGAACATTCACTAATTGACTTTTCAAAAAAAAAACTCTCACTGAATTTACCGAAGAAATTTTAAGTACGATTTCAAAATTAATTACTAAATTAACCACAAAATTACTCTGTTTTGACATTAGAAATATATTGACGACTTTGAACAGTGGTGTAATACCAACATACCAACTTAAACTTTCATTTGGAAAAATGATTTTGTGATTTACATAGCTATCCAGATTTATTCAAATGAGAGAAAGGGGAACAAATATGATAATAAACGAATAAATATCTAAGTAAAATTATGTAGAAATTCATTACTTTTTCAAACATACCGTATACAAATAATTTCAAAACAAACCATTATTCGACTTCTTGATTAAACCCAAAATCAAAAAAGGTTCTTCTTCATCGTACAAAGTTGGCCCTTCTTCAATCAAGTTCAGCGGTCAAGAGAGATCGTTTCCTTTTTTTTTTATACCAACCAAATTTTTTCTTAACCAGACCCTTCAGGCCTGCGCAAACATGGGTATTATTATATTTAAATTATTCGGGTTTATTCAATATCACAAAATTAACACAAATATAGTGTGATTATTAATTTTGTAACATTTCACCAAATTACGCGGACGGAAGAAAATTTTTTTTTCTATGTATATATATATATATATATGTATATATATATATATATATATATATATATAATTTTTCTTTTTACAACACCTCAGCTCTCTTGATAACGCGAGAAAGGTATCATATACTAAAAATCAATAGCAAATGATTAACCAAATTAGGGTATAGATATTTGTTTGTTTCCCTTACACAAGTAATGAAATTAAAACGTAAAAAACAATTTAAAAAAAATATCTTAAGGTCCATAGATAATTATCATCACATCCGTCGTTTGTACATGCTTTTGGTTCCACACATAACGACACAACACTCACTCACTTGTAATTTTTCAGGGCAAATTAAGTTTATTTACTTGAGGTGCGTAACGTGTGCGCGCTTGAAAGTTCCATCCTCTGATGACCGCAGACGAACAGACCATGGAGATGTAAACGAAGCAATAGTTAACAGACCCACAAATCTACCTGCAAACTTTTTATCGGTATCTGTTGTTGATTTAACCGAAAAATTTTTAAGCATTACCAAATCGTTGATCTTAAACTTGTGATTGACAGGTAGATTCCAGCTTTAATAAGAGCAGATTTTATTTCTTCCTCTGGAACCGACTCTTTTTCCAAATGAATATTAAGAGCAAGGTCGAAAGTTGTATTTAGCTCTCGCCCAAAAAAATTAGAAGCTGATGTGGCATTATGTGCAGAATGTACTGTGCGGTTATAATTAAATATCACTAAAGGCAGTAACATACTCCAAAATTTGTCACCCAGCGCTTCTTGCTTTAACATTGACGACAGGTATATTTTTATATTTCGGTTCATTCGTTCACCCTGATTATACATAGACGATATGGTGAAGTAAAATGGTGTTTTACTGCATGTTCAAACAAAAAGTTGTTGAATTTATCTGCCATAAACGCAGAACCATTATCAGACGTAACGCACAACGGTAAACCATAATTATAAAAAATCATACGTAGAATTTTAATAGTAACTTTTGCCGTACATCTTTGCGTTGGTAATGCAATGCAAAACTTAGAATATCTATCAATGCATACCAGGATGTGCCGGAAACCATCATATGATATTTTTAACGGTCGAATGTAGTCTATATGTAAATCACCCCACACTTGCTCAGGCACTGATAAAGATGATTGAATCTCTGAAGAGGACGCACATGGTTTGGTTAAATGACACACTCCACAGCTGTTAATATAGATCTTCACTTTTTTAAACAAACCACGGCACCAAAATGTATGATTATGTGTAGTTGAATGGAAATATTCAAGAAAGAAATCCAACATAGTTTCGGGAAGCAAAATCCTTCTCCAGTTTAATCGTCCAACCCTCTTACACAAGAGACCATCAGCAGTAAAGAAGCCTTTCACATCTTTCTTCGATTTTAAATCATTATAGATGGAGCTACAGTAAAGCGAAAGCTTCTGTGCTTGACGGATAGACAAATAACCCTGAGGTGAAGTATGGACTAAAACATTTAATAGTGCAATCGGATCTGATTCGTGAATACTTCCATTTTGATCATTTTCTATATCGCTGCTGCTAGAGAGTAGCCGGCATAGAGAATTAAATTTGAGTTACCTTTGATATGTGCAGGTATAAAAGAAAATCTGGATAGTTGAAGAATCCACCTAGATAACTTGTTAAAAGATTGTGGTGTTTTAAAAAGCCATATTAAAGCTTGACAATCTGTTTCCAGAATAAATTCTCTACCAAGGAGATCATCTTTAAAGTGAAATAGTGCCTTAACTACAGCTAAGAGTTCGAGTTCATGTGCGCTATAACGTACTTCAGCTCCTATAAGGCGACGTGAAAAATATTCGATAGGATGATGTCCCGAAGGAAATTTCTGACTTAGAACTGTAGAAACACCATTAGATGATGCATCTGTAGTTACAATGAATTTTAATGAAAACTCCGGAAATCGTAAAAGTGATGGAGAAATAAATGCAGCTTTCAACTCATCGAAGGCTTGAAAACGTGCCGCATTAGGACGAAATTTCGCATTTTTTCTCTTGAGGCGGTTCAAAGGAGCACAAATTATACTAAACTTCGGAACGAATTTTTAATAGAATGCGCAAATGCCTACGAAATTTTGTAGTTCCTTTAAATTTGTCGGAAAAGGTAAATTAGCAATGGCCACGCATTTTTCTTCATCCGGTGGTTTACCCTGCTTACTAAAAATATGACCCAAAATTTTAAGGCGAGTAATACATAATCGAACCTTGTTCGGATTAATCGGATTTTAATTATTGGAATCTTTTAAATACACGACCAAGTTAATTCAAGTGCTCTGAAATCGAATTACTGAAAATGATAATATCGTCTTAATATTGCAGAAAAAACCCTTCGCGGCGAAAATCCGAAAACTCTTTGAGAAGGAAACGATTCAGAAATGGGTAAACGTTCCACATAAATTGACCAAATTGGGTAATAACGGCAGTAATAAGCCTCGATTCAGGAGCCAAAGGAATTTGGTAAAAATGTTCGAGCGCCAATAACTTTAGTGTCTAACTCAGTAAATAAAATTAAAATAAATAATTAAGAGACATCAATTAAATTACTTTTTAATAAAAGTTTCTAATAATAAATTTAACAAAATGAATTCAAATCAACTATGCACATTAGAAACTGGATATTTTGAAACTGATTCGATGAATTTATAAAAACGTTATGAACAACGATAAGTGACATATAATCTTAACTATAAAATTCGAATATTCATAAGGCCCAGTTTTTTTAAGGATAAGCCTAGTTAGTTAACTCGCGTGGTTTAAGATAAGTTCTCCCATTTCGAGTGCCTTCCCCTGATGACATACTGTACACGCGTCAAAAACGTTGCAATCTTCACAACTTTAGAGACAATTACACAAAAACTACTCTTTGTTAATAACTTGATATCACTGCAATAATATTTAACACTTTGAATTGAAATATTTGAAGTTATGATAAATAATATATATGATAATATAACGCTACTATTTTCGGGATCTGGGTGAGGGAACTTAACTTAAACCACGTGAGTTAACTAATTAGGTTTATCCTTAAAAAAACTGGGCCTCAGACCATTAATAATCCTCTCGCTTTGTACTTTTTATTTTTAACTTTTTTACTTAACCAGGCCCTTCAGGCCTGCGCAAACAAAGGTATTATTATATTTAAATTCGGGTTTATTCAATGTCACAAAATTAACACAAATATAGTGTATTTATTAATTTTGTTAACAACAGGCTTCAGCACACATAATTTTAAATGTATCAAACGTCATATCGGTATTAGTATGATTGTTAAATATATGTTTCAAATTTAAATCATCTTGTTTAAACAATACTATCAAATTAGCATTGTCTCTTATTAAATATTTTTGTATTTTTGTATATGATTGACATAAATAAAAGCCATCTACGTTATTATGTCGTCCCATACTTCGAATAACTTTTCTCTACTTCTGTTGTATATTAAGTAATGTAGTAATTCAAAATACACGATATTTTACCTATGTATTGCAAAATTATATTTCGATTAGTATTAACATATTCTTTCGTTCTAGGTATATTTTACAACCGTTTATTTATTGATAATATTTTTTGCTGCTGTTGACTCTGATGCGCCGATAATTTTCATTTGATATGATACAGGACGTGGAAAACCAAACACGTAGACCGTAGTATAACCAGTTATTTTTCTTATTTCTTAAACAACAACTGTTATTGTTTTTATGTTGATATTTCATAAATCGATCATATAATTTTGGTGATTTTTTTCTTTTGCTGAAATATCGCATGTAACATATTTTGAAAATAAAATTAGCCACCTCTTGTCACCTTAAATGGTTGGCGTAGATGTAATGTTCTGCTCTTGATCTCTTTTGTATCTTGCTAATTATGTATTTATTTCCTAGCAATCGTACTCGTAATCACTTAAAAAGCTTTTGCTCTTTGAAACAATATTTTCTCATATTCATGTATTTGTTTTAATTGACCTGGTGTTTCGTGAATATAAAGTCCATTGAGGATGCAACTAGCTGGAAGTGAATTTGACTGAATCGTTTTTAAACAAGATTTGTAACTATAATTACTGTATTTAATTTTTTTTTCTTGAATAAACTGTAGTCGTTTCCAGACAGCACTTCCCAAAAGTTTGCATAATCCAGAAAAATCTGTTAAATACCTCAAAGTTTTTGATAAGATAAACATTAGGTTTTAGGATTATTAAGGCATTTTCCGTATTACTTGCAAATCTTTTACTATATTTTTGAATTATATGGTCTTCATTTAAAATTACCTCACTCGATAAGTATTGTATTGAATGGGTCGTAACTTTACGAAAATCCATTATAATTATAAATAAGCTTGTCAGTAGAGGATCAAAACAGTGGAGTATCATGCAAAAGTTGGTGTAGTAACTTTTATTTTTGTAACTTGTATATATGTGTACAAATACGTAACAAACAAAAATACTAACACGGGCGACGTCAGGACAAATTTTGACAGCCCAAAAACCTCGGAATTTTCGGACTTCTTGTTTTGTTTTGTGCCTATAATACATCCTAACGTAGTATAATCAATTAAAGAACATTTGCGTCGAATAAGTAGTACAACTTAGCAATTCGGTTATATAGTATAGTCGAAAACTGAGATAAGTATTAAATATGAGTTTTCAGCCTGGAAATGAGTATACTTAGAATATTAAAGTGATAGCTTTTAAAATGATCACGCGTATAAATTTTGTGTTCCATGTATCCCTGCTATAACCTATCTTTTAAACGGTGCAATTTAGGCTAAATTTTCAAATAAGTATATGTTTATATAACAAATACAAACAACTTTTGTTTGAAACTTTTTGAAACACCCTATAGTTTTGGTGTAAAAACTAGACGCAAATTTACTAGAGAAATATTGTATGTATAAAAAAAAATTCATCGTGAGTTCGTGAAGAAAACTGCAGATAACCTTCATAAGCATAGCCAGTTACTTCGTCCTTGTCCATACGCTGACAGTTTAGTCAATTAAGCGCCCCATTTTTTTTATTAATAATTGACAAACTGCCGATGTCGGGATTCCAACCCATAACCTCCCAGGTCCAAGTTGACATAACGCCTTAGACAGCTCGGCTACTTGGACGGTTTCCAGTCTGCCGAGTCATATATACTACTTATCTCAGTTTTTAACAAAGTTGGAAACAATCGTCGTTTTTCGAATTGCTAAGTTGTGCTACGTATTCGACGCAACATTAAATTTTCTTTAATTGATTACATTATGACTTTTTCGCTAGCATGCGTCATTTGGAAGTTATAGGCACAAAACCAAAAAAGTCCGAAAATTCCGAGATTTTCAGGCCGCCAAAAGTTGTTCCGATATCACCCGTTTTAGCATTTATGTTTTATATGTGTTTGTACCCATATATGCAAGTTAAAAATTTACAAAAATTCGTTACGCAGGAGCGACTTCCACTTAACAAATTTCGTTAGAATGTATAAATCACTCTCCAGCGGTCATAATTTTAGTGTGATCAAAATGAAATATCATAGCTTATATGATTTTAGTATTCGAAAATTTTAAATTTATTAACACATAGCCAAATAAAACGATATATAACGATTTATAGTGTGCTATTATAGTTTATAGTTACTATGGAAACGACAATCAGAATTGCCATTTCGAAGTTGAAACAGAATTTTAATAAAATAATTTTATAGTTATTTTTTGTTAACTACAGTTAAGTATAACTTCTATGGAAATGACAAAATGGACAAAAATTTTAACCGACTCCAAAAAAAGAAGAAGGAGATTTTATGTTCGACTGTATGTATTTTTTTAATGAACACTCCCCTTCATAAAAATTCAACCAGTTGAAACATTCTAAGTGTTATTGTATGAAATATACATATACTTAGTAATATATACACTTAGAATGTGACGAATGAACACTCCCCTTCATAAAAATTCAACCAGTTGAAACATTCTAAGTGTTATTGTATGCAATATGCATATACTTAGTAATGTATACACCTAGATTGTGACTTACTGGTAGTTCAATTTTAATTAACGGGATTGTATATTCACCGATTTCTCCATCAATTGGTGGATCGATTTTGAATTGTATTGTTGAATTGTTATTGTTGTAATTGATATTGTTGTTTGAATTCTTGTATTGTTGGAAAAGGTATACTCTCGAGGTGGTCCCATTGTCGCCAAGTCATAATCTGAGGGAATCTCATGGAAATCTAGGGAAGGGAAACCGACTTCAAACCCATCAGTAGGTAGCACATATCAATAATAATATTTTATTACAAGTAACGTAACAACAAACTGAGTTAATTTTTTGAATAGCCAGTATTTACTGAGTTGTATATCCATGATTTAATTGTTAACAATTCGCTTTCCGAGGAACATTTAATCACAAATTATGAGACCACTATTGAGTTATGAAACAATTTTTCAAACAAAAGTTTAAAAATAAGATTTTTTTTATTTCTCTAACGATTTCAAAGATGTATGTATTTTTGACATAAGATATAAGAATTGTCTTTTAGATAAAATTTGTACATTGTTATTTTTGGCTTTTTAGTGTAGTGACTTTTTATGTCTTTTCAAGTCGGTTGAATTTTTTTTTAAAGTTTTTACAATAAAATATGTTTCATGTACTCGTGTCAAACAAACACAAAGTATAAAATATCTCTCTTAACATTAGAACAGTCGAAAAATGTATAAGAAGTGTACAATGTATAATTCATTACCTAATCAGTTTTTCCAAACTCTAATGTGTACAGAGATGTAATGTGTGATTTCAATCTTTAATTGTAAATATTTCTGTAAATATTAGTGTAACAGAAAAATGATAAAGCACAAAATTACAGTAAAACTTAATACTTAAATTTAAAACTTAATATTTTAATACTTCTTATAAATTTTTAGATTTTTCGAACGTTAAGGTAAATATGACACAGAAAATAATTTGCTTCTGTCTTCTTCTTTCTGCAGTTCACCTGCTAAAAGGTAGAAGAGATCTTCTTTAAGATATAAAACGGTCCCGTCTTAACTTTTTCTGTTTTTTTTCGATTTAATTTATTTCCATTTTCGGCATGTACAGCATCTCCTTCCTGAAATTCATATATTTGTCGGGTTTTGCCTACTGGTTTCTTATTTAGTTCAAAACTTCGGATTAAGTTAATCAATGCTCACTTCCTACCTTCTTGAAGGTTCTGTTGATCTTCTGTACAAATTGAACATATCTGTGATTTTTTTTCCATATAAAAGATACATTGGCACATAGTTTGTTGAACTGTTTACTGTCTCATTGTATTCCTTAGTACATTCTTTTGCTAAAGCGGACCAAACATGTTTGTCTATTGTACTGCTTATTTTGCAACGAATAAGATTTACTAAAGTCTGGTTTACTGTTTCGATCAATTCTTTCGATTTAGGACAATCAATGCATGTATATATAATTTGGATTCCTTTTTTATAAATATATTGTTTAAATCGTATGAACGCTAGTTTTATTTTTGTTCGCAACAGAATCAATAAGTTTTATAAAATCACTAGCAAATTGACCTATATCGAGTAAAATGGTCCACTAAGATATGCAACTTATTTTGAGTTCTATTTCCTCCAAAACCACCAACTGTGTCCAGTGATATAATTTCTAATGGTTTCGAAGGAGGGCCAAGTTTCGACATGAGCCTTGTGGCTCTACTTCTACGCATTTTATTTTCCAAACATTGTTGTACATTTTCTACAAAACTCCTTTACTAGTTTGTCAAATCGTTTAAAATAATAAAATGGTCTTATTGTAGCCATTAAGTGGGTTAATTATAATTAATAATAATTAGAAAGAGGGGTACCGCATATGGGTACCTAGCGCCTAGACCAAGAGGTCCTCTGTGCCCTCCTTGAGACCAACCCGTCACCCGAAGGCGAAACGCCTTCGGGTAAGAGGTGCCATTTTAAGCAGATTAAGCTATAGGATTCTGACGAGGCCAGACGCCACACAGAAGGCCCACAACTTCTCCGTCGGGATTGCTATATGACACCTTGCAGGCTTCTGCAGGTACATATAACATGTATGGAGGTCTCATCGTCCTCCATGAAGGCCCTTCAAGTGGGATCATCAGAGATCCTCAAGTTATGTAGATGGTAGTTCAATCGACAGTGTCCTGTTAAAAGCCCAACCCCCCCGCACCCTTCTCAACTGCATTCTATTGAGTTTCAATCAAGCATAGACCAATGGCCTAGCTGTGTTTATGCACAACTTGGCTTGTCGCATGCCCTGTGAAAAGTCCCAGTAATCGAGATGAGCCTATAACAGCCTATCTGAGAAGATGCTGATATATGCCCCACTGTAACCTTTCGTGTTTCAAATCTGGGCACCTCTCAGCATGGCGAAGATTTTCGATTGAAAAACCGTCGCATATTGACCCAGAGGAATCGAATCCTTTATTCTAGGTCCATAAATCTCCGCACCAGATAAATCTCCTACCCTTGACCCATCCGTATAAAGATATGATCCGGGAGGGGGTGAAAAATTAGGTACATCTCGGTCAAATTCCTCGCGGGAGGGAACGATTACCCGAAATTTACGGACAAAACAATAAATCGGAACAGTGGAATCCTGCGCTATTTCCATAAGTGGAGTCATAGTCCCCAACCTGTTCATTATACTCGCATGACCTGTGTTTGTCCTACAGTGCCACTGACTGCAATTCATAAGTCGATAATTAATAATAGAAACACAATTTTTATTATTAATCATTATGGAATTCCACAAGTTAAAGCTCAATACAATTAATATCATAAGTCGATAGGCAGCTGTCATGGTCTCCACCTCAATCATTAAATGAATCGGCGGAATACCTAGAAGCGTGCCCAGTGTAGCAGTAGGAGTTGTTCGCATGGCTCCAGTGACACTAAGGTATACGACTCTGAGCAGGTGATCCAATTTTTTCCTGGTTACTGCCAGAGAGGTTCTTGTCCACCAAATTACACAGCCAAATGTGAGCATTGGCTTTACGATCACATTAAGTGGGTTGCACCAATGTGTTCATAATGTTTATGAACCCGTTCAATTAATCGTTTTCCAAAATCCATTGAAACAAACACGCGAGATTTTCCCTTTGTTTTTTAAAAATAATGCCTCTATGCTTTTCGGTTTTCTTTTCAGCATACAATTCTATTAATTGTTATCATTAATATTTCTGGTAGTTCTACAATATTTACCACTTAATTTCATCCTCGTTCTCAAAATATTTCAGAACTGGATTTCTGGATAAAAGATCAGCGAAAATGTTTTCTTTCCCTCTTTTTTAAATTATTTTAAAGTTAAACTGATATAGGTAATAAACCAAATCACCTAATATTTCGTACGTCCTGAATTTTGTTTTGAGATTTTCTAGTGGTTTGTGATCACTGTATACAATGAACTCGCGTCCAATTAAATAGTATCGCCAATATTTTATGGCATTTTTTATAGCCTTGCACTCTAGATGAAAATTAAATTTCAACGTCGAAATAATTTATTTAAAACAACTATTATTTTATTGTTAAAATATTATAAGTTAAAATGTTACGATTATTTGTTTGCTTGATCAAAATAATATCGTCATTTTACATTTGTATCAAACGCAGACTAGATATACTCTAATTCAATTTTACTTTATGTCTTTATTAAATTTAAGTAATGTATTTTTGATGATAATGAAAAATTGCATTATTATAATAATTTGAATCAAATAATAATTATAAATTAAATAATATTACTGAAAAAAAAGAATATTTATTTTAATTATAATTCTAATATGGAAGAATGTAATTCCTCCTCCGTTAAATAGGCGACGACCACTTTAGTTTAAATTTGGTCTCGGTTGTCGGAGCTACAGGAGCGGCAATTTCTATTGTTTTATCCATCCAGTTGATATTTCTTGATTACAATTTTTACAACTCCATACAGATTGACCCAAAAAATTACTGTAATAGTACCAAACAACAAGTTGTGTCTCTGATGTGCGTCTGTTAATTTTCCATATGATAATCAGTTTTTCCAAATTGATTGATTGAAGGATTTCAGTTGCATGCATTTTGGAGAATGCCTCTAGTATAATATATATCGAATCCCAATATTGGTTCCATTTAATTGTATATTTTAAACCATTTATTGTGATCGAACAGTTTTCATAATGTAACATTAATGTACTCTGTATAATTTCATTTTTGAACCCACAGGTAGTTTGAATATTAGTTTCGGGAATGTTAACCATTAGTATGTTATTTTCTTCTGGTTGTGATATTGTTTGAACCTTTGATTGTTCTGTTAGTGTACAATTTCACCTTTCAATATATTTCCAATACAACTTGAATCATTACTATTTTCTTGGTTATCAGTTTACGTACAGATAAACTGCTGTTCAATATTTTAACATTTTTCGGTCAGATAAAAAATTTCTTGCTTATTGTAAAGAATATAAGAATACGGGTTGCCTATGAATTTTGTATTGTTAACAGGAATGATTAGCGAGTGGATTTCGACATTGAATATGATTTTGTTATCAATATAAAAAGCCTCGAGTTCTAATAATTCTTAGATCTGTTCTCTGTTTTTAATATGAAAAGATTGACTTTGGAGTACTGAATGAATAGATTCTAATTCGCAGGGGTGCAAGATTCGTTTGGACATTACATTTAATTTGGCTAATGTGATTGATTCGAATGTGTCGTTTAAATGGTTAGTTAGCATATCTATGTTTTTATTTAGTTGATAAACGTATTGCATATATCTAAAATTTTCTTCCCCTCTTTGAATTTTATTTGTAAGGATTTTACTATTGAGTTTTAAATTTTCGCTAAATGTTTTTTGTTGATTGTCTATGAAATTTGTAATATTTTTAAATTGATCTATCATTTGTTTGTTTAGTGTGATCTGCGAATTAAATTGCTTATTTAATTCGCGTTCGTTAAATTTGGCCAAATGGCATTCGGATGTATTCGTAATATCCATTGTCTAAACTAAACGCTTGTTTTTGGATATCTTGGGGGTCTACTTCTATCTGGGGGAAGCAACTAGCAAGATCTTATAAAGTAAAATACATACATCTGCCAAGTTTGTCTAGGCAATGGGTATTTAGCATCTATAATTTGTTCGTTGAAGTTTACTAAATTTTTCTAGATGTTCTTGTAGCGATACACTGTACACAACTATATCGTCAACATAAACTAAACAGTCTTTTCCAATTAAATCACGCAATACGATATTCATTACTCGTTGGAATGTAGACGGAGAATTTTTTAATCCATATGTCATTCGGATGTATTCGTAATTTCCATTGTCTACACTTAACGCTGTTTTTTGGATATCTTTGAGGTCTACTTCTATCTGATGAAAGTCACTACCGAGATCTAGTGAGTAAAATACATACATCTGCCAAGTTTGTCTAGAATTTCAGAAATATGAGGCAATGGGTATTTATCATCTATAGCTTGTTCGTTGAGTTTCCGGTAATCGATTACCAGACGACATTTTTGCTTACCCGATGCATCTAGTTTCTTTAGAACTATTCAAATAGGTGAGTTCTAGGGGGAAAAGCTTAGCCTAATAATACCTTGTTCCAACATTTTTGAAATTTGGTCTTGAACTTCTTGTTTGTGAATATATGGATATATGTAGTTTTTTGTATACACCATTCTTTTATGAATTGAATGTTTTAATTCGTTAGTGAAAGTCAAGTCCTGACCTTCTTTGAAAAACAAATCATCATATTCTGAACAAAGTTGTAAAAGTGATGTTTTTTCTTTGGGGTTTCAGTGGTCAGTTCTAATAAGGTTTTTAATATTCTGGTCAGTTTGTATCGATTCAATATTACCTATTTGCATATTAAATTCCACATAATTTTCCAATTGTTCAAATTTCAGTGGTTGATCAATAAAAAATGTTGAAAATTTGAAATATTATCTACGAGTAATATTGCATGCCAATTGTTTGCTGAATATAAACTTTCCGGTATGATTAACAAATCATTCAAGTGTGTTTCTGTTAAACAAATATCACCTGATTTTGTTCACAGGTAGTTCGTGAAAAATTCGAGTGTGTGGATCAATTAATGTTTCGTTTAACATGTAACACGGTTTTTCAAGTATAGGGAGTTCTGTATATTTTGTTTAAATTTTTTATGAGCTATTGCTTTAAGGGGCATCTAATTTGTCTATTAAATTATTGCCTTTTGTCCCGTCAAAATAGTTATGTAATTTTCTAACAAAAAATAGGAATGTTCCTATCTCGTAAAATTTTTCAAAAAGTAATATTTCAATTTTCAAATTTGCATCAAATATACCTAATGCAGTTTTGACTGGTACCTTTTTTTATAATTTGGCAATCATCCTTTTTACATGTTTTGGGTCTTTAAAACAATTACTTGAACCTGTATCTATAATAAATTTTAATCTTTCGGGTCCAAATGATTTAATTTCTATACAAGGTAGAAAGTGTCCCTGAATATTAAATTCTAGCTTTTCGTTTGGTTCCGATAAAGTGATTGGAAATTTACATCGTCTATTTCTGTAGTTGTATCATTGTCGTTTTCGGTTGAATTTTCGGGATACGTGTCATCGTATTCAAAATTTGTATTATAATCATATTCGTCATTATAATCGTCGAATGGTAGTTCGTGTTGTTCGGTTTTATGTAAATCTTTACTGGTAAAATTTAGAGGACTGATGGATTTAAAGAATGGTTGATTTGCATTTAGTGGTTTATTAAATTGTATTGTCTGTACGCTTATGTCCATTGGCGTTCGATTCAGTAGGTATAGATTCACTGTTTAAACCAGCTATAAAAGATTTTAAAACTATTCCTAAATATACTTCCATTTGTGCGTTTTTATAATCTGGACTTTTACTAGTATCAATTGAATTTAATCGTGACGTTTGTAAATCCGATATTTCAGCATAATACTGTTCTAAGCTTATTCTCAATTGACATACTGTATTTAATTTATTTAAAATAGTTTCTTGTGTTCGTCTATCTGAGAATTGTGTGATTAAATGTGATTTGATAGTAGTCCAGTCGCTTGAATCTCGTACTGATACCAAAATTGCATCTGCTTTTCCTACTATTTTTCCTCTAATTTAATCAGTAAATAATTCAACAGTATCTTGATTTTTATTTAATTAATTAATTATTCTATCTATACTTCTAATAAATCGGTTAACTGTACCTGTTTTCCCGTCAAAAGTGGGCTTTTTTTTTATCCAGCCCATAATATTAATTTTATATTCTTGATAGATTAATTTAAAAATTCTATATCGTTTTCAATATTAATATTAATTTGACAAGGATCTGTCGAACTTAAATCTAACTCAGTTTCCCTATATTCCCTATAAATTCTGACGAGAGGTTGGTCAGTTTGATGTGTAAATATTCTTATGGTTTTTGGTATGGAAATACAATAAGCAAACAAATATAACTATTTTAACTTACATGTAATATTTCAGCAGTATATCAACGTTGTAGATTATGGATCTCTGAAATCAAATAATTCAATTCTCCAAAAGAACGATGTACACTCGATTGTTGTGTTTTAGCGATCGGTGTGTTATTACTGCGTGCTCAATATGCCCTCGAGTTGTTGGACTGTATTCCAATATCTATTTGAAATTTTTACGAACCAATAACACAAAAAGTCTTAATTTTGACCCAAATAATCACATGGATCCTACCCGACTACGCCAATTAAACTTCAACGCCGAAATAATTTATTTACAAAAACTATTTTTTTTGTCAAAATATTACAAATAATTGTTTGTTTGATCAAATTAATGTCGAAATTTTACATGTGTATTAAACGAAGGCCAGATACACTCGAATTAAATTTTACTTTTTGTCTTCATTAAATTTAATGTAATGTATTTTTGATGATTATGAAAAATTGCATTATTCAATTTCACATCCGGTTATCGATAAAAAAACCCAAACAATATTCTAGAAGGAAAATTATGGATTATTAGACAATTTTATTATGAATGTTTGTATTTAAAAGTATTATTTTGAAAGAATAATTTGAATCAAATAATAATTATAAATTAAATAATATTACTGAAAAAAAAAGTATACTTAATTTTGATTGGAATTCTAATATGGAAGAATGTAATTTTGGCAATGATTTCTAGTCAAAATTTAATGCAAACATTAATCATTCCTCCAACTCGTTAACTCTTTCACATTCACCTAAATTTATTTTAATCAAACCACGTAGTCAGCAACAGCCTTTAAATGTTATAACTGATGCGATTGGTATTATTGTCAAATCAAAACTGAACTTTGATGAATCTATTATTGTAACTGATTATCTACTAATAGATAAAAATACAAAATCCTATCCTATTATAAATATCAGACAAAGAAATTAATATTTCTGTCCCACAAATTAATCTAGAAGAAATTAATATCATTCTTCAAGAACAAAAATTTCACATTAATCAAAATTCACAAAAAAATGAATATACATGATCGAATCAACTTACTTAGAGAAATTATTCGTACAAATAACATGAATCGCGAAGAGAAAGAATCCCTTATTCAAATTTGTGAAAACTTTAAATATATTTTCCACCTACACGGGGATTTATTGAGCCGTACCAAATGAATAAAACACGATATCATAACTACTGACCCATCTCCAATTTTCACTAAAACATATCGATACCCGAGAGCCCATGAAACCGAAGTAAATAAACAATTAGATCAAATGTTAGAACAAAATATGTACCAAAGTTGTACCAAAGTCTGAGTTGTACCAAAAAAGCTTGATGCTTCAGGAAACAAAAAATGGCGCGTCGTTATAGATTATAGGAAACTTAACAAAGTCACTATATCTGACGCCTACCCATTACCTAACATAAGAGAGATTCTTGGTCAATCAATTTACTTCACCACCCCGGACCTTGCGTCGGGAATTCACCAAATTGAGATGAACGAAAATGATAATCAAAAAACTGCTTTCACAGTCCCATCAGGATATTACGAATTTAATCGAATGTCTTTTGGTTTAAAAAACTCTCGTAGCACATTTCAAAGGTTAATTAATTCCGTTCTGAGTGGACTAAAATGTACGAACTGTTTTGTCTACTTTGACGACTCCCTAGAACATCACAATAATCAACTCTGTAAAGTATTCCAAAAAATACGCGATCATAATTTACAGCTACAGCCTGATAAATGTGAGTTCTTAAGAAAAGAAGTAACATATTTAGGTCACACCATCTCTAGCGATAGTGTAAAATCAAATCCAGATAAAATAGAACCCATAATAAAAATCAACCAACCAAAACATCCAAAGGACATAAAGTCATTTCTGGGACTTGTTGGTTATTATTGTAAATTTATTCCAAACTTTGCAAAAACTGCGAAACGTCTCACTAACCTCCTAAAAAAGGATACCCCATTCAAATGGACTAAAAAATGTTAAGACTCTTTTAATAAACTAAAAAACTCATTGATCACACGACCTTTACTACAATATCCAAACTTCAAACCTCTCATTTTAACTACGGACTGTTCGAATGAAGCTTTAGGTAGCGTTCTCTCACAAGGAGACGTCAATTCTGATTTACCTATAGCTAACTATTCACGAACACTGAATGCCGCTGAACAAAATTATTCAACCACAGAAAAGGAGTTATTAGCTATCATAGACTCGGTAAAACATTTTCGACCATATCTATACGGTCAAAACATAGTCACCGATCACCGTCCTTTAACATAGCTTATGAATTCTAAGGATTCATCTTCACGACTCGTTCGCTGGAGATTGAAACTTATGGAATATGACTATAAGATGATTTACAAACTCCGTAAATTAAATTATAACGCCGATTGTCTCAGAAGGCCAATTCATAATATTAACTCAGTTTACTTTCCAAACAATCGAAATAGAATTTTATCAACAAACACTAGATATTCCTGAACCCAAGAGAGAAGTATTTAGTCTAGAAAATATTTCAAACTTAATAATACCTTATTCTTGTGATCTATCTCAAAATAATCATTATTCATATTACGTATAAGAAAATTGCTCTACTTTGAAATCGTTTTCAAAACATAGACCCGGTTAAGTCAAAATTTTAAATTAATTAATAGAAAAACAAAAAGTAATATTGTTATTCGTAAAGCAATTCTTTAACGACACCATCGATTATCCAATACTATTTGAATGTTTAAAAATCTTAAATCCATTATTGAACTCCAAAACTTTCAATTTCACTATCACTAGCATACCATTTGGTAACCTATCCATTAAAATGGATACATTTCAATCAATGCTCCGTTATTTATTTCCAAACAAAAATGTATGCATTTTACAACACATAAAAAGCCAAATCCACTCAAAGGAAGCAATCGACGCTGTTCTTAGAGAAAACCACGATGATCCATTAGCTGGACATTCAGGTTTTAATAAGATGTATAATAAAATCCGTGAAAACTATTATTGGGAAACAATAAAACAAGACATTCAAACTTATATTCAAAATTGTAAAACCTGCAAGACAGATGAAACAAACTTTAAACCAAATAAATACCCGATGATTATTACTACTACGTAAAATTCATTCAATAAATAAATCGCAATGGACGTAATGGGGCAATATCCTGAAACTACTTGTGGTAATAGATTCATCCTCACTATACAGACCAATCATAATGCTGAAAAAGTAGCAATTCATTTACCAAAATATTGCTCAATTTTAGGTTTCCCATCCTATATTATCACTAACCAAGGTACTGAATTCACTTCAAAACTTTTCAAGGAAATATTTTAACTTCTACAAATAAAACATAAAATGGCTAGTCCCTAACACCCTCAAAACAAACGGTAGCCTTGAACGTACACACCTCATCTTACGAGATTACATAAGATATTACGTTGACAAAAATCATGATAATTGGGTGAACTCATATACTTAGCTACACACTCGTACAATACACATAAACTTAAAGCAACTCAGGAGATTTCTCACACATTACTTTTTTGAGTAAAAACCAAAAATACGTATTCAAATTTTGTCCAAGATATTACGGATAAACTAAACATCATCCGTGAAACCGCTAAAGAATAATTAATTAAAACAAAACATTGTTCAAAAAATTATTATGACAAAACTCATAACCACACATCCCTTTTCTCAGAAAATCAACTTGTCTTATTAAATGGCAACTTTTCCAAAGCACAAAACAAAAAATTAAAGCCCGAATTCAAAGGACCATATACCAAAAATCATTCAAATCCATAATAACAATACCGCGACAATCGAAATTTCCAAAGACTAACGTCACGCCTATCATTTTCACCTTGAAACCTTTTGTTTCAAGTGGCAACAATGAACAACCAAATCCTTCTAATACTATTCATGACCTCCCTCACGAACCAGATCCTGATAATCAACTAATAAAAAATTGAACCTATTAAGTCCTCATCAGGTTTATTTTATAAACATTTGGGTGCTGCTAAAACAAGCAACGAAAAATATTCTTTATTAATAAATTATAATTTAACCTTATTTGACGATCAATTAGAATTGGTCAATAGTCAATATGCCAAAGCTATTACGTTATGTCGTTTAACTGACGACGAAAACTATAGCGTCTTTTACTGCACTAATCAGATACGAAATCTTCAAAATATTCTCATTCAAATCAAAACCAAATTGTCAGTACTTGAAAATCACAAAAAATGAGGAGTAATTAATGGTATTTTAACCGGTCTCAAATGGCTTTTCAGAACGCCAGACGCAGACGATGCAATGTTCTACTCTGACTCTCTAACTTCCTTAATTAATGACCAAAAACAAACACACACACACACACACACACATGCAACAACAAGTCTGCATAATATCCTCAACCATTCAAAATTTTAATAACTCATTAACTAATCTAAAAAATTATTAAAATATACTCAACAATAACATTCAATTATTTAACAATTATTCAAAAACCACTACACATTCAATTCACAGCGAAAGAACTGAGATCTCCATAATAGAACACGTTACGCTACTATTAAACATCGCGAACGAATTATTACTTCAAATCGAAAAATATTTATTAGACCTTACTTTAATTAGATACGAATTAAAGTTAATCTTATATAAATATTCATTACCAATTCCTTTATATATGCAAACTATTGAACTTTACCATAAAATCATAGATGTTAAAGTCTTACTCCGAAACAATAACTTAATAACAAAATTAGAAGTTCCTATGGCATCACCAATCGTGTATGACCTGTTTCAAGTATATCCTCTACCAACATCTCATTTAAATAATTCTTTCATATTTAATCAAATACTCCGTTCATCGTATTCTTGAAACCTAGAAAATAATATGCAATGCTTAAACATTAGTTAACTGCAAAGAACTACTCGAAAATCAATGGCTGTGCAAACCAAGACCAACATTAAGAAAAAATTATCAAATCAATTGCGAAATACAATTATTGGGGAAAACAACATTCGGGAAAATCTACGAGATTCAATCTGGTATACTAATGGAAACCTACAAGATTTACAATGAGGTTTATCATTTTCGTTAATTAAAATTGAAATCGAATTATTTTAATAAACAGTGTTTCAGTATATTTGTATAACTGTATATATTTTTTTAACGCGAATGAAAACTAAATAGTTTCAATTATGACGATTGAAATGGCTAATAATTAATGCTAACGTTCGATAATATTGTTTTTTTAATTCTATTAAATAAACTGTATATTTTCAGAATGTTTTAAAACAATATTTATCACAGGTTTGTTAACAGGGATGTTCAAATACAGGATCAAATACAGGATATTATGTTATGATATTAAGCCCTATGTTAAAAGTTGATTTTTTGATCATTGATAGTTTTTTAAATGATCGATGAGAAGGTTTGAATTTTTGGGGAAACGTAATGGCGTGATTGGATTTTCCAATTATCGGGTAAGGAAGGTTTCATCTAGTGTCGGGTCTCGATTTTGAACGTCCTTAACCATGGCTCAGTTTTCTTAAAATATTGCCAAACGTTCGTTTCTTAAATGTCACGTGCTAATACTCGCGTCTCACTTCTTCCACATTCACTTAGATAGGGCCTACCTTGTGCATAATGATTGAGTCTTCTGAACAATTCCAAACTTTCCTTGTTCTCTATTTCGCTTAGTGATAATTGCAGAGAAAATTCCCTCACTTTTCTTGCTTTACTACAACTATCACTAATCTTAAACCTGTTTAGTTGCCCAGAAAAGCAATGCCCCAGGTTATTTGCACATATCTTTTGCAGATTTTGCTTACTACCGAGTACCCAAATATGGAAATTGATAGCGAACAAGTTATATCGAGAACATGACATTATATCAAGAACACGACCAATAGGTCATGTTCCTAATTCTATATTGAGTGCAGCATTAGGAGTATATTTAGCTACCCCCAAAATTTCTTTATAAAAATTGTGTCCTAAAGTATTAATTGCTTTATTTTGCATTTTCGTAGCACTCGAACTCCAAATTTCACACCCGTATGTTAAAATCGGTTCAACCAAGGCATTAAACAAGCTGATAGCTACTTTGATAGGATAGTTGTCGTGCTCATAAATATGTTTTTGGATATAGAATAGAAGTCACTTACACCGATTTTATAACCCCTGAATGTGTTCACCCCATTTTCCATTATACATTCATTCAACTCCCAAATATATAAATTTATTTACGATCTCAATATTTTCTCCCGCGTATTTCCACATTTCATTTGACGACCTCTTACATCCATTACTCACGATATCTTTGTTTTTCCGTATTCACATTAACTCTAACTCTAGTCTCCAATTGTTGCAATAGGCTTCTAGCGCTTTCAAAGCGCGGCTCATTCCACCAGTTGTTCTTGATAGAATTACTAAATCGTCGGCATATAATTATATTTTTATTTCTTTACCCCTAACACCTGGTGCTATTATATCTATTTCATCTATCCATTCATTTAGATCATTAATATACATCAAGAAGAGTAAAGCTGATAGATGACAGCCCTGTCGCAATCCATGGAATGTATGGAATTGCTGAAATAATCGATATCCACCCATCCAAACACAGCAGTTGGTATTTGTTATACAGATTTTATAATTGACACTACTTTACTAGACAGGCCAATTCTCAACAATTTCATCTATAACAAGTTTCTATCAATTTTGTCGAAAGCCTTGTCAAAGTCTACAAAGTAGCAGTAAATTTGGTTCTTTTGACCTTAAGATTGTTCTGGATCAAACTATTTAATACAAGAATTACCTCGTATCTCGCTCTAAATCCTGCCTGACACTCATTTATTATATTAAATAAATTGCTATATCGCTTCCACTTATATCAAAATTTTCCGTTCTTTCCATTCCGTAAAGGCTTGTGAAATGAGAAATCCATACATTCTTACTAATGGTATCGTTAACAACTCGTCGGTCCTCATTTTCTTTAGCAAGATTCCATAATTGCTTATAATTGTTATTCTTTAAGGTCAGGTTTATTTGCTCGATGTGGTTACTTTCATAATCTTTCTTCTTCGTTTTACACATCAGCCTATATTTTTTTTTACATAATATATATTCCCGAATGTAGCATTGTTGACTTGTTTGTCTCATTTTTCTTAGTCCAGATTTCATCTCTTTTCTTTTCATCTTACAATCTTCATAAAACCACTCCATTTTAACCATGTGTTTAACTCCAGTTATATAAAATTTGGTTTAAAAACTTTATCATATCAATGATGGTATTGGCTTTCTCCTCATTCCACTTGTATCTTACGCATTCTATACCATTCCGTACTTCATTTACAATACTCTCAATATCTATCATACAAATTATAAAGTAAAGTGGTTTGATTAGTACATATCACCTATTTTCAGAACTATATTCTCATTCCACAATCTCTTCGTGACTAATATATAGTCAACAACACTTTTTCCATTTTTATTCGCAAACGTCCGTTCACCTCCGTAGTGGCCCTTGCACCTTCCATTCAACACAATATATTCATTTTGGTCTACAAATTTCAGTAGTTTCTTGCATTATCTGTTTATAGTAGCATCTTTACTTTGCCTTGGTTGTACTTCGAAAGTATCAAACTCAATACCCAATTCTATTTCCCCTGATATCGAAAACGATAAACGATGCTCTTGTCCCATTCTTGAGTTGAAATCCTCACCTAATATGAATTCGGCTCTATGATACTTTTCAACCAATCGATATCATGATCCTCTAACCATTCATAGAAATCGTCCTTAGCCAATTTCGAATATTCGGGCTGCACATATATTACACCTATCAATAACTTGACTTCTGCTTTATTGAATAGAGCCCGAATCACCTCACTGATGCTAGTTTTGATTTCTTGAATATATTTACGGTATTGCACTTGATAAAAGCGTGAAAGCCCTCCCTCCCAGAATATCTACCCCTGTCTGGTATCTTATTACCACTTGCATAAAGCAGTCAAATCGTACTATTTTCAACACTTCATCGTCCCGTGACCACGTTTCAACTAAACCTATAAAATTAAGTAATTTGAGAAAATAATAATAATAATCAGAAAGAGGGGTAGCGCATACGGGACCCTAGCACCTATACCAAGGGGTACTCTGTGCCCTCATTGAGAACAACCTGTCACCCGGTGGTGAACCGCTTTCGGGCAAGAGGTGCTATTTTAAGCAGATGAAGCTATATGATTCTGTCGTGGCCAGACGCCACACAGAAGGCCCACAACTTCTCTGCCGGGATTGCTCCCAAGATTGATGGATCCAAAGTTTCGGACCCAAACATTCTATATCTGACACCCTGCAGGCTTCTGCAGGTGCATAAAACATATATGGAGGTTTCATCGTCGTCCATAAAGGCATTACAAGTGGGATAATCAGAGATCCCTAAGTTATCTAGGTGGTAGTTCAATCGACAGTGTCCTGTCAAAAGCCCCACTACCCTGCCCAACTGCATTGTATTGAGTTTCAATTGAGCACAGTCAAATGGCCTAGCTGTGTTTATGCACAACTTGGCCTGTCACATGCCCTGCGCAAAGTCCCAGTAATCGAGATGAGCTTGTTTCAGCCACCCCTTGATACTCAGGTGAAAGGGGCGCTTGAGATGACCCCTCTCATACCAACGAGTCCGCCACTTCGTTTCCTGTAACGCCAGAGTGACCCGATACCCAGATCAGCCTGACTGTGTTACTCAGTGCCAGGCGGTTCAGCTCCTCAAAGCATTCATAGACCTCGATTGGAATCTTGACGCCTCAAGGGCCCGAAGTGCTGCCTGGCTATCTGAGAAGATTTTGATATGTGCCCTACTGTAACCTTTCGGGATACAAATCCGGGCACCTCTCAGCATGGCGAAAATTTCCGATTGAAAAACCGTCGCATATTGACCCAGAGGAATCGATTCCTCTGGGTTATAATTTGAGATAACAACTAATAAAAAAATTATCCACTTTATTCTTTAGTCCTTCGATATTCCCGAGTAGTAATTTCAGTCGTTTTTTTATTCTACACTACTATTTCCTTAGTTTCTATTTGCAATTTCATCTCCCTCCTGTATGTTTAAGGTATAACCCGCTTATAACCCGTTGTTAACCTTGACCCTAACTTTTGCTTCCTTTTCTCAACTACCTTAATTCTCAGAGCTTTCGGAAGGTTATCGTCAATATAAATTTGGGTTCCTTTAAGCATTGAACGATTTTTTAAAATACTTTTTTACTCATAATCTTGATTTCACAGGTCTTGAGTGACAACTTTTGTTGTTTCCAATTGTCTTCTATTTGTTCACTTGGGATAATCATCTTTAGCCTCTCATTAAACAATTCAATCATCTTCTGTTCCATATTAGGATCGCCATCGCATGCATTCACTCCATGAATTATTAAATTATTGCTGTTGTTTTGTTTTTGTAAATTTAGTACAACTTCATTCTGTGCCTGCACTGTTTTTAGCGAATTTCCTGAAAGGAAAGAGAGCTATTGGTCCCGTACCGAAGTCAAAATTTCGCAAAAATTTCTTCAAATGTCCATCGATCCTACCTTGTAGATGTCAAAAATCACCATCTGTAAAATTTATATATATATATCTATGGACATATATATATATATATATATATATATATATATATATAATATACATATATATATATATATATATATATATATGTGTCTGTCATCACTCTAGCGGTCACAATTTTCATTTTATCTCGGAGAACCCTTTGACAAGTTCCTCATGGCTTCGAGGTTGACTTAAGGCGTCTGCTTCGTCAACCTCAACCTTTCAGACCTGAGTGAAGTAAAAGTTTTTGATTTGGCCCATTAAATAATTTCAAGTGATTAATTTCATCAGATATTACACATCCCACTGATCTCAGAAATTATTCCCAGGGGTACATAGTACGTTAATGGCTCCTTCGGAGCCCCCTTTTGTTCTTTTTTCCCGTTAATGTATTATTCCTTGGATTGAAATGAAGATACTTGAATAAAACAAAATACTTAGACAGATAAACAATTTATTTACAACGATGCAGTAACACAGACGGGTAGTATTTACAATGTTTTATTTTTAGGATAAATAAACCCAAAAATATTAAATAATAAGAATTATTCTAACAGAGACAATTAAATAATCACGATCAAATCAAATAAGTAAAAGTTCGTCAACCGACGATTTAAATAGAATCAAATTTTCTTGGTTTACAAGTTAACCCATGTTGTTCTAGTCTTTCTAATGCAAGATCCAGGTGGTGTAAGTGTTCTTTGACTGATCGACAGTATAAGTGTATGCCATCCAGGTAAACTTGGCAGAAATCTTCGATGTATCCAGACAGTACTTCGTTCATTAAGCTTTGGAACGTAGCTGGAGCATTCTTCAATGCAAACGACATGGCGCGAAATTGATAGAGACCTCTTGGGGTGGTAAATGCAGTATACTCTTTCGATTGTGGATTCATTTCAATTTGCCAATAGCTAGTCTGAAGTTCCAATATAGAAAATATTTTGGCATCATTTACTTTTCTCAACATCTCTTGTAGATTTGGAATCGGAAATGCATTGCTTTTGGTCACACCGTTCAAGTTTCTATAGTCGACGCACACTCGAAAGGTTTCATCCTTCTTTTTCGGTAAAACGACCGGTGCGGCCCAGGACGATTAAGATGGTTCTAAGAAGCCATCGCCTTCCATCTCTTCAATTTCTTCCAGGACCCGTTGATTGTCATTGTTATACGGGTATGGTCGTAATTTAATGGGGACATTCTTCGTGGCTTCGATCTTATATGTGACAGTTTTCGTCCTTCCAACTTTGCCAAAAAACGCTGGAATGTCGCCGAATGATTTTTTTTTGCTGATATTGGTTCTAAAGGGGCTTTATTTGTAACTCTCCCAATGCTTCATGTCACTGGGTCTGACGCTGCCCGATTCGTGTGATGTCATTCATGACTTTGTTGTATTGTTCGTGCATTGTTTTTACTTGTGTGTGGGTCTCTTTGACGTTGGTGTTAATGATGTTGGTTTTTACAGCCTCGACCTCGGTGGTGAGTTGGTCGATACGTCGTACGCACACTTCTCTTAGGCTCTCCACTCGCTCCGACAAGTCTTCTTTTAACTCGTGTTGTACATTCGTGTTGCATGCCTTGGAGTCGAATTTCGATTCGTTCATCCACTCTCTCTTTAGACTCCTGAATTCGATTGCCCAATCACTCATACATCCTCTCTTCGGATCCTTTAAGTCGATCGACGATTTTTTCATTCAGGTTCTTGAAGTTTTACATCATTGCCGCAAACATATTCTTTATGGTCCTAGCAACTGGCTCCTCCGGATCGGAGTCTATACTTTTCCACCGTTCTGATGTGGGGTTGACTGTCAATAGTGTTGGGTTCCTACTTTGGTGTTCTTCCCATCTCGCTGTCATAGCCTTTCTGGTACCACTACTGTCCAGCACTTCTGCTCCCAACATCTCCCGAAGTTGCTGCATGGTAAGACTTTGGAGTACCATTGTGGATACTTCTTTATTCTATGCGTCACTGTGTCATATCACGGTGGCCACTTATCGCGGTATCTTGGCTGAATTTGGCCTTCAAAAGGAGCGCTGTAGAACCTACAACAGATTCCGATACTCGAAAAAAAAAAAATTAGTCAAAGTTTTTTTTCCACCATTTTAACTGAGGGTCTATTTCTTTTTAATACAACAATGTACAACTGACTTTACTTTAACAAATTTTACTTTTAAACTGCTGTTACTCAAACAATGGTAATTTTTAACTTTGATCTTAATAGATCAAATGTTAAATTTAAAAATGATAATCGAACAATATTTTATTTCAAACTGATTCTGAACTAGCGATTGCCGCTGCTTTTATATCCATCATAGATCTTTCTAGAAACATGGTTGTTGACAATTTATAAAATATTGTTGTTGAAAGCATATTTTTGTGTAGATTCTTCTAAAAGAAATTAATTTCTCAACAACCATAGGTGCATTCAGAAGGACCGAAAATAAATAGAACCTGTTAAACATTGTATCGATTTGACTGCCAAAATACCAGTCAAGTAGCCGAGCGGTCTAAGTCGTCATGTCTGCGCAGAATGCAGTACTTGGAAAATGGGAGGTTATGGGTTCGAATCCCGAC
The DNA here is from genome assembly GCA_963920215.1 of Nineta flava. Classification (NCBI taxonomy): domain Eukaryota; kingdom Metazoa; phylum Arthropoda; class Insecta; order Neuroptera; family Chrysopidae; genus Nineta; species Nineta flava. The sequence goes on from OY986040.1 coordinate 65,429,982, forward strand.
ATCGGCAGTTTGTCAATTATATAAAAAAAAGTATGGACAAGAACGAAGTAACCGGCTATACTTGAGAAGGTTTTCTGCAGTTTCCTTCACGAACTCCAGTTGTATATCGGCATAGTTCCTATCATAGTCGGCTGCAGCCGCATATCCTACCAATTCCTAGTCTACTCACAAATTCCTTCTACTCCACTCACATTCTCACATCCTAAGGCATCACAATGGACCTTATGGTCGAAGTGTAGCCCGTCCAGGGCAGCCTTTACAATCTATCTATCCCAAAATACGTTTATGTACTCATTAGTAAGCTTGCTTACTGTCTCGTCTCGACTTGTTTTATTATAAAAATCATTTATAATAAAAATCATTTATAATAAAAATCATTTTTATGTAAATAAATTATATTTGACTTAATAATTATTTTTGATTTGTTTGATTTAAAAAAAAAAAAATTCGTTACGCAGGAGCTGCTTCAACTTAGCGAATTTCCTTGGAATAAATAAATTACTCTCTAGCAGTCACAATGTTAGTCTGATCAAAATGAAATGTCGTATCTGATTATAGTATTTGCATGGCCAATTTTATTAATAAATAACATACGTCAAGGGGAAACGGGGGTATAAAGATAGAAGAAAACACAAAATATAAAATATCTCTCTTAATATTAGAACAGTCGAAAAATTCGTAAGAAACAAAGTTGTAGAAAATCATGTTTGCTAAAATTCATCACCTTAACTTTTTTGCTCAAACTCTAATGTGTACAGAGATATTGAGGAATTTAATTTTCAATCTTAAACCGTCAATATTTTTGTAATTATTAGGGTTACAGAAAAAATGATAAGAAACAAAATTACAGTAAAACTTAATACCTACAACTTTACTTCTTATAAAATTTTCGATTTTTCGAATATTAAGGGAGATATGTCAAATTTTGTGTTTCACCCTCCCTTTAAACCCCCCTTTCCCCTCGTCCGATTTTACCCATTAACGAACTTGACCTTTTGAATACCAAAAGCGTTTCAAATACCAAATCTCATTTCGATAAAATGAAAACTGTGACCGCTAGAGTGATTACAGACACACACATATATATATATATATATATATATATATATATATATATATATATATATATATATATATGTATATGTATATATATATATATATATATATATATATGTCCATAGATATATATATATATAAATTTTACAGATGGTGATTTTTGACATCTACAAGGTAGGATCGATGGACATTTGAAGAAATTTTTGCGAAATTTTGACTTCGGTACGGGACCAATAGCTCTATTTCCTTTCAGGAAATTCGCTTAAAACATTTTTTTTGAAGATAAAAAAAAAATCAAAACTAGATCTTATTGGTTTCTTTTTGTTAATTTAAAAAAAAAAAAACTCTTTTTTAAGGAGAAAAGTATTTTCTCCTAAATTTTTTCCAACATAGTTTTTCAATAATGTGTTGATGTACTAAAAATTATTTTAATAATTTTCAACACAACAGTTTATACATTTGATTTAAATCTTACAAAACAGATACAAACTAAATGCAATTCAGACAATTTAATTTTACCAAAGCAGATAAAAGAAACCCTGTAATAGCTCTAGCAAAAACTGAATACATAAATAAATCAATTTCTTTCTTTCGACAAGGCTGTTTTGAAATTCTATCTAAAGACCCACTATCCAAGTAAAATATTGTTTAAACGATATCCATTGCGTGTTGTCCGATTTTCAAAATAATAATTCGTTACGCAGGAGCTGCTTCAACTTAGCGAATTTCCTTAAAATACATAAATCACTTTCTAGCGGTCACAATTTTAGTCTGATCAAAATGAAATGTCGTATCTGATTTTAGTATTTGCATGGCCAATTTTATTAATAAATAACATACGTCAAGGGGAAAGGGGGCATAATGATAGAAGAAAACACAAAATATAAAATATCTCTCTTAATATTAGAACAATCGAAAAATGCGTAAGAAACAAAGTTGTAGAAAATCATGTTTGATACAATTCATCACCTTATCATTTTTGCTCAAACTCTAATGCGTACAGAGATATTGAGGAATTTAATTTTCAATCTTAAACCGCCAATATTTTTGTAAATATTAGGGTTACAGAAAAAATGATAAGAAACAAAATTACAGTAAAACTTAATTCCTACAACTTTACTTCTTATAAAATTTTCGATTTTTTGAATATTAAGGGAGATATGTCAAATTTTGTGTTTCCCCCTCCCTCTAAACCCCCCTTTCCCCTGGTCCGATTTTACCCATTAACGAACTTGACCTTTCTAATACTAACAGCGCTTCAAATACCAAATCTCATTCCGATAAAATGAAAACTGTGACCGCTAGAGTGATGACAGACACATATATATATATATATATATATATGTATATATATATATATATATATATATATATATATATATATATATATATATATATATATATATATATATATGTCCATAGATATATATATATAAATTTTTCAGATGGTGATTTTTGACATCTACTTGGTAGGATCGATGGACATTTGAAGAAATTTTTGCGAAATTTTGACTTCGGTACGGGACCAATAGCTCTATTTCCTTTCAGGAAATTCGCTAATATTCATTAAAAGTAATGAATCGAATTTCTCCCCAAATGTACTCCCTGATAAAATTTCAAAAACCCGAGAACCCTATTAGACCAGTTTTTTTATTTTTTTCAGCCCCGTTTACTAAAATCTCAAAATTTTTAGTAACATTAATCCAAGAAACATGCAAATTCCTACATTTAGCGTAAAAATTCAATAGAACTAATCTATAATAATAAGAAAAATATCGCTCTTCCATCCTGATGCAATTAGTGTCTTTCGATGTAAATAATGTGTTCCCAAGTAAACCTCCAAAGGATGTTTCTCGTCTGTTGCATGATCTTTTCGAGAGGAAGAATGTCAATCCAACAATTCAAAATGAAATCCTTAATTTATTAGTTACAGTTTTAAGTCAAAATTATTTCCTTTTAAAAAATGTTATTCATTCACTTAGGGACTGATCATAGGCAATCCACTGAGTACGCTCCTCGCTGAAATATTTATGGACAACTTAGAATATAAGATCAGTCTTAGTAAACTCTTTGAAAATTCGTTTATTGGTATAGATACGTGGAAGATATTTTAGCTGTCTTTGTGGGTACTCAAAGACAACTAAATGTTTTCTTAGAGTCTATAAATGGAATACATCCCAATATTGAATTTACTATGGAAATTGAATCCAACAACTCCTTAAATTTCCTTGACCTACCTATCTCCAGAGATTCAAGTTCCGACGAGTTTGCCATATTCCATATCTTACACAGACATGGTAATCCACAATTCATCCTTCCACTCAGATAGCCATAAAATGGATGCTTTCCATTCAATGATCCATAGACTACTGTCCGTCCCGTTAAACAATGATACATTTAATTCTTAATTAAATATCATTAAACAAGTCGCCATTAATAATGACTCAACCCCAAATTAGTCGATAATCTGTTTGATAAGAAAGTTTTTATACAAGCCATTCAGCTCACTTATCCAAAATCCGTAACGTAAATAACGTCTTTGGTGTAATGGAGAGCACACTGGACTAGGTATCCAGAGGCCCGAGGTTCGATTCCTGGTTGACGAGTTAATTTTTTCATATCAGTATTTAATTTAATTAATAAATTCAATGACAATGAAATGTGTCGGGTATACGCTATAGTCTTCTACAGTTTGTCATACGTAACCGAAAGGAATTCGGACAAACATTGTGTGTTGACACGAAAGTATACACAGATAAACAAATATTAAATAAAAATTTCACTTCAACAGAAGTTTATACTGTCTAATAAATATATAAAAAAATATATATATGTATAAAAAATTAGAATAATATGAAAAAAGTTGACCGTTCATCACAATCGTCTTTGGTGTAATGGAGAGCACGCTGGACTAGATATCCAGAGGCCCGAGGTTCGATTCCTGGTTGACGAGTTAATTTTTTCATATCAGTATTTAATTTAATTAATAAATTCAATGACAATGAAATGTGTCGGGTATACGCTATAGTCTTCTACAGTTTGTCATACGTAACCGAAAGGAATTCGGACAAACATTGTGTGTTGACACGAAAGTATACACAAATAAACAAATATTAAATGTATATATATGTGACGGTAGTTTCACCACCTTGGAATCAACAAGGTGATGGCTAGCCGACAAATTGTAGCACCAATTCGAAACAACAAAAAAACAAAAATTATGTTGGGCGCCAGGTTTTTATAGAGTACCACTCACGATTATAACACGGCAGCTCGTCAACCCTTGCTCTGGGTGGCAGGTCAAAAGGTGGACACTCGTCTGATTATAAGTAAACAAATAAACAAAATTACGAAACAAAAAAAAATTAATTATTTATTCACGATAACAAAAAAAAATCAAATATTTAACAACAAAATAAAATGAAACTCGAATTTTAACAAAATAAATAAATATCGAACATAAAAAAAAATTATTTAATACAGTACCAGAACGTGTTAACGAAATTTAATATTAAACCAAAAAAACAAATTACAAATAAAAGTGAACTAATAAAAAATAACAAAAAAAATGATTCGAAATAATAATTAAAAAAAATACTTTCGTGAACACGTTCACACGCAAAAATTTACCACCAAACCTCGCTCGAATCAACGTTTCGGTGAACAACAACAAATCCAAAAACACGATAAAAATTAAAAAAAAAATAACAATAATCTTCAACAGTTCAAAATAAATACATCGGCTCAACAAATTTTAATACGATGCGAATCGTTCGGCTTTCGAAATCAGAATCTTAATTAATTCATTATCCATCAAATCATCTATTTCTTATCCAACAAAAAGTCCGTCGCACGAAAAACAATAACACAAAAACAACACTGTTGTTCACATTCCTTAGTGTTTGTCACAAAGCAATTTTTAAATTACACCAGGACTGGGTTTAGGAATTTACCACTTTATAATTTATGCGCTTTGCCAATAATGAAACTTGGTAATATGGCTAATGTTACGTTGTATTTCACCACCCATCATTAATTCATCCAATGTAAAATATGTTTTTTCAAGCTTCAATAATATCCAATTCACATAAACTTCCAAAATCAATCCAACGACTCAACATAATGATGTATTAGTTCCAATGTAATGGCGTTATTTTAATTAATTAATTCACACTGTTCAGTACACGAAACGAGTCCCAAACAATCATACACTTAACGATCAGCACTTCAACAAATTCATAATACAGGCCTGTGATTTAGTTTTAAACTTTACAAAAACAGTAACTGTTGACGAGCAGTAGTGAATGTTACAGACCTCCATACAAATAGTCGGCTCCTCGTACACCATTCCAACCTCCATGTCGATGATCGATGATTGAGCGAGATCGGTAATTATTTAATGCGTGCGAACTTAAAAAAATAAAATAAATAAATACAAATAATTATAATTAATGTCGACAGCGACATCGGATTTCGAAGCCGTTCTCTTCGTTTCTGGCCCGGTGTCCTTCGGCACCAGCGACCAGTCGCGTCGAATCCACGAAAAATATCCACAAAAAAATAAAAAATAAATAAAGACATTCATCGAACGGTTGAACACTTTTCAACCGTTACAATATGTATATATATATATATACATATATATATATATATATATATATATATATATATATATATATATATATATATATATATATATATATATATATATATTGTTGGGAGTCACTGGTTTAGTAAATTACAAAGGAAATCAACATATGAATCATCAAAACTATATAATTTACCTCTCCACGCAGCCTACACTCGCTATATCAAAATTGCTGACGAATATCCTGAATCGTCCTATAAATACTCAAATCAATCAATACAAATCGAATTGTCTTTCTGAATGTTTGTTGAAATACTTAAACGCCGAAATTATTGTTATTTATAATCATATTGTATTTTGATTGTTGCAATAAAAAAAGTCAATTAATTATTTTAAATTTCATTGTTGTAATAAACAAAGTCAATTGAATCATATTTAAAATAATTGTAATTATTTTAAGGTGTCAATAACAATCATCTGCCTGATTATTCAGTAGTCTCAGTATCAGTCAGTAATATACTAGTAGTCTAGTTAATCTTCAGAGGCTGTTCCGGTCCATTTAATCATTTAAGATTAATCATATAACTTGGTAATTTATATCTAAAGTTTACGGAGTTGTAGTTAATCAACTGCCCTGGTGACAGAACTGCTCCGCAGATCCAATTGGAAGCCGAAAAACAACAGGAATCCAACATAATTTGGTGACACTGGTGGGATACAACACATTGGAAGAACAAAATTTATCAGTGCGCAGTGGTTCACTTCAGTGTTTTGGTTGTATTCAAAGAAACAAACCCTTTCGACGACATGAACATTGCGAGCCTACAAAAGTAGCCGAAACTCTCAACTGTAAGTTGTATTTTATTTAGTTTTTATTTTATCATATTTGTGTTCATCCTTCATTCCTAACATCAAATAAAATGTCTCGACCAGCTTCACCTGACGGACATAACATTTCAGACGATGAATCAAATTCTAGCAAGGAGAATTTAATAATGTCTCTTTCATTTTTGTGTAGATTAATCACCCCATTTAATGGTGATCGCGAAGAAGTTGAAAACTTCCTTTTAAATGCAAAACATGCTCACGAATTTGCACAGCCAAATCAAATCGTTTCATTATTCGCATTCGTTAATCGTTTCGCATTCACATTATCACAAATTTCAAGTTCGGTAAAAAACAAATAAAATCTTTCTGAAATCATAGATTTCAAAACCTTAAAAATCTCCTTGAGAAGATTATACGTGGATCATACTCATTACACCCAAATGATGGAAGATTTAGATGCAATAAAACAAAAATCTAATGAATCCATCACAGAATACTATACGTGTCTCGATAAACTAACTATTAGATTTTTATCAGCTCTTAAAACAAACAATAGCGATCACCCAAATCTGCTAAATGGAAAGTTAGCTTTCATAAAAGACTGATATTTCACATTCTGATGTTTCTCGCGTTTTAAGAATTCATAGAACTTTGAACAATCTAAATGAAGCTTACAGTATTGCAATATCAGAAGAGAAGGCTCTTCAAATGTATAAAAAATCGTACAATAATCCTTCATATGCAAAATATTGTAAATCTGCAAATCAAAATTACTACATAACACCCGAGATTGTCGTTCCAAAAGTCATAATAATGAAAAAAATAATTTTCGTCCGACAATACAAAATTTTGTCGATATTGTAAAAATAATGGGCACGAAATATCGGAATGTATGAAAAAAAAACATAGTGATGAAAGACGTAACGCACAAAATCCACCAAATCCACGAATTAATCATTTAAACTCAAAAATGTCCGATCTCAGTGTCGCAGCATCGGACAATTACATCAAGTCGACACAGATAATAGTTCAAATGAGCGATTTAAGAAAATAATTTTCAAATCTAACAATGCAAAAAACAAACAATTTATATTTTTAGTTGATACAGGTGCCACAGTTTCTTTAGTAATACACAAAAATGTTACAAAAGAAACACCGTTCGATCCTCGACATGAAATCATGTTACATGGTATAGACTATAGGTTCATCCGATCCTATCAAAACACTCGGGAAAGTTCAACTAACTTTAGCAATTGATCCAAATTTTGAATGTAAATTTAATTTTTATTACGTAAATGCAAATAAAATTAATTTGAATTATGACGGCATTATTGGACATGATTTTCTTTCTAAATTTAACGCAAACATTGATTATCTAACGAATTCATTAACACTATCACATACTCCACTCGAAATAACCATTAAACCACGTACGCATCAAACTATCCCAATTACCGTTATTGACAATGTTATCGGAGTTCTAGATAAATCAAAAATAAATCTACCTGAATCGATAGTAATTTCAGATAATTTTCTTATCGACCAAAATACAAAATTATACCCCATAATCAATACTTCTGATGAAGAAATTAAAATCCAAATTCCACAAATACATTTAATCAAAATGTCAATCATACCATTAGAACAAATATTTTCTATTTCAAAAAATAATAATAATTCTACACAAAGCAAAAGTGATCGAATACGACTTCTAAATGAAAATCATCGTATTGATCACTTAAACAAAGAAGAAAAAGAATCTTTAACACAAATTTGTCAAAATTATAAAGAAATTTTTCATCTTCCTGGTGATAAATTAACTTACACCAGAACATTAGAACACGAAATTATCATATCCAATCCTACCCCAATCTATACCAAAACGTATCGATTTCCAAAAATCCATGAACAGGAAGTCAATAAACAAGTCGACAAAATGCTTGAACAGGGATTCATTCAACCATCATCATATCCTTACTATTCTCCAGTTTGGGTCGTTCCAAAAAACTAGATGCATCCGCTGAAAAGAAATGGAGAATCGTAATTGATTATCGAAAGTTGAATGATGTAACCATCACTGATCCCTATCCTATCCCCAATATCGAAGATATTCTGGATCAATTAGGACAATCGGTTTATTTTTCAACTTTGCATCTCGTTTCGGGCTTCCATCAAATTCAAATGACCGAGAAAGATAAACAAAAAACAGCATTTACATTAACTTCCGGGCACTACGAAATTAAAAGAATGCCATTCGGTTTAAAGAATGCACCGGGAACATTTCAAAAATTGATGAATACTGTTTTAAGCGGTCTTCAAGGCATTAAATGTTTTGTTTATCTCGACGATATTGTAGTTTACGGTTCATCTTTAGAAAATTATAACGAAAAATTGTATTCGATAAATTACGCGAACACAACCTAAAATTACAACAAGATAAATGAGAATTTCTACGAAAAGAAGTCGCTTATCTTGGTCGTATTATAACTAATGATGGTGTCAAACCTAATCCTTCAAAAATTGAAGCTATTACAAAAATCAGACAACCAAAGAATCCAAAGGATATCAAATCCTTCCTCGGGTTAATCGGGTATTACAGGAAATTCATCCTTCAATTTGCAAAATTTTCCAAACCCTTAACCTCTCTTTTAAAAAAGGATGTCCCTTTCATTTGGTCTGATCAATGTCAATCATCATTCAAAAAATTAAAAAAATATTCTCACAACCGGACCGATCCTTCAATATCCAAATTTTAACAAACCATTTGTATTAACAACAGATGGTTTACAGACGGCTAAGAAGAGATTTACCAATATCGTACTATTCTAGAACATTAAACGCAGCAGAACGAAACTATTCAACAACGGAGAAAGAACTCCTCTCCATTGTAGATTCTGTAAGCATTTTAGGCCTTATTTATTCGAACAAGAATTTCTAATTGTAACGGATCATCGTCCTCTCACATGGCTCTTTTCATGCAAAGATCCATCATCGAAACTCGTGCGATGGAAACTGAAACTTATGGAGTACAATTATAAATTTATCTACAAACCGGGAAAAATAAATTCTAACGCTGACGCTCTCACCCCTTCACAATTTTATTCATCATAGACCGGGAGAAGTAGCTTTTCTAAATTCAAAACAAGAAAAACAAAAAATTATACTCATATTTGTAAAACAGTTTTACAACGATATTATAGAGTATAAAACTTTATTCAATTACTTGTTAAACCTGCGATGCATTGTTCATCATCAAAATTTAGATAACCTAACAATAAGTAATATTTCATTTAATAATCCAATTATTCAATTAGAAACACGAAAAAGAAAATCACGACTATCCTTTAGGCTGTCTTTATCATCAAGGCTGCGAATGTACGACGGGATTCGTAAAAACTATACGTGGGATACTATCAAGCAGGATATCCAAAATTTTAAAAAAAGCAAAACCTGTCAAGCAAATAAAACAAATTTTAAACCAAACAAATCTCCTATGATGATAACTACTACTGCTAGCTTGTTTAATGAACAAATTGCAATGAATATTATGGGTCCATATCCAGAAACGAATGGTAATCGATTTATCCTTACAATCCAAGATGATCTAACCAAATTTATCCGAGCTTACCCTTTAACCAGCCTCAGTGCTGAAAAAATACTTGCTATTAAACTACTAAAATATAGTTAAATTTTCGGATCCACTTACATCCTTACTGATCAAGGATCCGAATTCACTTCGAAATTATTTAAAGAATTTTCTAAACTACTTGAAATCAAACATAAACTCACCACTCCGTATCATCCTCAAACAAACGGTAGTCTAGAACGAACTCATTTCACTCTACACGATTTCATACGTTGCTATGTCCACAAAAGTAACGATAACTGGGATGAGCTCCTAACATTAACCACTCACTCTTATTATACTCACAAACATAAGTCAACGCAAGAAACTCCCTATACTCTCGTTTTCGGAGAAAAACAGAAAATCCCTTCCCAAATCGAAAAATCTCAAACGAAACTAACATATTCTAATCTTGCTCAAGATATAACAAACAAATTAAAAATTATTCGCGATACAGCTAAAAACAATTATTTCGAACAAAAAATAACACACAAAACTATTACGACAAAAGTCATAATCAAACATATCCATTTGTAGAAAACCAAATGGTTCTCGTAAAGGATAATCTCGCTAAAAGACAAAATAAGAAACTTAACCCCGACTATCGCGTTCCTTTCAAAATTATTCAAATTCACAACAATAACACGGCAACAATTGAAATATCTTGTGCCAAACACCGCACTTATCATTTTATCCAACTGAATCCTTTTGTTTCAGAATCGGATAGTGAAATTAGCGATAACAATCAAGATGGAACTGATTTTTCTGCTACCAATTCTAATGATCCAGGTTCTAGTAACCCAACCGAATAAAATCGAATCCACAAATGCATCATCTGGTCTCTTATATAAAAATTTAGGACAAGCGAAAATAAGTTATCAAAAATTTTCCCTACTCCTATATTTTAACTTAACAATACTGGATGATCAATTAGAATTAGTTAGCGATCATTATTCAAAAGCCCTATCATTATGCCATTTAACGGACGAAGAACATTCTAGTGTTGTTTACTGTACAAATCAAATCAAATATCTTCACACGTTACTAATGAAAATTTGAAACAAACTTAACATTTTAGAAAAACATACAAAACAAAAACGTGGTCTTATCAATGGTATTTTGTATGGACTAAAATTATTCAATAAATTATTTAATGGACCATCAAACACAAACGAATACTTTAATGCAACAACAGATAATAATCTCTTCAACTATTAAAAATTTCAACAATTCCTTGACAAACTTAAAAAATAATAAAAATATTTTAAATTCAAATATTCAATAACTATTCAAAAACCATGACTAATATTATACATAGAGAACAACATGATTTAGAAATTATCGAACATATAACTTTACTCTCGAATATAGCAAATGAATTATTACTACAAATAGAAAAATACCTTCTCGACTTAACTTTAATACGTCACGGTAATATCGACTATAATACAGTAACCCCACAAACACTCTTCGATGAATTAAAATTAATCTCAGTTAGATACTCTTTGCTCATTCCGCTTACATTCGAAACTTTAGAATATTATTATAAAATAATCAACGTTAAGGCGTTTTTACAAAATAAAAACTTAATAATTAAATTACAAATTCCAATATCGTCAATAACAGACTATGAACTATTTCAAGTTTTTCCTTTGCCAACCCCACATTAAAATAGTTCGTTCATTTTCTCATATATTCAACCTGAAAATCCATTCATCCTCCTATCAAAAACCAGAACGCAATATGCTACTTTAAAAACTTTAGAAAAATGCGAAGAAGTCTATGACCATCAATGGATATGTAAAACAATATCTGTATTCCATAAAAACGGCCAACATAACGGCGAAATTGAATTGTTCTCCAAAATAACGAACAAAATTCCGCCATCATGTCAAGTCAAAACAATGCATGCTGATATAGAAATCTGGCAAAATATCAATCCAGACCAATGGTTGTTCGACACTTCAAAACCTACATCGTTAAACATCTCCAGATCACGAAAAAATAATCAATCATATTGGTGTCCTTACATTGGATACAAATTGTAGAGCATATACCAACACACATACGTTAGAACCAAAAACAACGTTATCAAATAAATCCACTACAATCAAAATCCCGATAACAGATATCCCACGCGATGACTGTTGCAGCAAACACCATATCAATACCACATTGGACGTTCTCCAACTTCAACCGATTAAATTCGATCATTTAGATCTGAACGAAATTAAATTTGCACAACACCGTCTACAACAATTCGATGATGTTTTACAAAAACAATTATCAAAACCGTTCATAATTAAACATTCATCATGGTTTACAACTGCAATATCCATCACAACTGGTATAATTCTAACAGCGATCCTTTACAATCTATTAAAATGGTGTGGTTTCATCCAATTAGCAACAAAATTTCTATGCTGTACAAAGCCTTCTCGTAGCACAGAAAGTTCCCCATGCATCAAAATATTTAATCAATGCTATTATAACCAGAAGATCATCCCCAAACAACATTGTATGATGTAAAATACACAATTCGACATCAGCTCCACTTCCATACTACGTAACCAACAAAATAAGTTCCAGAAGATCAACAGCATCTATCGAACGAATACGGCCAATTCAAAAGGCGTATCCACTGATCAACCACGACTTAGATTGAAACTTCATTCGCTTCGAAATGGTTCCAATCTTCTTACCCTGGGAGGAATGTTGAGAGTCACTGGTTTAGTAAATTACAAAGGAAATCAACATATGAATCATCAAAACTATATAATTTACCTCTCCACGCAGCCTACACTCGCTATATCAAAATTGCTGACGAAGATCCTGAATCGTCCTATAAATACTCAAATCAATCAATACAAATCGAATTGTCTTTCTGAATGTTTGTTGAAATACTTAAACGCCGAAATTATTGTTATTTATAATCATATTGTATTTTGATTGTTGCAATAAAAAAAGTCAATTAATTATTTTAAATTTCATTGTTGTAATAAACAAAGTCAATTGAATCATATTTAAAATAATTGTAATTATTTTAAGGTGTCAATAACAATCATCTGCCTGATTATTCACTAGTCTCAGTATCAGTCAGTAATATACTAGTAGTCTAGTTAATCTTCAGAGGCTGTTCCGGTCCATTTAATCATTTAAGATTAATCATATAACTTGGTAATTAAACTTTAAACTTTAGATACAGTTTACGGAGTTGTAGTTAATCAACTGCCCTGGTGACAGAACTGCTCCGCAGATCCAATTGGAAACCGAAAAACAACAGGAATACAACAACATATAAATATAGATATATATATATATATATATATATATATATATATATATATATATATATATATATATGTATATATATATACATAATATATATATATATATATATATATATATATATATATATATATATATATATATATATAATATATATATATATATATATATATATATATATATATATATATATATATATATATGTCTGTAATTGCTCTAGCGGTCACAATTTTAGTCCAATTGGAATAAAATTTGGTGTTTGAGACATATAATAATTTGACATATCTCCCTTAATATTCAAAAAATCTAAAAATTTATAAGAAGTAAAGTTGTAGGTACTAAGTTTTACTGTAATTTCTCATTATTTTTTGTGGTTCACTAATATTTACAGAAATATTAACGGTTTAAGATTGCAAATTAAATTCCTTAATATCTTTGTACACATTAGAGTTGATTTTCTACCAGTTTAATTCTTACACTTTTTTCGATTGTTCTACTATTAAGAGAGATATTTATATTTTGTGTTTTCTTCTTTCTTTAAGTCCCCCTTAAACCTTAACGTATGTCATTTGGTAATAAAACTGGCCTTCAAAATACTAAAATCATATACGACATTTCATTTTGATCAGATTAAAATTGTGACCGCTAGAAAATGATTTATGTATTCATTATGTAAAATTGTGGAAATTCGCTAAGTTGAAGCAGCTCCTGCGTAACAAATTTTTTATTTCTAAGGTAGGAACTGTGTTCCGAAACTAGTCAAATAAAGTGATTTTACAAAAATTTCAAATATTTGTTTATAATTCTATATTCAGTTATATAACTAAATATACATAAAAAGCAAATATTTGAAATTGAAAAGTATTTAGCGGCTATGTAAAGTTAAGTAAATTTTATGGATATTGTGTTTAAATTTATATTTAATAAATGTTCTATCTCGGCTTATGTGAGATATGTAGTGAGGGTTCCAGAAGAATGAGAATGATAAATGTCATTTTGTCTAATAAAAAAGTTAAGTTATAGGAAATAACTTAGTATTGCTTTTTCGTTTTTGTATATTAAGATTTTTATGTATGAAGTTGAAAAATAGCTTAGCCGTTTAAACTTTGTGAAATAACAAAAAATTGATCATGGGTTATGATTTATTAACGTGTGTATACTTTTTGTATGTATGTACTAACATATACACTCAATATAATATATATATATATATATATATATATATATATATATATATATATATATAGATATATATATATATATATATATATATATATAGATATATATAAATATACATACATATATATATATATATATATATATATATATATATATATATATATAAATATATATATATATATATATATATATATATATATAACTATATATATATATATAGTTATATTGTAGCATCATGAACATCTGCATTGTCGACTTGGATGACTGACGTAAATTGTGTGTATTATTATTATTAAAATAAAAAATAATTATTATGAAATTAATAAATAATTATTAAATAAAAATATTAACATAAAAATAATAATTCGGAATCATAAAGTGGACAAACACAGACATTAAAAACATACAAATTAAAACACGAACACTCATGACAAAAGACAGGATACACGACATACGCTCATCGTCAGCCAGATTGATCTCTAGGAGGATGTGGTCTTACAGACATCCGACTATTACACGATCGCCAGCTCCATAGCTTATGGGAGTACTTACAGTCTAAAACACACACCTCACACTTACACAAAGCCATAACATCCGCAAACAAGTCATACACGCCGCTTAACATGCACACAAAACAACACTCTCCCCCACCAACCAAAGCACAACACAACGCCACAAACATGCAGACATGGAAATCGAAGGATCTACATGGAAGGTATTTGCATGAGATTAGCCACGACTGTGTTGAACGAGAGGCTTCGCAGACTTGGTTGACCAAGTGTATTATATTTCCGGAAACCGAGGGTTTCATGTTTGCAATACATGATCCAATCATACATGCACTGAACTACAAAAAATACATACTCAAAGACACTGCACAACAAACAGACCTCTGTCGACATTGTCCACCAGAAACAGTACAACATAGGTGGGCAGACCTTGCTGCACCGAGCTCTGAGTGAGAGGTAGGAAGAGAGATAGAGTAAATATAGGGTATCCTACCGATTATTATTATTTTCTTTTTTTAATTAAAACATTTTCTGAAAAAAATATAATAATACCAACTATTTTTTATGGTCACTGTTATTCAAAGTATACAATACATTGAATACATACTCTGAAATTTTGGGCTGGTAATTTGGGGCTGGTGATTTACCGCTTGTAAATTTTTTGATGATTTAGCTTTAGTTAGATTTTAGAATTAGATTTTAGTAAATTCCGAATAATTTGCCTAAACTATTCATATCAGAGAACTAATAACAATTATTTACTTGATTTAATTATTTTTTCTTAGTAGGGGGTATAGTGTCATGGGAATTTGATGACACTGGATACAAAAAAGATGCCAATGATAAAGCTGGGTGGGGGAAAGGGTTGGTAATTTGTTACTAATTTTTAAATGGTTAAATTTTACATAAAGTGGGAATACATATAATTAGTTGTTGTTGTTGTAATTATTGTTATTGCTATCATCATTAGTGTTATTATTATTATTATCATTGTTATTATTACTATTATGTTTTTTGGTGTATCTCTCCATATTGTAAAATATATTTTTTAAACAATAAATATTTTATAAAACTAATTCTAAATTGATTGAATAAATTATTGTGCAATAATCGATAGACAACCTGTATTGAAACATCGTTCCGTCTTACTTCAAAACATACCTTTATTACAGCTTATGGACGAGAGTCCGTTCGACTCCGGCGAGCCGTCTGCGCCCACCTCTGCGAGTACAAGATATTCCATCTGCATGATCACACTTTGCACAAACAGATTACAAACACAGACACGATCAGGTAGCAAAAGTAATACACCAAAAACTCGCCATAAAACACAAACTCACAACAGACAACACACCATACTACAAATACACTCCATCTACAACTCTCGAAAACAACACAGACAAATTAGATTGGGATAGATTATTGGGATAGAACAATTATCACAGACAAGACGGTACACTATAACAGACCAAATATTACACTTATACACAAACACAAAAACCCACATTCCTCATAGACATTGCAGTACCCAACACACACAATTTACAGATTAAACACTGAAATACTAACAAAATACACCGATATAGCTGTCGACCTGAGGAATCAGTGGAAAATGACACGAGTTGTTATCGTTCCAGTGGTTCTAAGCTCAATAGGCGTCCTACCAAAAACACTTCACAACAGTTTACATACACTTGAACTACACAAAAACACATACATACAATTAGATAGATAGATAGATAGAGGCTGCCCTGGACAGGCTACGCTTCGTCCATAAGATCTATTTAGATGCTGATGTGAATATGTGGGTGGAGAGGAAGGAATTTGTGACTAGACTAGGAATTGGTAGGATATGCTGCTGCAGCCGACTCAGATAGGAGTTCATTCATCCGGAGTTCGTGTAAGAAACTGCTGAAAACTTTCTCAAGTATATCCGGTTACTTCGTTCTTGTACATACGCCAACAGTTTAGTCAATTAACCGCCCCATTTTTATAATTGACAAACTGCCGATGTCGGAATTCGAACCCATAACCTCCCAGTTACCAAGTATGCATACTGCGCAGACATAACGCCTTAGACCGCTCGGCTACTTGGAATGGTACACATACAATTACAAAAGGCAATTATTATTAATACTTGCGGTATACTGAGAAAGTTTCTCGCAATGGGGCAAAGCACTCTCCAAACACAAACACCAACCACTGCTCTACACACAACAACAAACACACCATGCATTCCGACCAATGCAAATGCACTTACACCAAACACGCAAACCTCATATCAGCACCTACACAACACACAGTCACACATGCCAAATTCAACACAAGAAATATACGCGATACAACACAGCATATCTACAATGACACTCTCACACGCACCATCACCACATTCTCCAAACCAAACACAAAACACTACACAAGAAACAAACCCATCCCCATACAACATCATTACTTCCACTACAACAGCACTCATACACTCACCACTCCCGTTACATCGAAACGAAACACATAACACGCCACCCATTGCTCGATAAACAAGCCTCACACAAGACCAAATATCAACACCATCAGATATTTCATAGCAAACACAAAACACTTCACCCATTGTAACACTAACACGACTCACACATGACCAAATAACACACTACTCACAACCGACGGACAACACCCCATTCGCTCGTCAAACACGAAAGCGAACACAACACAAAACAACACCACACAATCCACCAAAAAGGCGATGTCGCAGAGCACAATAAACATACATACATTTATACACACTACAAGAATACCAACACCCTCACGCACACTCACACACATTCTCCGGTTCACATGACGGACTAGAACAAAAAATAAAAAACACAGTCCGTGCGGTAAACTAATCGGGCTCAGCCTTGAAAAAAATAATAATAATAAACACAACACTATACAAATCCACACACGATACCCAAAAGGCGATGTCGCAGAACACAATAAACATACATACGTTTATACATACTATAAGAACACAAACACCCTTACAATTATACTCACACATTCTCCGGTTCACGTGACAGACAAGAACAAAATAATAAAAAACACAGTTTACCGTCTTGACTATGTCCGTGCGGTAAAACTAATCGGGCTCAGCCTTGAGTTAAATAAGAAAAGAGAAATAATAATAATATTTATTTCGCAAATGATATACATAGATATGCTTGCTACGTCATAAATATGGACGTGCATAAAAGCAGGTACCAAAATAAAAACAACCATCTTAAAAACAGTAATTTTAACAAAAAAACAGTAACAGAAAAATAAAAAAAAAAAAAAAAAAACAGTAGTCAACAATAAAAAGAAAATTTTTTACAATAAAATATGAAATATTTAACAATCAATTTAAAAATTAACTCAGTATAAAATAAAAACAATAGTCAACAATGGATAAAATAAGATAAGAAATTTAATAGAAAATAAACAAGTAAAATATTACCAAAAATTTATTTAGTGTTAAACAAAAGTCATCTATGGAGTAAAAGGCGTATATCTGTATCTAATCATATATTAATCACACCTCATGTTCAGTGTTACCCCGTTATAAATAAGAATACTTTTTTGTTTGTTTTGTTTTTTAAGAATCCGAACCCGAATTACTCATTCACTTTTTGCTGACCTGCCCCATTTACCAGCCCATGTTTAATCATTACCTTAAAAAGTATTTCAACAGCACTTTCGCTAATTAACTTATTAACAGACTTGACAGCAGAAAAAATGAAGGACATTTATTTCTACGTCAGTGGAGCAATAAAAATGCGCAGTTTTGTGTTCGATCAATAACATTAACACCTAATACTAGTACTATAATATAATCCACACCTAATAATAATTAAAAAAATAAATGAATAAATAAATAAAATAAAATTGTTAACTGATGATTGTTGATTGTTGATTGTTAATAGTTGATTGTTAATTGTTGATTGTTAATTATTGATTGTTAATTGTGGATTGCTAATTGTTGATTGCTAATTGTTGATTGTTAATTAATGATTGTTAATTGTTAATGTATTTATACCAACACCTGTAAACCTTAATTGAAAAATACAGAACTTATTATTATTACTATTACTATTATTATTATAATAAGAATCCATTGAAAACATTAAAACTTAAACCAATTAAGGCCTATGTGGAACAGTTTCCATGTATCTTACAAGAAAAACTTGGAACTTGAAATTAAACGCAAATATTTCTGGAAAGGAATTAAACAGGACATTGAAACCTATATAGAGAAATGTTCAACCAAACTGTAAAGAAAACAAATTTAAAAACCCCTATGGTAATCTCGACCAAGACAAACGATTTCGGAGACGCAATAGCAATTGATATAATGGGACCATATCCCATCACAAAAAATAAGTTAGTTTTTAACATTTCAAGACAAATTAACAAAATTTATACAGGCCTACACTTTTGCCGAAACGTCAGCACTGGCTTGTGCAACACATTTAGTCAAATATTGTACCTATTTGGATTCCCTAATTCTATTTTGACAGACCAAGGCACTTCTTTCTTAACTAATTTATTTAAAGAAATTAATAAAATTTTGGAAATAAAACACAAACTTACTACACCTTACCATCCTCAGAGTAACGGAAGTATTGAAAGGTCTCACGCCTCAATAAAAACCTTTATAAAAACTTACGTGGAATCAAACTTAGAAAATTGGGATGAACTGCTGTATTTAGCGTCCCATTCTTACAATACACATGAAAATCGATAAAGAAAAGAACGACCATATACTCTTGTGTTTGGAAGAGAACCAACTTTCCACATTCATTAGAAAAACCCAAACAACTTTCAACCTACCAAAACCTTACTCAAGGTATTTTGAATAAAGCGAAAACTATAAGACAAGCCGAAAGAAAATCTACTTTATTCTAAAGAAGTAAACAAACACTATTACGACAAGAAAACAAAAGAAAATCCAATAAAAAAAGTCGATCTAATATTGTTGTATGATACGAAACAAAAAAGCCAGCATTACTTAAAGCTAATGCCATCTGATAAACGCTCATACAAAGTCGTACAAAGACACAACAACAATACAGCCACTTTTAGAATCAGTAGACAAAAACTTCGAACATATCAGCCAAACCAACTGAAACTCTTTGTTTCAGATGAAAATTATTTGGATGATAATAATCTTACACTCGATGAAAAACATATGGACCCTGGCAAAAGCCCCAGCCACATTTGATATCCAGTTCTTAAATAAATCTGGAATATACTAGAACCAAATTGGCGAAGCCAATAATCCAATCAAAACATTAGTTTAGTTCATTTTTACGATATCTACAAAATTAAGTATTTTCTCAAAATTTCTCAAACTACTTATACAGACTCCGTATCATATTGTAATCTTATCGACATAAAAGACGCAAGTACGTGAAGAATGACATTAAAACTTAATGTAGAATCACATTAACAGTCAGTTTGACGATATAAAATCACAACACTTAAATTACAAAAAAAAAAAACGAAGAGGGCTTATCGAAGGCGTAAGCTATCGAATTACTTGGCTCTTATTAATAATCCAACTCAAACTCACGTCTTAATGCATTCACAAATTTGAGTAATCACAGAAACATTAATCGCACAATATTAAACCTAAACTAAATAGAAGACAACGTAATCACAGATACCGTTAGAAACATTAATCGCACAATGTTAAACTTAAACAAAATAGAAGACAAACTTAATAAAAATATCACTGTATCACCGCACTGTTGTGACGTTTCGCCACAATTGACGAGGATTACTTGACTTAAAATAAATAAAAAGGTAAAATAAAATAAAAATGAATAATTATCATTTTATTGTCAACCGAGTGATTGATTGAGTAGAATATTAATTACTTAAGTTAAAATCAATTAAGTGAAATTAAATTAGTAGGATACATTGAATAAAATATTGTGAACAGGGAAAACGGACCCCAACATAATATAAAATAAAAAACGAAGTAAAACAAACCTAGGTCTGGTTCCCCCGCACACTTGTATCGGCCAACCAGATTTCAAAAAAACAACGGATTCAACGGACTGGATTGAACAGGATCCAACGAGAATACGCCATCTTACTATAATGTTGGAGTGGATCGGTTCGGTTTTTGAAAATAAAAATTCATTATATAGTCGACACCGATAGAGATTGGATCGAGCTTCAGCACATATTTAGTTTTTTGAAAAAAATAAATTTCAACCAAAACCAACAGAAAGCGGACAAGCTACCACTCGAACCGGGTTGAATAACCACGTGGAACGGGTATTGAATTATAACCGCGACGAAGAAAAAAAAGGAAATAATAAAACCTACTCACCGGCATTTATTAGTTTTCAACACCATCACGTCGACGAAGAAAAAAATCACCGAAATATTCGGAGCGATTACAATTATTGGTGGGCTGAGTGCATCTGTTGCGGGGGGTACCAAAAAGGTTCTACATCCAGCTCAAAAGGTAGTGTATCAGACATTTATTTCATCGTATTCCTATTTTTCTTTTTTAATATTCACTTATAAATTGCCTCAACCCAATTTGCCCTATCTCGGGCAAATTGGGTTGAGGTTCAATAATTGAGTTTCTTTTTAAATAAAATAAGTAGAAATAAAAAAAAACTGTAAAAGAAAAAAAAAAACAATTTGTTAAAACTTTTAAGTTGATGATCGTTAAATTCATCAACGACCAATTAAAATAGTGTTGTCGTTGTCCATCCCCCATAGGAACACGAAACCTCCAATATTCGGAGAAAGATACCCCTTGAAACCGCCGCGAACGGCGAGGTATCTCGGGGTACTTGTTGTGCATTTGGCGAATGACTGGCTATTTAGTGCATACGCGCTGATGGATAGCCAATCATTTTCCAACGGATAATCGTATGTGCCAAAAGGGTATTGACAACATAATTTATCCACATTACTATTAAGCGTTTCTGTTTTAATTTTATTTACACACCGGTGGTTTTCAATTTTTCATTAATTTCTGTTTATTTTCTTTCATTGTTAAATTATTTATCTTCTTTTGCTTATGATTTCGTTATCTTATTGTTTTCCATTGTTAAATTATTATTTTTCTTCTTTTGATTACGATTTCATTATTTTATTGTTTTCCATTGTTAATTTAATTATCTTTTTGTGTAACTTGATGTATTTTTGGTCAAATCATGATATCGTCTACAACATACGTATAAAAAAATAAAAAAACCTAGGATCGTAAATTGAACCGAATTTTTTTTGTTTATAATAGTATTTACCTGAAGTATTACCTGAAACCAACTAATGGTAGTAAACTACATAAAAATGGCCTTAATACTATAATACTACGATTATTTTAATCCAATATTAATTTTATTAAAATGTCAGACCTAACCAACTAAATTCACATGTTGTTGACACATGCTTGCATTCATGAAGGATAGATATAATTATCTATCATCCATAGTCCGTTCCACTTACCGTCCATAGTTCAAACTCCTGACTATAGAGAATCACCTCTAGCGGTGACATTAATGACTAATAGGATCTCTTTTTATAAGGGGGGCTAGATATTAGGTATCCCACCAACGGACATTACCCATTACGACTTCCACTGCGCGAATACAACGGAGCATCTTACCGTTCGCATGTTAAGTTCGATAATTCGAATAGTAAGATGCTTCACTATACCAAATGACAACATAATTAATACCTCCAGTTTGCGAAGTAAACAACGTTCAGACAAATATGGAAATATGGCAAAATCTAAATCTAAATCGATGGTTATTTGTTACTACACAAAATACACGCTCTACAATTCTATGCAAAAACGAATCAGATGATTACACAACAATAATCAATAAAATGGAAATAATCACGTTTAAACAAGACTGTCGAGTATTTACCGACACCGTCACTTTAGAATATAAAACACCAATACGAAACTCAACCTTCTAAGATTTAATTCCGGACATCGACTTAACTGAAGATGACTGTTGTAAAAACCAATAAACTCAACGAAACCATGTTGAAAATATACACTGCATCCCGTAAAATTACATCTGGACCTGGATGAACAACTACAACAGGAATTAAAAAAATCCTTCTTCATACAATATGAAAATGTTGTCCTACATTACGCAAAAGTTATTGGAATCTTCGTAACCGTATTAGCAATCATTTCCTTTCTAATACGCTTCAAAATTTTTCAATATTTTTGGAAGAAAATCAAACCAAATGGTCAACCTTCTAACACATTGATAAATTGTTGTTTAGGTCAACGTAGCTGCCAAACAGCTCAATACCAGCCCTCCAGGCCAACATACGAATTAGTTTACAATAATCCACGAATTACCACATCAGAAGACGACAGTTCAAATCCAAGTGGTTCTCCAGTACATTCAAGTACAAACATCTATTTGCAATCTCCGCTCCAGCAACAAGTTATAGCAAGGAAAACAAGATATTCAAAATCGCTCTCTTTAGTACCTATCAAGGATAACGAAAAGTTTGTCCCTAACAAAATATGAGCCAAGCTATCAATAAGGGGGAGGATATGAAGCATCATGAACATCTGCATTGTCCACCTGGATGACTGACGTAAATAGTCAATAATGTCAATTCAGCAATAAATTAGTATATAATCAGTAGCATCTTCAATGCTAAACTAGATTAGTTCCGATACCTAATTAGAGTGTTAATTACGGGAATATACTTAATTTTGTAAAACTTATTGTAATTAATAGTAATAATTTTTCATAAAAGTATTTTAAATAAAAATACAAAGTCAATTGTTATAGTTTTAAAATGTGAACTTTTCTCATTTAACTTTGTTTAAAGTTTCTATAAAGAATCTTCACAATCAACAGTTATGGTGAATCTACAAGTCTACAATGAATATTCTACATTCTATGCCGATCTCATCAGTCAGGTGACGCAGTTGATCAGTCACTGGACTGCCAATCTAAAGGTCTCCGGTTCGATTCTTGGTGGATGCAAAAATTTCATTAACTTTACTTTTTAGCGTAATAATTTCCAGTCATCTAAAAATTATGTGTTTTGATGAATTGAGCATTCCTATCATAGTAGCTGTCAGCTAAACAGCGAGACCTTCCTCATCAGATATTTTTGATTAATCAACAACCACCGCCATCAGTAAGATATATAGTTTATGAATGAAGGTTGAAAAAGCACGTGGCTGTAGTTAACTCGTGTTATCAAATC
This sequence comes from Nineta flava, assembly GCA_963920215.1. Classification (NCBI taxonomy): domain Eukaryota; kingdom Metazoa; phylum Arthropoda; class Insecta; order Neuroptera; family Chrysopidae; genus Nineta; species Nineta flava. The sequence goes on from OY986040.1 coordinate 65,454,283, forward strand.
AATCAATAATTAAATTAATTAAATTTTAGTGTAAATGAGTGTGTTTTATCGTTGTGTTTCATTTATATATATATATATATATATATTTATATATATATATATATATATATATATATATATATATATATATATATATATATATATATATTTCCATTAACACGTTTATATACCAATTATATACCAACGTTTTGAATGAATATCAGGCTGGCTTTCGATCTGAATATGGAGCAATGGACAGCTGGTGTACTAGTGTACTAGTGTTAAAAACTATCATGGAGAATACACTTAAGCTGAAACGAAGTAAACTTTTCTGTTTTTTCATTGTCTTTGAGAAGGCCTTCGATCGTGTCGATAGATTGAGCTTCCGAATAACGTCGTAATCATCCTTCAATCAATTTATAAATCAAATTACTGCTGTGTTCGCGTAGTAAAGGAGTTCATGTCTAGAAAGGTAAATTCGAAACAAGGCTGCCATTTATCTTCTCTGTTGTTTCTTTTATACATAAGCGCTACCTCACCTTGCATTAAAGGCAAGGAAATAAAAATTTTATTATACGCAGATGACGTAGTAATTATATCAAAAACAGTGGGGGGACTGAGACGTGCGTTAACTGGCTTACAGGAGTATTGTGTAAAATGAAAGATACATGTAAATGTGGAGAAGACCTAGTGTATGATTGTAAGTAATGGCAGTAAAAGATCAGCAAATGAGGTTTGGTTTTATAACAACTCTCAGATTGAAAATGTTAAGGGTTTTGAATATCTAGGCGTAACCGTTACTTTTAATGGAAATTGGGGGGAGCATATTGGAAAATTAAAAAATTGCTCCTGCTCAACGTCGTGAGCATGTAATTTCAAAAAGGTTGTGTTTTAATTGTCTTGGTCCTCATCAAGTGATTGATTGCCGATCTCAAAAAACATGTTTAAAGTACAAGAAACGTCATCACACTTTTATTCATGATACTTGGAATTCATCTGTATATGCAAGTGGTACATCACCTCTAACATCAGAACCTCCGACTGAATCAACAGCAACACCTGCAGCGACAGTCAATAATGCAATTTCGCAAAATGTACATCACAATCCATCAACAAATTTACTCGCAACTGCCCAAGTTAAAGTCACCAGTCCCGACGGGAACACTACTACAGCAAGGGCACTCATAGATTAGGGATCTGAAATATCATTCATAAGTGAACTACTTGTTCAGCAGCTACATCTACAAAGGTCACACGCATCCGTTTCTCGTATAGGAGTTGGTGCTGTGCAACGCTCAACTACTCGAGGAGTGGTCTCCATCAAACTGGCCTTAGTATTTGAAACGAATTTAAGTTTTGGTGCAATTGCTTATGTTCTTCCTAAGCTCACATCAATTCTACCATCAATGAAAGCATCTGAATCCAGTTAGGTTCATACAAACGGTATTAAACTCAGAATTTCTACGTGAATACGAAGCACTTAATCACATGTCAAAGGTATTACTGCAATTAATGGAAGCGAAACCATTATTTTATCTTCCACATTATGGAGTATTTCGAGAAGTCAGTTCAACAACTAAATTACGAGTTGTCTTTAATGGTTCTTATCGCAGTAGCTCTGGAGTATCATTAAATGATATTCTTCACACCGTTAAATACCGCTAAATTACACCTTCTTCTTCTCTGATTTCGATAGTTTCGATATGCGTTTTCCTGAACGACAAATCTTCATTCATAAAGATGATTGGGATCTGCAAAGAATCTTGTGGTTTTCCGATGATCATTTGCAAGAGTTTCATCTGCAAACAGTAACTTATGGCTTAGCATGCGCTCCATTCTTAGCATTACGGAAAATTAATTAACTTATAATCGACTATGGACATTAATTTCCATTACCTATCGAACCTCTCACGAGAGGAAGATACGTGGATGATATCTTTGGTGGAGCAGATTCCTTATCAAAATGCTCTCAAATAATTAAACAAGTAGATAGTCTTTGTAATGCTGGCTGTTTTCCACTTCAAAAATGGATAAGTAATGTTCTAAGTGTACTATCCAACATTCTTCATGAACGTCATTCTAAGAAACCAACAATCATCATCGATGAATCGTTAACAGTTCGGGCGCTGGGTTTACTATGGAAACCCTCGAGCGATCATTTTCAATTTTCCGTGACATCCAACACTGTTCAACATGCTACAATGAGAAATGTTCTTTCTATAAATTCTCAAGCCTTTGATACTCATGGATTCATTGCGCCAGTCATCATCCAAGCAAAAATTTGCATGCAGCAGTTGTGGTTAATTAAGTTAAATTGGGATGATCCACTTCCAACTCAATTGGAAAATAAAATGGTACAATGAAAACAAGTTTCAAGAATTATCAAATGTATCAATTCCAAGATTTCTGGGTACAACCAAATCATCATCTATTCAGTTGCATGGATTTTCTGATGCATCGCAGTTTGCTAAAACCCAGGTTTGAAAAAAATGACTATCCCTCGCCTGGAGCTCACCGCCGCAACTCTTCTCGTCAAATTAGCAAAGTATGTTGGTAAGGTTTCGGATATTGAGAATGTTCCAATATAGCTTTTGATAGATTCATCAGTGGCTTTAACTTGGATTACATCCCATTGCTCTAAGTGAAAGTCATTTGTTCGGAATCAGTTTTATTCAAGAACGTCTACCATCTGCTCGATGGAGATTCATTTCTGGCAAAGAAAGTTCAGCTGATTGTGCCTCACAAGGAATTCCGCCGAAGGTTTTAAATAATCATCCACTGTGGTGAAAGGGTCCTGATTGGCTCTCAGAACCGGCAGAAAAATTGCCTGTTGGAACTTTCAGAGATTATGTCTCAAAAGGAAAGTTACGTTTCACAAATCATTCCGGAATCGAACCTTCTGCAGTGTTACTCTAAGTTAAATCGGCTTTTGCGCATAACAGCCTGGATTAAAAGGTTTCTCAATCGTCCTCGTGTTATCAAACCTACTCAAGTTTCAAAAAATCTTTCTCCACTCGAGCTTCACGAAGCCTTGTTACTGTGGGTTGGCATTAGTCAACGCATTTCATTTTCTAATAAAATTAAGCAGCTTCCTAGGAAACAAAACATCACAAATTCTTGTCCTCTTCGAAATTTAAGTCCTTTTATTGATGAAGATGGCTTACTTCGAGTAGGTGGTCGATTAGATTATGTCAGTCATCACTAGATTATGAGACTAAGCATCTGTACATTTTGCCCAAGGATTCAACTTTATCACGACTAGTTATTTGGGACGTCCATCTACGATTGTTGCATAGTAGTACACGTAACACATTGGCCACTATACGCTAACGCTTTTGGATCCTTGGAGGCCAACCTACCGTGAGAAAAGAGATATTTCGGTGCGTTATCTGCTCTCGTTACCGAGCTAAGAGAGCTCAACAACTTATCGGCCAATTTCCGCCTGACAAAATAACTCCAACTCGTCCGTTTTCACATTCTGGTGTGGATAACGCTGGACCATTCCTTATCAAAACTTGGTGCGGAAAAAATGCTAAGAGTTGCAAAGGTTATGTCAGTGTATTTATCTGCTCTGCAACATCTGCAATTCACTTAGAGTTAGTATCAGACTACTCTGCAGATGCTTTCATAGCTGCCTACAAACGATTCACTGGACGTCGTGGTCTCTGCTCAACACTCACCAGTGATTGTGGTACAACCTTTGTGGGTGCTGATACGGAACTCAAACGTCTTTTTACAGAGTCGTCGTCAGAATCAGAAAAATTCCGAACACTGCTAGCGATCGATGGGACAGATTGGCATTTCATTTCTCCTTCCGCAGCTCATTTTGGAGGTCATTGGGAAGCCGGAGTTAAATCTCTTAAATATCATCTAAAGCGTGTAGTCGGGAATTTATCACTAACCTATGAATAATTTACTACTGTTCTCTCTCAAATAGAAGCTGTTTTAAACTCAAGACCTCTTTGTCAGCTAACGGAAGATCCTGAGGACCTATCAGTTTTAACACCAGGTCACTTTCTTATCGGGGGTCCATTATCTTCTATTTCTGAACCAAATTTGGAGAACGTTCCTATGTCTCGATTAAGTCGTTGGCAACTTACTCGACAAATCATTGATAGATTTTGGGTCAAATGGTCTAGAGAATATCTCCAGCAACAACAAGCGATATTAATAAGTGGCGATTCCCGTCATTAACTATTTAAATTGGATCTATTGTCCTCGTTGTTGATGAGAGGTATTCACCATCAAAATGGTCCTTGGGACGGGTAATTCAACTACACCCCGGCTCAAACATTCTAGTGAGAGTTGTTACTTTGAAGGCAGCTACCACTGTCCTAAAACGGCCCATACCAAGATCTGTCCCCTTCCAATTATGGACCCCGCATCCAAGGAAGAAACCTAATAGTGCCTTGGTAGGGAATGTCATATCTTGCACCAAATATTTTGGCACAAGGGGGGGGGGTATGTTTAAAGTATCTATAAAGAATATTCACAATCAACAGTTATGGTGAATCTACAAGTCTACAACGAATATTCTACAATCTATGTCGATCTGAACTGTCAGATCACGCAGTTGATCAGTCACTGGACTGCCAATCTAAAGGTCTCGGTTCGATTCTCGGTGGATGCAAAATTTTCACTATCTATTAGCGAATTTCCTGAAAGGAAATAGAGCTATTGGTCTCGTACCGACTTCAAAATTTTGCAAATGTCCGTCGATCCTACCTAGTAGATGTCGAAAATCACCATCTGTGAAATTTGTATATATATATATCTATGGACATATATATATATATATATATATATATATATATATATATATATATATATATATATATACATATATATATATGTGTCTGTAATCACTCTAGCGGTCACAATTTTGATCTGATTGGAATGTAATTTGGTATTTGAGGCCCTTTTGGTATTCAAAAGGTCAAGTTCGTTAATGGGTAAAATCGAACAAGGGGAAAGGGGGGTTTAGAGGGAGAGGGACACACAAAATTTAACATATCTTCCTTAATATTCGAAAAATCGAAAAATTTATAAGAAGTAAAGTTTTAGGTACTAAATTTTACTGTAATTTTGTTTCTTATCATTTTTTCTGTTGCCCTAATATTTATAGAAATATTAACGGTTTAAGACTTCAAATTAAATTCCTCAATATCTCTGTACACATTAGAGTTTGAGCAAAAATGATGAGGTGATGAATTGTTGCAAACATGATTTTCTACAAGTTTATTCCTTATGTATTTTTCGATTGTTCTAATATTAAGAGAGATATTTTATATTTTGTGTTTTCTTCTTTCTTTATGCCCCCATTTCCCCTTGACGTATGTCATTTATTAATAAAATTAGCCATGCAAATACTAAAATCATTTCATAACGACATTTCATTTTGATTAAACTAAAATTGTGACTGCTAGAGAGTGATTTATGTATTCTAAGGAAATTCGCTAAGTTGAAGCAGCTCCTGCGTAACGAATTTTTTTTTTTTGCTTCATTTCAAATCAACTAAAAATTATGTGTTTTGATGAATTGAGCATTCCTACTATAATAGCTGTCAGCTAATCTGCAAGACCTTCCTCATCAGATATATTTGATTAATCAATAACCACCGCCATCAATAAGATATAATTCATGAATGAAGGTTGAAAGTGCACGTGGATGTAATTAACTTGTGTTATCAAATCAATCAATAATTAAATTAATTAAATTTTAGTGTAAATCAGTGAGTTTTATCGTTGTGTATTCGTTTAAATTTGTATAAGTAGAATAAATGATCAGATTGTGTGTGTTATTTATTGTTGTAACCAATAGGCGGTACCGCAAATCAGTACGGTCATCGCCAGAGCATATGTTCAGGGTACAAATTTATAAGCCTTCATTCCAGTTTCCAAACTAAAGTACTTATTGCATAATTGGCGTTGCGTACATAAAATACCACTGTCCCAAATTGAAAATTATCCGTCCAGTGAATACTCGGCGCAATTGCAATTCTAATCCGCCTATTGGTTACAACAATAAATAACACACACAATCTGATTATTTATTCTACTTATACAAATTTACGATGATCACGGTAGTGCAACTGGTTGACACACGCACGTATCTGATATAAAAGGAAGGTATTGGTGTTATTCTATTCCTATTAATATTATTAATGTGAAGATGAAAACAGCTGACTTGACTCTGATGCGGCTTAACATATTTATATTTTAGGAACTTTTGTTTGAAACTTTTTTCATACATCGAATAATTTTGGTGTCAATAGATAAGAAAACAGGATATTGAATTATATTGGCCAAGAAATAGCGGTAGCAAATAATAGCTTATACCTGGGGTCAATATTTGATAATTTTTATATCGATATAACAATAATTAAGTAGGTTATCCATACATGAGAAGAGTTTGTTTAAATAAGGGATGGCTGTGTTAATAAAACATCGGACTTTTCCAATCCTCAAAACAAAATTGAAGTGCACTTTCTATAAGAACTTTTTGTAATTCGATGAACGCCGGGTATTTAAAGCTTGTGACTATGATTTCCTAAGTACAGCTTTAAAAGGTTGGTTTTCATAAACTACGTTAGAACAGTAAAAATGGTTTTCAAAGAACATGCAAATTAGTACGTTCATTAGTCCTTAAAGAATAGAAGGGTAAAAAGTGGTGTTTGAGGGTAAGCAAGTCGAGAATTTTCCGATAAACAAAGTTCAACGAAAGTGCCAGGTGTGTCAATTTATAAGTTTTTTGCATGCATAAGAATGTTTTTATCTAATGTAAATTATTAGAAGTAGTAAAAGGTATAAATATTAAGAATAATATAAATCAAACGTACCTCAATGATCCCGTCATACGTAATTTTCGTTATCAAAAGATTTATTTATATTTTCATCATTAAAAGGGGCGCAGAAATGGATTTTATAGGGCGAGTTCTCATGGCTTTTTGTGGGCAAACCATGGGAACATTTACGAATTGTGGTGAACTACTCCAGTAGGCTTCCTCCAACATCAACCAGAGCCTGCCGGCTTTCATTTCATACACCTTTAACCAACTTCTAATTGAAAGAAATTGAATCCATTCATGTAGGGTTTGGTTTGTCAAAGAACTTATTTGCCTTCATTGAGAACCACTCTTGACCCTGTCTCTGAGATTATTCTTAGGTTGATATCTTGATACTGCAAACGAAACTGCTCTGGTCCCATTATTCTGTGTGATGACTGGTTTGTGAGAGACTCCCATTACTTGTGTCAAGTTTGTGAGAGGCAAGGGGGGAAATCCTTATCATTATACCCGAAGAATAGACTTTGATGATTGAAATTCACTTTGCAAAAATTGCATTAAATATGATTATTGAAATAAATTTGAATTTATATATTTTTTTTATATTTTCAAGATGTTAACATTTTTATATCTTCAATTAGCGAACATATTTATATAATTTTGTGTCATTCTGTACATAAATATACCCGTATGAAAGTTGCAATTGTGGGTATATCATATCCTTATCCACACACATAAAAACAAACAATACATGTATTAAATATTAAAATAATATAATGGGATTAAAACGGAAAACATAACATATAAATAATAATAAATTTTCATTTAGACAATACATTCTATGAGAAATAATCTAAAATAACTAACATTAAAACATATATATGCATAATACACTAGAAACATTTTATCACCAAAATATATAATAAACAAATCAAAAATAAAGTCGCGATCTTCCTTTCCACGGTTTTATTCTCTCTCTCTCTATTATTATTGTAATTTCTTTATTAAATTAAATAACTATGTATGTACATAAATAATAATATAAAAATATTTACTGATGTGTGGTCGAGATGGTGGAAAGCTTTCCAAATATTCTCGAGGTCTCGGTCATTGATGAAAATTCTGGGCTGATTTCAATAAGTTTCCACATACTTAAATATAAAATTGGGAGCAGTAACTAGTTTCAAATTATATTTCGATTTGTTTAATAAACTACGGAAAAGAGTCTTCTTAATATCTATCAAATCAATACCTGAATATAGTGAAATAGTATTAATTTGAGACAAATAATCGGGCGGTATGTTTTCACTATCATTGATGTATCTGTCATCACTTGTGTATTGGCTGACAAAGTTCAAGTGACAATCTGACGATTAAGTAGATTTACATTACAAGAATTCATAGCATTGACTAAAGGATTGTGGTTCAATTAAAAATACGTCAATAATTTGAGGAGCTTTCACATATCACGCGTGAGACATAGGAAGATAGAAATATTTTGTTTATGGTTATTGTATCATTAAAAAATGGTTACTATAAAAATTTAATTCATGGTTATCAATTTTATTACAACTATATCTTTTTGAATCTGAAAAACTTTCGTTTTAATATCACATGCTTTATTGTCATGTATGTTCGTTCAACTTCAACTTTTATTAAGTTTAAAATTTAATATCTTTTAAATTATCAATTTTGTTTTTTTTTGTGTTGAAAATTATTTAGAATAATTTTTTTTGAATAAGTTTAGAATAACTTATAACTAAAGAAAAGTTTTAAGTATAAAAGGAAAATATTTAAGATGACATATTTTTCTCCTTAAGACATGAGTTTTTTTTTTTGTAATTGAAAAAAGAAATGATATATTGATTTTGAATTTTTTTTCTTTCAAATGAAAGTTTGTTTTTTAAATAAAATCAATGAAAATTCATGTTATTAAAGAAAGTTTTTTATTTCATAAATCAAAGTATTTATGAAATCAAATGCAATTTATTTTATTAAAATACAAATAAAGTTTTTGTTGAAAAACAAATACATAAACAAATCAAACGCCAGCAAACTTGCTTACAAACAGTATTATGTTTTATATTTTGAATTGGAGAAATATCTGCTAGTGGACGAGCGCACATTGAATGGACATTATAATCGAGGGGTTTTACGACGAAACTGGTTCGTGTCCCAGTACCAATATAATTTTTAATAACTTTTATTAATTATCGATCCCACTGAATGCGTCTGTTTACACCAGAAATATTCGATTATGTATTGATGAATTATTTTCATTTGCAATTGTCAAGTCAATATTTAGTTATGGTTATTTTGATGCAACTTGTACTTTCGAAAATAAACCTCTTGGTCGGCTACTGCCCTCTGTCAATTTTGCATCGGTATTACGAATGGAGGAGGCCGACAGGAATGCTTCGGCCTATTCTGATCAAAAGCATAATGGTTAGTTCGTTTGCGGTCACATTTTGTTGTTTTTGGTTTTGTTAATAAAACGTATAAATTAATATATTTAAAATTTTATGAAGTGAAATATTCAGAGAAGGTTTTATGTTTAACAAATAATTTTGTGTATTGTGACGGAATGCTACTAATTTGAAACAAAAAAAAGTATGATGAAGATGATAGCGTTGAAGTTGAACACTTATGCAAAGTTGGTACACCTAAGAGAATATCATACGGTAATGCATCAATTATGTAAAATTCTTGCTTCCACGTAAGGCATTGTATTTTTAAGGACAGCGTAACCTTATTATTAAGTTTTAAATTATTTGCTCCTGGCAGAGCTGCTGTAATTGGTGAATTAATTAATTTGAAATCTTGGATTTTTTTAATTCTATTGTATGTTTTCTTTGTAATAGCATTAATTGAACTACCCGAGTCTAATAAGGCATGAAATTTTATATTACACACATGTATATTATATATGTATATTATAACTGGTAAATATTTGGTGAAACTATCTAGTTTTTTGGATTCTCATCCGTATTGCATTGTATAGAGTTAATATTTAAAAATGGATTAGTGTTTTCCACTTTCACGTTTTTGCTTTTTTTTAAAGCATGACAATAATCTACAGTATGGCCCCTTTTATTACAGTGTGTACAAACGTATTTGTTTTTAATATTTGTTTATCACCGATAGCGGTGTTAGTATTACGTAATTTTGAATCAGATTGTTCAATATTCGGGTGTTGATGTTTACAAAATTTTGTCGTAACATTTATTTCCGAAATTTTTCTTCCTAATCCATGTAGTTTCGTAATTGAATCAGGAGGATCCATTAATTTAATAAGTTCAAATATTTGAGAATTAACATGGGCAAAAATTATATTAATTATGTTTGTTTCATTCGTATCCGGTTGCAGAAGTTTTGAATATCTAGTTATATCTGTGACAAAGGATGAAAATGATTCTTCATCTTTTTGTCGCCTATTTATAAAACGATCATATGCAACGGTACGTTGTGAAGTTGATAGGAAGTTTTCAATTAGATCTTTTTTAATAGCCTCCCAAGTTTTATTTTGTTGTAAATAAGTGGCCCAAATGTCTCTCGCGTTTTTATGTAATTTAGTAAATAAAAATTTTAATATAAACTGTTCCGAAACTAAGTTTAATCTTGTTAAATTGTCTGATTCTAAAGTGAAACTAACAATGTCTGGACTAAACAAATTTAAAATAGGAATGTCCTTCGTTAAAGTATTTAAATCAAAATTAGAGAATTGCGAGTCGGTCGATGTTTTTAATATTTTGTTGGTTATTTCCGAAATTTGGTTGGTGTTACTCAATGTTGCAATCGAAATTTGGTTTAATAACACGTTTGTGTCTTGAATTAAACTCAATGTGCCTTGTAAATTACTTCCCAAATTCGACCATAACTATTCTGGAACATCATCCGTTTCGTCCGGCATCGTAATTTCCAATAATTGATCAAATTTTACTTCAATATTCTGTTGTTCCTCTGGGGAAAATCCATAAAATTCGTTTTCTGAATTATAAAACACTGTTTTCTGGATTCAAGCTCATGAATCTGTAAAATTGAAGCAAATACCCTTTGCGGGCGAATTATGCTGAAAAAAAAAAAGTTAGAATATTTCTTTTTACGAGTAAAATAATAATGTTATAAAAAGGTGATGAGTAGATCTTTGTAGATCTACTACCAATTTGAAACAAAAAAAAGTATGATAAAGTTGATAGCGTATGAAACCAATGTGTTACCAAAAAAATATATCACTTGGACACGGTAGTGAAGCTACCTAATTTTGAAATGTTTATTATTGCGTGCTGGGTGATGTTCATTTGATAAATAAACAAATAATTACGTAATGTTGTTCAATTTCTGAAAAGTTAAGTAGGTATATTTGTTAAAGGATATCAGATTTTATACCATGGCTAACGAGCATCACAATTGACCGAGATATTCTGTCAAACCGAAGTCCGAGTCAAGTGTGTCGTCGTACATGCCGCGAGTACATTACTCTGACTTCTTTTGAGTGGCAGTGGAAGATTAAAAAATAAGTTATATACCTGTTTTTTAAAAATAAACAATTTATTATAATATTCGCAAATTTAGAAATATACTCCAAATAAATAAGAATCGTGATCAAAAATTAAAATAATATAAGTAATCTTAATTTAGTTACTTCAAATGTCACTTTTTTTTAAACAATAATAAGATTCCATTCCGAATATATTCTTCAAGTTTGGAATTATTATTAAATAATTAATAATATATACATACTGATGATGACTACTTTGTAGTCGAAATATGTATTTATAAAATACAAAAACATTTTGATCTAGGAAATTGGGGCAAAAATCGAAATTTATTTCGAATTTGATGACATTGAAATGCGTATCAATGAAATTTCGTTCGAAGTGGACGATGAGTTCGAGCCTGTCTTTAATACTGCCATTTTCAAACTCGTCGAATATATTAAACGAGTCGCCTCAAAGATTTCTCGTCCACATCGTCAGTCCGAAATCCACGTCTATAAGACTAGAAAAAATAGAAATCCCACATTTCGGCGGCTCTCAAGACTCGTGGCCCACTTTTCATGAATTGTTTAGGACATTGATTCATGAAGACACTCAATTATCTGAGCTAGAAAAAATGCAACATTTAACTTCGCGTTTAACTGGATCTGCTCGTAATGTGTGCTAAGGAATTAAAGCAACTGGCGCTAATTATGAAAATACATGGAAAGCCCTAGTTGATCGGTTTGACGATAATCGGACATTAGGAAATTCTTATCGTGAAAAAATCTTTAATTTTAATCCACTCCGATTTGAATCGAGAGAAGGTTAAGTTGCCTTCTTTGATGGGTTTTGTGCTCCGATAGCAGCTTTAAAGCAACTAGATTTTACAGACTTGAGTGATTTAATTTTTTTGAATCGAGCCCTCGATATTTTGGATCCTATGACTAAAAAATCCTTTGAAGCAGCCCACCGCGATAAAGAAATTCCTGGGTACTCTGATTTAGTTAAATTTTTGGAGAAATAAACCAAAACTTTGCCTCCTACGGGGAAAGCTATCTCTGGCTCATCTAAGCAGGTGAAATCGAACACTAAGCCAACTCATTCTTTCGTAGTGCAACCTTAGGTGTTAAGTGTTTTTCAGCCAAATATAAATTGGCTGAATGTAAATCGGAGGAAAATTGTAAAAAATGTCAATCCTCGCATCATAGCCTGTTGCATTTTGAGGATTTTCATACTCCAACTTCCCCCTCTTCTGTCGAACAGAATACAGTTGTGGATGGTAAACCCCCCACCAGCTTGCGTACTTTAAATCAGACTAGTTGTAGTAGGAAATTTTCAGTAATATTATCGACAGTGATCGAGAAAATTCGAGATAAGTTAGGACGTTTTCAAAATGCACGATTTTTGCTGGATTTAGGTAGTCAAACACATTTTCTGACCTCTACTCTATTCGGGGAACAGCTACTGTAACAATACGGTCCCGATTAGATAGTCGTGTTTTTTACACATTGAACACATACGTCGTCGATAAAATTGTCGATAAACTCCCTTCTGCTGAAGTCGACGTTTCATCGTTAGATTATCTTCGACATATTAAATTAGCAGACGAAGAATTTTACCTTCCCAATGAGATTGATGGCATGATTGGTGCCGAATTATTTCCCTTCATTTGTGGAGGTGGGAAAGTAGAGATTTCATCGGATCTGACTCTCGCTATTCACACCAAATTAGGGTTTGTTGTAATGGAAAAAATTCCCACTGAGTCCGTAGAGGAGTGGATCACTCATTTGATGTCAGTGAGGACCCTCCATTGGTCAAATTAGTTCGTCATTTTTGGGAAATAGAGAACATTCCTCTGCCCTTGGAGCCGCTTGTGACGCCGGGAGCATTGGAATGTGACAGATTATTCCTCTCTTCCGTTCAGAGAGACCCCCACGGGAAATATGTCGTCGCTCTTCCATTTCGAGAGGATGGAAGAGTTGCTCGGTGACTCCTTGGAAGTAGCTAAAAGGCGTTTCTTTCGAAAGAAATCTCTCGAAAGAAAGTTTGCGCGCACCCAAACATTCAAGATGGCCTACACTGCTGTTTTAATGGATTATCTTGAGCAAGATCATATGTCTTTGGTAGACAGCTCCGAACAGGAAATTGGAGGATATTTCATACCTCATCATGCAATTTTCAAACCTCAAAGCACGAGCACGCCGATACGCGTTGTATTTGATGCTAGTGCCAAGACTACTTCGGGAAGGTCCTTGAATGACGTTGTATTCGTTGGTCCTAAATTGCAGTCGAACATTGTCTCTTACTACTTAAATTCCGATTGTTTGCTTATACTGTGACATCAGATATCAAACAAATGTACCGGCAAATATGGATTACCGAAGCACATCGAATATATCAACGGATCGTGTAGAGGCAACATGTTGATGACCCGTTGAGTGTGTACGAGCTCAACACTGTTGTCTTTGGAGTTGCAAGTTCTCCCTATTTAGCTTTGCGTACAGTACAACAGTTGGTAGAGGATGAGAGGGAACGATACCCATTGGATGCCGAGATTTGCCAGCGGGACATGTATATGGATGACCTGCTGACTTCAGTTTGCTCTTTAGAAGAAGCCAAAACCGTATATTTGCAATCCAAAGCTATGTTTCGTTCTGGAGATTTTGAGCTTCTGAAATGGACTACGAACTCGGAGTCATTGAGAGTGTTGTTTGAAAATGGAGATGTGTTACAGAAAGGGGATTCTAAGGCTTCTGAATAAGATAATCATTCTTGCTCCATGCTGGGGTTTAGATGGCACCCCATGTCTGATTATTTTGACTTTGATTTCGAGTCTCCTATTCATACTGCTACTAAAAGCAATGTTCTGTCAACAGTAGGGCGAATATTCGACCCACTTGGTTTTCCGGCTCCAGTCACGTTCTCTTTAAAGTTGTTGATAAAGGGAATGTGCCAGGAGGGTGTGGAATGGGATCAGACACCTTCTACACCTGTCATTGAAAGGTTGAAATCGTTTCAAGGAGAATGCTGGATTTTGTCTCAAGTGAAAGTTCCACGTTTTTTAGGTATACACCGATACTGCCAGTTGACATTGGTCGGATTTTGTGACGCCTCAGAAAATGGATACGGTGGGGTCCTTTATTTGAAATCTGAGACTCCTGAATGACCTCCAACTGTTAGACTTATTTGTGGAAAGTCAAGAATATCGCCCACAAAAACCCTTCCTATACCACGGCTTGAAATGTGTGCCGCCCTCATGTTGTCGGATTTGGTACGTCCAGTGGTTGAAATTTTTGTTCGTCGTGGATTAAAGCCTCGAATCAGAGTTTTCACTGACTAAATGATTGTGCTTTGTTGGTTGCGATCGTCACCTGATCGTTAGACGACTTTTGTAGCCCATCGCGTAGCGAAAATCCATTCAAATTTGGACGTCGATAATTGAGCTCATGTTAGGAGTGAAGAGAATCCTGCAGACTGCCTCTCTCGGGGGTTGTCTCCCAGACAGTTGCAGACTCATAGTTTTTGGTGGTCTGGACCGGAATGATTAAGGGACAGCGAATCGAGCTGGCCCAATGCTCCTCACTCTTTTCAGGACATTGAACCTCCCGAAGCGAGGTTAGTTAGTAGCTGCTTTCTTACTCAGCCTCAAGACCCCAATCGTTTAATAGTGTAACGTTTCGCTTTTCTTTGTTTGTATTTTATTGCTGTTTTATTTTTTTAATATTAATTTAAGTTAAATAAAACAGTGCCACTGAAACATATAATTATGTGGTACTGAACCATTAATAATTTGACAGTTCTATTAGTGTTCAACTGAGCCCTCTATTGCCTCGTACAATATGATCAGTGTGCTTTAAAAAAAAGTGACGCCCTTCGCTATCCGTACTAAACTGATTTATTTAACTGGATAAGCGGATAGAATTATGAATGTTGTGTAAAGTGTTTAATGAGTGTGTTTGTGGATTGTGTATTCCTCAAGATATACCCGAATTCCGTGGATAGTCTAATGGTGTCGATAGGCGTGGGCTTATTGACACGTAAGTGGACTAATTTGAATTTGACAGTTAATTAACCGACAAATTCAACAATCATATTCAATCGTGAAATATCCAGACTGTAAAATAAAATGTTTGAAAAGAAAATAACCTGAATAAATAAAATGTATGAATAAAAAAAAAATGTATTTATTGAATAAAATAAACGAACTAATTTGGAATATGAAATATAAAATAAAATAAATAATGATTCTTGTTTTATTTTACAATCTAAATTTCTTAAATATAATTGCTCTTGTAATCAACTTACGATGCCAAGTTAGTTATTCCACGTGCAGTCCAGTATTCGTAGAATGTTCTCGCAATTCATGCAAACAGCATACAATTAATTATATTATCCAAATTGTATTTGAATTTGTTAATTCCAATCGTAGACTTGATGAAATTGTTTTAATATTCAAATGTTGAAATTTGTTATAATAGTAATTGCTGTTGTCAGCTCGAATGTCTCGTACGAAGTGAAGTTGTTTATGCCTTTTCATATGGCGTATAGTTATTTTGGTTGTTATTGCCCGCGATTTTTGTTGTTGTAACTTGGTGCAATTAATTACCCTAGAATATGTTTGTATCTAGTGATTTTAGTTATTTTGTTGAAATAATTAATTACACCATCGTTACATTCTCCCTCGCACGGGGAAAAAAAAAATATGGAAATATATTTTTTTTTTTTCTAGGTATGTAGACGACGGTAAAAGGGCCGCAAGTGTGTGATGTGTGCTTTTGTTGTTTTTTTCGTTCCCTGTTCTTTTATAACGGCTGTCACTGGAGATGAAAATTTCGTTATTATTTTGGGATTTGACCATTTTTCATTAAATTTCGATGACTTTTCTCGATTTTGATTCGGAGCGAAAATTTTTTGAAGAACCAGCTGCCCAATTTTAAAATTATGTTGATTCGGCTGGTTTTTATTGTAATGTCGCCTTCGAATTTGTTGTGCCTTTTCTAAATTTTCCATCACCTGTTCCTTTGTTGGTATTTCGTCCGGATTTAAAATATTTACCAGGTCCCATTGCAGGTCCAGTGGGTTTTTTAATTGGCGTTTTAGGAATACTTCGGCCGGCGAAGCATTTAATGCTGTGTGGTGAGCTGCGTTATAGGCGTAGGTAACAGCATTTACAAATGTATCCCATGTGCTATGTTTTTTTGAATATTGTTTTAACAATGTGCCAATTCCATACTTTATATTTTTAATAGCCCTTTCAGCTGGATTGGACGAAGGGTGATATGGAGATGTGGTGACAGGTTTTATGCCCCATTTCAATGCTAATTGTTTCATGAGTTTTCCAGTGAAATTTCTAGCGTTATCTGATATTAAAAATTTTGGTGGTCCGTATCGTTTCCATAGATTTTCTAAAGATGCCACCGTGTAATTTGCTGTTGCTCTAGGAAGTGGAATTGCTTCCAACCATTTTGAAAATCCATCCAAAATTACCAAACAGAAACGTTTTTTGTTTTTTGATAATGTTAATGGTCCCACAAAATCGATGTATACGTGAGACCATACGTCATCGGGTATTTTGGATGCCATTTGTGCTCCGGTTTTACTGTTGTATTCTTTTTGTTGTTGACAAATTTTACACGTCTGCACGTAGTCTGTCACGTCTTTATAAATAGTTGGCCACCAAAATCGTTTTGTTATGTGGCGATATGTTTTTGTTTTTCCTCCATGAGCTGCCAATTCTAGGTCATGGAAGTAGTATAGTACCATTTGTCGAATTTTCTCCGGCACGTATACACGACGTAATCTATTTTTACCAACTCTCCTACATAAAATACCTTGGTTATTATCAAAGTTTTTTACATCTATTCCGTTTTTAATGTCGCGAATGATGCCTTGACAATATGTATCTTCTTTTTGATGTTTGGCAATATCTATAAAAGACAATGGGATGTTAGTTAGATTATTTAATTGTGTATACGATACCGTCTTTGTTGATGGTACTTCTGTGATGTCTAAACATTCGTTGTTAAACATTCTTGAAAGCGCGTCCGATATGTCATTTGAAATACCGTCGATATGTTGAATTTCAAAATCGTATTCGGCTAATTTTAAAATCCATCTTCCAACTTTTCCGAGCTGTTTGGGATGATTGTACATATACGTTAGAGCAGCGTTATCTGTTTGTAAAATGAAGCGTTTTCCCAATAGGTAGTCCCTAAACTTTTCTAAAGCCCAAACAATGGCCAATGCCTCCCGTTCGTACGTACTTGTTCGTTGTTCTGGTGGTGTTAATTTACGACTTGCAAAAGAAATAGGATGTAGCCCGTCATCGTGATGTTGTAGAATCGTGGCCCCAAGTCCTATATCGCTTGCATCTGTACGTAATATAAACGTTTTATTAAAATCAGGGTACCTAAGTATTGGAGGGGATGTCAACGCTGCTTTGATTTTGTTGATTGCTGCTAGCTCAAGATCTGTTATTTTAAATTTCCTACCCTTTTTCTTCAATTCTTGAAGAGGAGCGATTATTTGCGCCATGTTCGGTACAAATTTTCGAAGATATGATACCAACCCCAAAAATGATCTGAGTTGCTTAACATTTTTAGGTGTATCCATATCTCGTATAGCCGATGTTTTCTCAGGATCTACTTGTACTCCGTCTTTTGAAATGATATGTCCAAGGAATTTTAATGAAGTCATACCAAATTTTGATTTGTTGGGATTTGCTGTGATTCCGTTGTATCTAAGACGTTTTAATACTTCTTTAATGTGTTTGATATGCTCTTCCATTGATCTTGAATGAATGAGAATATCATCAAAATATGGAATGACAAATTTGTAGCGTAAATCTCCAAATATATCCGTAATAATGCGATTCAATGACTGACAGCTCACAGCTAAACCAAATGGAACGTAATTGAATGAAAATTGTCCTTGAGGAACGGTGAAAGCTGTGATTGGTTTGGATTCACGTGTCAATGGAATTTGATAGAATGAGCTTTTTAAATCAATTACTGAATATATTTGAGAGCCCTGCAAACCTTGAAATACATCTTCGCTTCGAGGAGTTGGGAAACTGTCAAACTCAATGTGTTTGTTGAGGTGTCGATAATCTACACATAAACGATTAGTTCCATCTTTCTTTTTTATTAGAAAAGCTGGAGCTGCGTAGGGGGATATACATTTTTCTATTATCCCTTCATCCATGAGAGCTTTGATGTGATCGTCCATTTCTTTCGCCTTTATTGGGTTCAAAGGGAATGCATTTCGTCGAACTGGAATTTGATCTAAAAGGTTAATTGAATATTTATAATATTTCACTTTACCTATTCGATCTGTGAGGACATCTTGATATTCTTCCAGAACTGATTGAATATCTTGCTTTTCTTTGGGTGACATCGCGGCTTGTTTTTCAAGTATCATGGTTATATTTAGATCATCGTTTTTATTTTCATTGAATGGAATAGCGAGAAAATTATCAAATGAAAATTGTATTTCGCTGTGGACAAAATCTAATTTGGCTCCCATATCTCTTAACGTTGGAGTTCCGATAATTGCATCTGTTGGCAAATTGGGTGCAACCAAAAATTCTATTTTCCATGACAGATGTCGTATTTTCATATATGCTAGAACTGTTTGACGAATGTACATTGTGTTTCCATCTGCCATTTGAACAGTTTTTTGATTTTTAATTATCTTAACTCCTGGTTGTTTTTGTAGCTGCGAAATAAACTTTCTATGAATAAAGTTTGCATTTGATCCTGAGTCTAAAAGAGTATTTAAAATAACAGATTTGATTTTAATATTTATTATTGGAAGATTTATTTTTGGAACGGTAGTTTTATTATCATTATAACATAATCGGACGCGCTTTTTTAGTTTTTTGTATTTCTACGTTTTAAAACTCTACATTCGCTTGAATCATGTGTGGCACTTCTATGATAAGAACAGTATTTCTTTGTTCTCTGTGCTGTATTTTCCAAACGAATGTTGTCTGTGGGTTGTGAGTTATTATTGGCCTGATGTTTATGAGGGAGTTTTGTTTCATTTTCATACTGTTCGCCATGATGTTGCAGTATTTGAGCCGTTTGTGCTGCTTCCGAAAGTTCTTGAAGCGTTTTAGGAATAGGAATAACATGTAAGTATTTAAATGTATCCCTATTCACATTTGACCATATCAAATATGTCAGTTCCGAATCAGATATTTCGTAGTTCAGTGACTTTTTCTTTCTTGAAATATCATCTATGTAAGATGTTAAAGACTCGCCCTCACGTTGTTTTCTTTTGATCAATTTTGTGATTTGGTTTTCATAAATATGCCTCGGAAAAAAATATTTAATTACGCCATCTTTCATTGTGTTCCAATTTTCATGCAATGTGTAATTATTCAACCAGTAGGTTCTTAGTCGAGCAGCTGTTTTTATTAATAAAAATTTAAGAAATTGTTTTTGATTTAAGAGCTCGAGTTCTACGGCGTCATCTACCTCCGTGATGAAATCTACAATTTTGTCAGGATTAGTGGCATCACATACCTGTATTCTATCGGTGATTTCATGATGGTTTAATTTGATTTCCATTGTAGATGGTGTCGGAGTACTCATTATCTGTAACATTTGTGCTTGTAACGCTCTTATTGCGTGAAAATTGGCAACTGCTACTTCCATTGCAGGGGTTAATGGCTGTTGATCTGGGATATGCATGGTTTGGGGAGTTTTAAGTTGATCGGCTTGTCTCGGCGAATGAAATTCTTGCTCATCCTCGTTATCTGTATTATTTTTGGACTGGCTGCGAGTTTGAATCTTGCTGGTTCCACATTCTTTATCACTCATTATGAATCGATAAAATATTGATGTTGACTGTAGATCGAATTATTTGTTGCTCTGCTACCATGTAACGTTTCGCTTTTCTTTGTTTGTATTTTATTGCTGTTTTATTTTTTTAATATTAATTTAAGTTAAATAAAACAGTGCCACTGAAACATATAATTATGTGGTACTGAACCATTAATAATTTGACAGTTCTATTAGTGTTCAACTGAGCCCTCTATTGCCTCGTACAATATGATCAGTGTGCTTTAAAAAAAAGTGACGCCCTTCGCTATCCGTACTAAACTGATTTATTTAACTGGATAAGCGGATAGAATTATGAATGTTGTGTAAAGTGTTTAATGAGTGTGTTTGTGGATTGTGTATTCCTCAAGATATACCCGAATTCCGTGGATAGTCTAATGGTGTCGATAGGCGTGGGCTTATTGACACGTAAGTGGACTAATTTGAATTTGACAGTTAATTAACCGACAAATTCAACAATCATATTCAATCGTGAAATATCCAGACTGTAAAATAAAATGTTTGAAAAGAAAATAACCTGAATAAATAAAATGTATGAATAAAAAAAAAATGTATTTATTGAATAAAATAAACGAACTAATTTGGAATATGAAATATAAAATAAAATAAATAATGATTCTTGTTTTATTTTACAATCTAAATTTCTTAAATATAATTGCTCTTGTAATCAACTTACGATGCCAAGTTAGTTATTCCACGTGCAGTCCAGTATTCGTAGAATGTTCTCGCAATTCATGCAAACAGCATACAATTAATTATATTATCCAAATTGTATTTGAATTTGTTAATTCCAATCGTAGACTTGATGAAATTGTTTTAATATTCAAATGTTGAAATTTGTTATAATAGTAATTGCTGTTGTCAGCTCGAATGTCTCGTACGAAGTGAAGTTGTTTATGCCTTTTCATATGGCGTATAGTTATTTTGGTTGTTATTGCCCGCGATTTTTGTTGTTGTAACTTGGTGCAATTAATTACCCTAGAATATGTTTGTATCTAGTGATTTTAGTTATTTTGTTGAAATAATTAATTACACCATCGTTACAATAGAATTCATTGAAAGGTTCTCTTCTTTTCACAAACTACGGCGTAGTATGATCTATGTACTCCGTTTTGGGAAAATTTTACCCTATAGGTCGTTGGTCACTAGTAAGAGCTCGATTGAGCTGAGTTAGAGCTATGTCGGATTGTACAAAACTGTAGTTTTGTACAATCCGACTTTTGTAAAGTTTACAAGAACTTGTAACTTAGAAACCAAAAGGGATTGCTCAGATTCTTTGAGGAAGTTTACGCCATTTTTGGATCAGGGTATTATTCATGTGGGAGGGCGATTAAGCCATGCATTGATTGATTACGGGCACGCTCATCCCATCCTACTGCCAAAAAAAGGCCATCTCGTGAATCGAATAGTTCGACATTATCACTTAAATAATTTACATGCTGGTCCTAATTTATTACACTCTGTAATTCGGCAACTATATTGGATCTTATTTGGCAGAACAGTTATTCGCAAAATATTAAAAATGTGCAATGTATGCTTCAAGTACAAGTCCAAACCACCTACTCCTATGATGGCCAACTTATCAGCTTATCGAGTATCTCAAGCGAAATCATTCATACATACTGGTGTGGATTATTCCGGGCCATTATCTACTAGTTTGGGCTGCCGTAGAAAACCGGTTATACAGAAAGCTTATATTTACCTATTTGTATGTATGGCCACTAAGGCCATTCACATCGAACTGGAATTGAATGAATTTCAATCGTCGTCGGAATTTCAGCAATCGCTACTGGATGGACTCAGTGATTTTAAAATCGAATGGAAACTTATGCCTCCTCATTCCCCGCATTTTGGATGCCTTTGGGAATCGAATGTCAAAAGCGTTAATTCGCATCTGTTTAGAGTCATAGGGAATCAGCTTTTGACTTATACTTTGGAGGAGCTTAATACTTTGCTGGTGCAAGTTGAAGCCTTATTAAACTCCCGACCACTCTGCCCGCTGAGTGAAGATCCATCGGAATTTGAAGTATTGAGTCCTTCGCATTTCCATACTCTGACACCCTTAAGGGCGATTCTAGCCCCAGGCGTGACGGACATAAATTCATCGCGCCTCTCGCGATATCAATTGTTGGACCAGATGGTATAATTTTAATGAAATAGATGGGACCCTGAATATCTCCACAAGCTCCAAGTGCGATCAAAATGGACTACAAATTGCCCTTCCATAAAGGTGGGGACTCTTGTCTTGATAAAAGACGATTTTCTCGTACTTTGCCAATGGCCTTTGGCAAGAGTCATCGAAGTTTATCCGAGTACTGATGGGATTGTACGTGTGGCCCTTGTGAAAACCGCAAAAGGCACATTAAAGTGGCCTGTTGTCAAATTATGCCCCTTACCCAATCAATAAATGTTTAATTCTGTAAATTTTTGTTTGTAAATGGTGTATAATTTCTGTATAATTACTTTTGTTGTGGTTAGAGTCAATTTTTCTATTTGATTTTTTTTTTAATATAATTTTTCTGAAGCAGATTCTTCAGGAGGCGGAAGATGTTTACGCCAGAAATATTCGATTATTTATTGGTTAATTATTTTTATTTGCAATTGCCAAGTCAATATTTTTTAGTTATGGTTATTTTGACGCAATTTGTACTTCCTGAAATAAACCTCTCGGTCGGCTACTGCTCTCTGTCCATTTTGAATCGGTACTACGATTGGAGGAGGCCGACAGGAATGCTTCGGCCTATTCTGATTAAAACTCGCATAGTGGCTAGTTCGTTTGCGGTCACATTTTGTTGTTTTCGGTTTTGTTAATAAAACGTATAAATTAATATATTTAAAATTTAATGAAGTGAAATATTCAGAGAAGGTTTTTTGTTTAGCAAATAATTTTGTGTATTATTATTTGTCGCATCCAAATCTAATTTTGTTAATTTTGAATTATTATTCGGTTATTGAAAAACGCCTGTTTATCAGCACGGAGGCAGACGAATTATTGTTGGAAACCTTTTGTTAAGGCTCTTCGTTATATCAGGAAGTTATCGCTGAGGTAAGAGGCTTTTTTTCCCCAGTTTCCTGCCTGTTCTTAATTTTTCAAGCCTTTTACCATACCGACGTTTGCTTCAAGGTGTGCGGAGAAGAAGAAGCGGCAAAGGTGAGTTATTTTGTTCGGTTTCACTACTTTTTATACCAATGAATTGGTTCATATAATTTGTACTTTTCAAAGTTTAATTTTGATATAATTTTTTCGGATTCTATTTTTTCGAATTTTAAATAGATACAGTCCACTTATATCGTAACATATGATCCTGTTCGAGCCGGATTCATTAATTAATTAATGACCTTGATTAAAAAAAAATTCGATTAAATTTAATCATTTAGATAATTGCTTTGGACAAGAATTTATATCGTAATTTATATCGTATCGCTTATATCGTAGCAGCGTCCATGGTTGTTGAGAACCAAATTTGTTCTAGTAGAATCTAGTAGAAAAATATCTGTTTTCAAAAACAATTTTTTCTAAAGTGTCAACAAGCACGTTTATAGAAAGATCCACGGTCGGTATAAAAGTAGCGGCATTCGTCAGTTCGAAATCAGTTTAAACTTGACATTGTTCGATTAATATCAAAGTTTAAAGTAGCATATTTTTCTATTAAGATCAAAGTTTAAGCACCAGAGTTTGGCACCACGTCATCAATATTTCTATTTGTGTGTACTCTTCTGAATAGCTGCACCTTCATGTTTATGAACGCTTCTGTTTTCAGTCCTGGGCTGGGAAACGGTCATCAACTGCAGTTCGGCTTTAGCTTTTCTTCCCATACTGTTGAAAAAACTTTCTAGCTACCATTTTCACTCGTCGAAAGTGTAGCATAACCCACGGTTCATGAATACCCAATCTCTGGCTTGTCCCGTTAGTTTCTTTGGATCCTTCTTCAAGATTCTTGGAACAATATGTATGGTTGTACTTGGCCAATGGAACCATTTGATACTTGGTTATAAATTTTTAATGAAAAATGATTTGAGTATAGATTACCGGAGTGGTATAATTTACTGTCGTAGAGAGTCCATGTTGCTTGAAGAAAAGCTGATGGAGCACTTAGAGAAATGGCAGTAGTTAACGAAGCATTGGACGAGTTACAAATACAACCTCTTGAAAACCAAGAGCAGTTAAAAGCAGAATGCTAAACAAGTGATGTCGAAGACGATTTTTACTCAAACTACTAGGTGGGGCTCTTAAAGTTGGTAAAACACAAGGTGATTATTTTACCCTGAGGGATCGTTTTGTACCACTTTCCCCTAAATATCATTTTTAATTTAAATTAATTTTAAAACTTAAAATTTAATTTCATTATTCCATTTTTTCTACATAATATTTCTGTATATTTTTTAACAGTTTTTGAAAAACTAAAAATACAATTGTAATTGTGAAAAATTAATAAATCTGAATAATCAATGCAAATAATTAGTAGTTTTGTCTAACTAGTGGTGTAATATGCATGGTTTTAATTGTAGGCGCTATTGAAATCAGATATACATATAAACTATATAATAATGTAGTATAGTAAATGTAAATACCTTATTAATATTGACGGGATAATAGATTACGATAGAGAATGAATGGAAATATTAAGTGAGATATGAGGCTTTTTGTTAGGGTTGCCACCTCAAAATTATGAAAATGTCGGGAGATCAACAAATATTATGTCCATCTTGTCTGGAGATCGGGAGGTCCATATATTATTTAGTAAACTGGACAGTGGAGTATGTACCATGTAGGCAAAGTAGGTAGCTACCTAGGGGGGTAAATTTTGGTTACACTAAATGTACCGCTACTTGGGTGATCAAAAATAAATTTTTTTATTTGAAGGCGTATAAGCCCGATACATTATCGAATCATTAAAAATAGAATTTATTTTTTTACATACGTTAAGTATACCCAAAAATTGTATGTTGGAATAATAAGTAATTGTTAGCGCAATGGTTGTGATATACTAAGGTCCGGGGGTCGTTTTCTGGCGGTTTAAAGAGTTATTTTTACATATTAATATTAATTAAAAACAATATTATTATTATTATTTTTTTATTGCAAAATGTTTTTGCAAAATTGATAATTTTGGTTAGCAAAATTTTTTTCCATTGAACTCGGGAAGTCGGGAGATTAACCTTTGAAATTGGGAGTCGGGAGAGACTTCACGATTTCGGGAGTCTTCCGACGAAATCTGGAGAGGTGGCAACCCTACTTTTTTGGACTGTAGAAAAATATATTGTGATAATTGATTTTTATTTGTTATTTTTTTAGGTATGAATATAATTACAAGATTAACACTAGAGACATTGGTGTGTCATTTACCAATCAAAACTACTACACCGTCACCATCACTTTTTTTTCTTTATACTGGGTAAGCTATTAAAATAATAACAGGTTCGCCTGTATAATTATACGGAATATGTCACCTGCATAAAATGCGAATTGGCGATCAACTTTACATGTATACAAATGAATTTTTTTTAAAATGTGCTCAGGTGAAATCCATTGCTCATTTATACATAGAAATTTATTATTTATCCATTTTAATATACAGTGTGTTTTTAAACTACACCCAATCTGGATACAGTGTATGTGTATCTATCGTTGTCTATTTGCAATCTACTATGATCTGCTTTGCTTTGTTACACATTAAAACAGGAGGCGAGTGAGTATGCCGTTAAAGAATACAACCAAATACTTACAAAGCATCCAACACTATAATACAAATTTTTATGCTATTAACTATCTTATATCAGTTTTTGGTGGGGAGACGTACACAGCTGAGTGCTGTTCAAGTGTAACAAAGAACGTTATATCATGGCATACTGGACATAGACAGTGATAGATGCACTACACAATGTTGCTATTAATGGTCTATGTTAATTTACATAGTGTATACCATAGCTGGGTACAGTTTGACTTGATTGTGCTCTGAGTGAGAGGTAGGAAGAGAGATAGAGTAATACAGGGTAATACAGTAATACCAATTATTATTATTTTCTTTTTTTAATTAAAAGATTTTCTGAAAAAAATATAATAGTACAATATGAATTTAATTATTTTTATAAACTGAAAAGCAATAGTCTTTTATTAATGTATATAATTTATTCAATCAATTAAAGAATAGCTTTACCTACTCTTGGCCAATATATAGTACTACTGGCCAACACAAAGTACTATTCGTGCTAGTGAAAATTATTTTTCGCATAATTTATATTAAAAAAATAAAATAAAAAATAAAAGTAGTGATTTTAGTGAAACGGTAATTTTACAATTTAATAATCGATTTTAAGATTTCGAAAATAAAAATGTAATGAGTGATTTTTTAGTGGACTCTTTTCATGAAAATTAAAAATTCCCGCTTTAAAAGAAATTTTTTCCGGATGCAAATAATTACCCTTCCAACAAATTATAATTTATTAGGAGCCATGAACATGATCACAAAAAGGATTTGGGAAATCATCGCAGAAAACATTAAGAAACCAAAAGATTAGTTCGTTGAAACAAATTTTGTAAACTTTGTGATGAATGTTGGATGGATAAACATTACTTCATTGTTATTGATAAAGAATTAAAAATAAATGGTGGTCGACATAGATGTGGATTTGATAAATATAAAATTATAAAATCTTGAGTAATAATGTTAACGTAAGCAATAATCGGCCATCCACCATGGAAAAAAAAATGAGCAAGATATGAAAAATAAAAAATTAATGCCAAAAAAAATATCCTAACTAAATATATATCACCAAAACGTGTTGTGGTTGGCTAATAAAATTATACGTTGATATTAAAGAAGAAAATTATTCAAAAATGGAAAGAGATATATTTAGCATTTAAAATGAGAAACCTATAGAATCGACAGCATCATCATCATCATCAACAACATCATCGCCATGATCGTTGCCTATTTCTAAAAAAATTATGATTCCAAATTGATGGAATACATACAGAAATATAAAATATATCAAACAAATCAACTATATGGTACCTGCAACTGAAGGAGTTATAAATTATAATAATATATAATGTTATTTAATACAAAATAAAATATTATTTATTATTAAATAATATAAAATATTATTTCATATTAAATATTACATAAAAGTATAAACAGTAGTGTATTACATTATATAATCATAAGAAAGGAAGTATATACTAGTTGAAGAAAAAATATATTGTAGATGAAATTCATAAACCGACGATAGTAAATTTTTCTAGATGAAAATATAAAATATTTTCTTTCAATGATATATTTGAGATTGATTTAGTAAAGATGCAGAAAAATGCTGAAAACATAGAGGTTATAAATGCATATTTATCATTACAAATTATTTTTCTAAGTTCGCCTACTGGGAACCATTAAAAACAAAAACTAGAAAGGAAGTAGCAACCATATTCGAGAAAACTTTTAAGAAAACTACACTACCTAAAATTACCATGGGCATGTTTTATAGTTGTAGGTTAAATTAATTTCAATTAATGAAGTTTACAAAAAGAGTGTATGATTCAAAATATTTTTGATTACAAAGGTTTAAACAAAATTAATAAAATAAAAAAACTAATGGTTTATAGTTGTAAGTTAAATTAATTTCAGTCAACGAAGTTTACAAAAGAATGTACGATTCAAAATGATTCTGATTACAAAGTTTAAGCAAAATTAAGAGAGAATTTTATCCTCTTTTAAATAATGTATCGCAAGGTAGGGGGTGCCATTTGAAATTTAAAGTGGTAGTAGCTGGGGGCGAAGGGATGAAAGATATCTAAATCAACGTGTTCTCACTCAAAAAAATAATCACATCAGGTCAAGAGTTATTAAGGGTGGCTATTTTTGAAATGAACACACATATATATATGATATATATTATAATGATATATTATATTATTATGTATTATATCAAATATGTCATTATATACTACTTTTGAAATGAACACACTGTATATATATATATATATATATATATATATATATATATATATATATATAAATATATATATATATATATATAAATATATATTTATATATATATATATATATATATATATATATATATATATATATATATTATGTATATATATATTATGTAATGATATATTTGATATAATATATAATAATATAATATATCATTATAATATATATCATATATATATATATGTGTGTTCATTTCAAAAATAGCCACCCTTAATAACTCTTGACCTGATGTGATTATTGTTTTGAGTGAGAACACGTTGATTTAGATATCTTTCATCCCTTCGCCCCCAGCTACTACCACTTTAAATTTCAAATGGCACCCCCTACCTTGCGATACATTATTTAAAAGAGGTAAAATTCTCTCTTAATTTTGCTTAAACTTTGTAATCAGAATCATTTTGAATCATACATTCTTTTGTAAACTTCGTTGACTGAAATTAATTTAACTTACAACTATAAACCATTAGTTTTTTTATTTTATTAATTTTGTTTAAACCTTTGTAATCAAAAATATTTTGAATCATACACTCTTTTTGTAAACTTCATTAACTGAAATTAATTTAACCTACAACTATAAAACATGCCCATGGTAATTTTAGGTAGTGTAGTTTTCTTAAAAGTTTTCTCGAATATGGTTGCTACTTCCTTTCTAGTTTTTGTTTTTAATGGTTCCCAGTAGGCGAACTTAGAAAAATAATTTGTAATGATAAATATGCATTTATAACCTCTATGTTTTCAGCATTTTTCTGCATCTTTACTAAATCAATCTCAAATATATCATTGAAAGAAAATATTTTATATTTTCATCTAGAAAAATTTACTATCGTCGGTTTATAAATTTCATCTACAATATATTTTTTCTTCAACTAGTATATACTTCCTTTCTTATGATTATATAATGTAATACACTACTGTTTATACTTTTATGTAATATTTAATATGAAATAATATTTTATATTATTTAATAATAAATAATATTTTATTTTGTATTAAATAACATTATATATTATTATAATTTATAACTCCTTCAGTTGCAGGTACCATATAGTTGATTTGTTTGATATATTTTATATTTCTGTATGTATTCCATCAATTTGGAATCATAATTTTTATTAGAAATAGGCAACGATCATGGCGATGATGTTGTTGATGATGATGATGATGCTGTCGATTCTATAGGTTTCTCATTTTAAATGCTAAATATATCTCTTTCCATTTTGAATAATTTTCTTCTTTAATATCAACGTATAATTTTATTAGACAACCACAACACGTTTTGGTGATATATATTTAGTTAGGATATTTTTTTTGGCATTAATTTTTTATTTTTCATATCTTGCTCATTTTTTTTTTCGATGGTGGATGGCCGATTATTGCTTACGTTAACATTATTACTCAAGATTTTATAATTTTATATTTATCAAATCCACATCTATGTCGACCACCATTTATTTTTAATTCTTTATCAATAACAATGAAATAATGTTTATCCATCCAACATTCATCACAAAGTTTACAAAATTTGTTTCAACGAACTAATCTTTTGGTTTCTTAATGTTTTCTGCGATGATTTCCCAAATCCTTTTTGTGATCATGTTCATGGCTCCTAATAAATTATAATTTGTTGGAAGGGTAACTATTTGAATCCGGAAAAAATTTCTTTTAAAGCGGGAATTTTTAATTTTCATGAAAAGAGTCCACTAAAAAATCACTCATTACATAATATATATCATTATATATATTATACAATGATATATTTGAGACTGATTTAGTAAAGATGCAAAAACATGCTGTAGAACATAGAGGTTATAAATACATATTTATCATTACAAATTATTTTTCTAAGTTCGCCTACTGGGAACCATTAAAAACAAAAACTAGAAAGGAAGTAACAACCATATTCGAGAAAACTTTTAAGAAAACTACACTACCTAAAATTACCATGGGCATCGAGAAAAGGAGTTTTTTAAACAAGTTTTCAAAACTTGATAAAAAAATATAATATTCATATGTAACCTAGTCATTCGACAAAAAAATTTGCGATAATTAAATGGATCCTATAATTGGATTAACAAGAAATTGTGAGCACTTATTGTTAACATTCATCGTTCTATTCATATGAAACCCATTGATGTTGGAAAAGAGAATGTGAATCATTTGCTGAATTCCGGATACAACATAAACAATTCAGTATCTCAAGCACAGAAATTTAAAGTCGGTGATTTTGTACGTATTTCATAGTATAAACACGTATTTGAAAAAGTACCTACTACAAACTGGACTATGGAAGTTTTTAAAATAGTAAAAGTACAATCTTTGAATCTGAATACGTATTTGTTGAAAGATTTACGTGGAAATACAAAATTGGGATCTTCTTACAATATGAAATATTGAAAACTAAAAACCTAGAGATATACTTAGTGGAAAAGGATCTAAAACGTTTAGGCAAAATGTTGATGGTTCAATGGCTTGAATTTAATGAAAAATACTAATAATAATAATGGATTCCAATTGAAAATTTATTATAAAAAAAACTTAATATTACTAAAATACAATATCCGATCAAAAACATAAATCTCAAAAAGGACCGAGTTTTCGAGGAGTAACTTTATATAATAGTTGCTCCTTAAAATGTGATGAAATCTCAATTAAAGAGCCAAGCTATTTATAAATTAAATAGCGAAAAGTAAAATGTAAGAATGTAAGTGCAAAGTAAAATAAAAAAAAGACTTGGTTGAAAAAATTTATTTCGTAAGTTTTTACTTAGTATGTTTTAAAAAATTTAAACGCGGCATATATTATATATATATATATATATATATATATATATATATATATATATATATATATATATATATATATATATATATATATATATATATATATATATAATTATATAAAATTTAGATATATATATATATATATATATATATGTATATATTTATATATAAATTTTAGTGATAGTGGTTTCTAACATCTGATTGGTGTAGGATCGATGGACATTTGTACAAATTTTTACGAAATTTCAACATTGGTGCAAAAACAATAGCTGCATTTCCAATAGCTGTAGGAAATTAGCTAAAAACTAACAACTGGGTTGGGCCTTATTAAGTCTTATAATATTTGAATAAATGTACTCATATTGAAATGAACTAAATAATGGATTGAAATATTTATTTGAATTGTTCAATGAACATAATAACATATTCGATATTCAAAATCTATTGCCTATATCTGATCAAACTATCAGAAAATAGAAAACATATAAAATAAAACCACAATTTTTTTTTCCCATTTGTTCGGATGTTGCGTTGGGAAAATTGAATTTTTTCTATCTACAAATAGGTTTTGAGATATTCCGAGTCAAATGTTCCATATGTTCCGTTGGGAAAATTAAGTTTTCCCAAAGATTTTTATTTGAAGTTTCAGAAATTTCGCGTCGTTTGCAAAAACCGCCCCCTTCTAGCATTTCTGCAAGTAGAGCAACAAAGCTTTAAAAAATCGCGCACACTTCTCAATGGTGGTGTGATGCTAAATTTTAAAAGTATATAAATAGAAACATTTATAGTTTTTTCCCAATTTTTCGGATGTTGCGTTGGGAAAATTGAATTTTGTCGATCTACAAATAGGTTTTTAGATATTTCGCGTCGAATGCAACCGCATCCTTATCAAATGTCTGGAAAAGGCTTAAACTGAAACACATAAATTTAATTTTTGATTTTCCTTATGTTTCGTTGGGAAAATTAAATTTTTCAAAGGTTCTTATTTAAGGTTTCAAAAATTCCACGTCGAATGAAAAAAATCGCATCCTTCTAGCATTTCTGGAAGTGGAGTCTCTGTTTTTTCGATAAGTAATAGTACTGTAAGCGCGAAGTCAAAAAAACCCTTAAACTCTGCCTGTTGCACTACCGTGTTCTAGATACAACACACTATACACAATAAAAAAAAATTTTTTTGGCATGCAATGTTTTTTTTTGCAGAATACTGACAATATAAATCTTTATGACTACAAGTAAGTGAATTTGTCTAATTTTCCTGAATTTTTATTTTATCATCGTATGCGGAAATTTTTTCTGGATCATTTTTCTGTTACACTAATAATTACAGAAATATTTACAATTAAAGATTGAAGTTAAATTTCTAAATATCGCTGTTCACATTAGAGCTTGAGAAAAATTATCTAGTAATGAATTGTAGCAAATTTGATTTTCTACAACTTTACTTCTTATACATTTTTCGATTATATTTAATATTTGGTGTTTGTTTAACACGAATTTATTGTAAAAATTTTGATTGCCGTTTCCATAGTAACTATAAACTATAATCGTTATACCGTTCTATTTTGGCTACTAATTAATTTAATTTTTGTAAATACTTTAGTCATATCAGATATTATATTTCATTTTGATCACACTAAAATTATGACCGCTAGAGAGTGATTAATGTATTTTAAGGAAATTCGCTAAGTTGACATAGCTCCTGCGTAACGAATTTTTATAAATTGTATTCGATTCATTTTATTTTTGATTAAAAAACACTTTGTTTTAGAGATTAAAAAAATAAAATAAAAACCAAATCTTATCTTATTTTCTATTTGTAATTTTAAATAAAAAAACTCCTTTACTAAGGAAATAAAAAATCCCTTAAATATTTTCCTTTTTCTTTCTTTTATATACTCAAAAATATGAACTAAAAAAATGTTTTAGGTCCAAACATTATTCTAAATAATTTTCAACACGACAAAGTGGATAATGATTCAATAAATATGGTTGTTATCTTTTTTTAAACAATTTTTCGCCAACAATTTGATAATATTCAGCATTAATAAACAGGATGAGGGTCATGTCATACCATCTGGTAAAATCGTAACGGTTCATTTCTGCTAATTCTACAGATCTTATCGTCAAGCCATCTAAAAATTGTTTCAGGATCAGTTCCATAAAGAGATAAACCGAGCAACGTATCAGTTGCTTCAAGTAATTCGTACTCTCGATTATTGAGTGCACTAAGGCCAACATTAAAAAGTCGACTCGCTAATGTTTTTGTAGAATTTATAACTTCAAACATTTCTGTTACATGTCTTTTTTCGCTTTTTGTTGTATATTTCCATTCGACCCACGCTAAAAGTACTACTGGATTATAGTCATTGATATAAACAGATTCTTTTGTCCTAGATATATTGTACAATCTCTTATTTGACAGAATATTTTTTGCTGCTACTGTCTCTGTAACTCCAATAATTTTCAACTAATCTCTTACAGGACGTTGAAAACCAAATCTGCAAACGCGAATACAGCCAGAAAATTTTTTTTATTCCTTAAACAATTATTATTATGTTTATGAACTTGATAATTCATAACTCGATAATGTAACTCTGGCAAATATATATATATACATAAGAAGATTATTGAATAATAATGGTAATATTTTAAGATGAAATTTGGAATAGAAAAAAGGAAATATGACCAATATTAAATTTGACAATAATTATTCTACAAAGAAAATAAAGTTTTAACGGGAATGAATCATTACACATGACATAAATATACATCGTAATTATTCATTCCCAATATAAATGTTAAAAATTTGAATATATGATTTAACATTAACTATACAAGTATAAACTTGAATTTTAATTTGGTAATCCTAACAATGAAAATCCTTTTAATGAAACCTGTATGATATGTACATACATTCTTGTAGTTATATTTTGTTTTTTTCTTTTATTTGCCACTAACAATTTTTTATTTATTTATTTATTTTTTGTAGAAGTATGTAGGCGTGAATTTTTGAAACTAAATGAACGGAAAAAAAATGTTACAGCTACAACGGTGGTGTAACCGTTATGAACAATAATGGGAGAGGTGAGTTAATAATGGGTTTTACATGAGTCTCAAGAAAACATAATAAATAAAAGAAGAGGTGAAAGTTGAATATGTGATACAGGAATTTGTTCATTAAATGTAAGCATGTAAGAAAATTTGGGAAGGAAATTTATTGAGATGTCAGAGTGCCCACCAAAAACTATAAGTTTATTCTATGTGAAAAAAATCGTTTAAATACAATCTTGGATTTTTTAATAGTTTAATGGTTCATATTTCAAGTATAAGGACTATTATTATCAAGTATAAGACAATTGTATGAAACGAAATTGAATGGTTTTAAATTTATGAATTAGATAAAGCTTAAGAAGACGTTAACATGGAAAACTGGTATACAGACGAATCCTAAAGCAAACCTAAGCCTCAACTTCGGGAAATATGCCACGTTCGTTCAGGTAGAAGTCTACGCCATACTGACTTGCATCCGTGAGAACCTACATATAGGCGACATAAACCAGAACGTATGTATTCTCTCGCACCATCAAGCTGCTCTAAAAGTCTTGTCTGGAACTGAGGTCACCTCAAGGGTAGTCAAGAATTGTCTGGAGGAACTGCTGGAGCTGTCAAAACGGAACAATGTTAAATTGATCTGGGTGCCGGGTCACAGTGGTTTTGAAGGAAACGAAAAAGCAGGTGCCTTAGCAATGACGGAAGTCGGAATGCCTTTTATAGGCCCAGATCCTATTTTAAGAGTTCCAAGGACTTCATGTTAACAAGTGATCAACGAGTGCTACGAATGATAAAGACCGTGATCACTGGGGAAAAGTACCGCGGCAGGAGCTCGGGAAGATACTGCTTCAGAGTGCAACCAAAAGGCTATCTCTCGATGCACTGATGCTGAACTGATGCAACTGCGGAGAGTTACCAGGATCATTACGGTGCATTATCCCCTGCGGACGCATCTGCACACAATGGGACTCCATAACGGGTCCATTGTGTGTAGATTGTGTGGCGAGGAGGAAGAAAAATCCAGCCACATTATCTTTCACAGCAAACCTCTAGGTTATATCAGATACAGGATTTTCAATGCATCTCACCCCAAATATATGAATCTTCTGGAAGAACTGATAAGCAAGCTCCTGGCTATTGCCAACATATAGGAGAAGCTAATCTCATCGGATTGAAGTAGAAGGGGGAGCACAATGGATCATAGGGTCCATGTGTACTAAAGTCATATTAGATAATATATTTCATTTTGATCACACTAAAGTTATGAACGTGATTTATGTATTCTAAGGAAATTTGCTAAGTTGACGCAGCTCCTGCGTAACGAATTTTTTATTTATTAAACGATGCAAATATGCAATTAAGTGCTGGTATTATGATGAATATAATTAAGCAAAATGAAAAGTTAACGAAAAAAAACTTATTTTAATGTTAAAAAAAGGCGAGTTAAAAGGATCATTTAACTCCAATATTGTTTTGTACATGACGAAATATTATGGGCCAGCTACTCGGTTCTTGACTGTCGTCAGTCCATCAGAATGGAATTGGACTGATCTTGGGCGATACATTAAATATATCAATGATCCTGATATGGCCAATAAATCGATTAGTGAATTAATTGCTCAAGATCCCGTAGCAGTTTCTAGATTTATGGATCTTAAATTTAAAGTTTTATTAGATTTTCTATTTTCAAAAGATGAACCTTTAGGAAATGTTGAACATTATTCTTGTGTCGTGTGTATCAATTCAGAGGATTACAAAATTTTCATTGTATGTTGTGGATAAAAGATGTACCTATACTTGAAAAGTCTACCGAACAAGAGGTGGCTAATTTTATATCAAAATATGTTTCGTGCGTTGTTCTAAACAAACAAAATTCACCAGAGTTACATTATCGAGTTATGAATTATCAAGTTCATAAAAATAATAATAATTTTTTAAGGAATAAAAAAAATTTTCTGGCTGTATTCGCGTAAGAGATTAGTTGGAAATTATTGGTTTATCTCTTTATGGAACTGATCCTGAAACAATTTTTAGATGGCTTGACGATAAAATGCATCGTAACCGCAGAGTTAAATCTAAGAAAGATATAAACAAACTGGAAGCAAATTCATCAGATTTATCTTACACATCATTAATTGATAATATTTATCCAAACATATCTGTAGAATTAGCAGAAATGAATATTATCAAATTGTTGGCGAAAAATTGTTTAAAAGAAGAAAACAACCATATTTATTTAACCATTATCCACTTTGTCGTGTTGAAAATTATTTAGAATAATGTTTGGACCTAAAACATTTTTCTAAGTTTATATTTCTGAGTATATAAAAGAAAGAAGAAAAAAAATATTTAAGGGATTTTTTATTTCCTTAGTAAAGGAGTTTTATTTCATTTAAAATTACAAATAGAAAATAAGATAAGATCTGGTTTTTATTTTATTTTTTTAATCTCTAAAACAAAGTGTTTTTTAATCAAAAATAAAATGAATCAAATACAATTTTTAAAAATTCGTTACGCAGGAGCTACGTCAACTTGGCGAATTTCCTTAAAATACATTAATCACTCTCTAGCGGTCATAATTTTAGTGTGATCAAAAGGAAATATAATATCTGATATGACTAAAGTATTTACAAAAATTAAATTAATTAATAGCCAAAATAGAACGGTATAATGATTATAGTTTATAGTTACTATGGAAACGACAATCAAAATTTTTACAATAAAATATATTTTATGTATTCGTGTCAAACAAACACCAAATATTAAATATCTCTCTTAATATTAGAATAATCGAAAAATGTATAAGGAGTAAAGTTGTAGAAAATCAAATTTGCTACAATTCATTACTAGATAATTTTTCTCAAACTCTAATGTGAACAGCGATATTTAGAATTTTAACTTCCAATCTTTAATTGTAAATATTTCTGTAAATATTAGTGTAACAGAAAAATGATACGAAACAAAATTACAGTTAAACTTAGTACCTACAACTCAACTCCTGATAAATTTTTCAATTTTTCAAATATTAAGGGAGATTGTCAAATTTTGTGTTTTCCCTTCCCTCTTAACCCCCTTTCCCCTTGCCCGATATTACCCATTACCTTTAGAATACCAAGGATTTTACCTTTAAATACCAAAAGCGACTCAAATACCAAAATTCATTCCAATCGGAATAAAACTGTGACCGCTAGAGAGTCCACAGATATTTAAAAAAAGTACATATATTTAAAAAAAAAATATATTTGTATACATATATACAAATTTTAGCGATAGGGATTTTTAACATGTAATAGGTAGGATCGATGAACATTTGAAGAAATTTTTACGAAATTCCAACATTGGTGCAAAAACAATAGCTGCATTTCCTTTGTAGGAAATTCGCTAAAAAGCAAAAGCGGTTACTAAGCCTTGTTTAAAAAATATTACATTTAGCGATTATGTGAATACATTATATGATAATGAAGCAAATTTTAATGAAATGTTTACAATTCAGAGTAAAAAGTTTAAATTATTGACCATAAAACAAAATTTAAAAATAAACACTTTCCGCACACGATGATAAAATAAAAATTCAGGAAAATTAGATAAATTCACTTACTTGTAGTCATAAAGATTTATATTGTCAGTATTCTGCAAAAAAAAAACATTGCATGCCAAAAAATTTTTTTAAATTATGTATAGTGTGTTGTATCTAGAGCACGGTAGTGCGACAGGCAGAGTTTAAGGGTTTTTTTGACTTCGCGCTTACATTTCTATTACTTATCGAAAAAACAGAGCAGATTTGACCCCGAAATATCTTCAGAACGAAAGGAGCAATAGTGCTGATTTTTCAAATATAAGCTACTTAGGGAATTATAAGTGACTGTCTTTTCAATCACCGTTAAGAAATAAACGGATAAACAGTTATTCGCATTCAAAAGTCGTTAAATAGCGGAAACGCCTACAATTCTTGGCCATACGGGATCATAATTCCAGGGCCTAGACCATAAGTCCTTAAAAGTTGATATTTGGCATACAGTTAAATATAGTGATCAAACCGAAACGAAAATTATCAAACCACGAAATTTATATCGAGAAATGGAAAATTTTTGCATTTTTGTTTTGATAAAATTAACATAGGAAATATTGCTGCTCTATGATTCGTCCATATTTTTTATATATATACTTAGTTTAGCAACACACCACTTGTGAGTTTTGTGCACGATTTTTTAAAACTTTGTTGCTCCACTTCCAGAAATGCTAGAAAGATGCGATTTTTTTCATTCGACGCGGAATTTTTGAAACCTTAAATAAGAACCTATGGGAAAATTTAATTTTCCCAACGAAACATATGGAAAATCAAAAATTAAATTTATGTGTTTCAGTTTAAGCCTTTTCCAGACATTTGATAAGGATGCGGTTGCATTCGACGCGAAATATCTAAAAACCTATTTGTAGATCGAAAAAATTCAATTTTCCCAACGCAACATCCGAAAAAATGGGAAAAAACTAAAAATGTTTCTATATACTTATAAAATTTAGCATCACACCACCATTGAGAAATGTGCGCGATTTTTTAAAGTTTTGTTGCTCCACTTGCAGAAATGCTAGAAGGGGGCGGTTTTTGCAAACGACGCGAAATTTCTGAAACTTAAAATAAAAATGTTCGGGAAAACTTAATTTTCCCAACGGAACATATGGAACATTTGACTCGGAATATCTCAAAACCTATTTGTAGATTGAAAAAATTCATTTTTCCCAACGCAACATCCGAACAAATGGGAAAAAAAATTGTGGTTTTATTTTATATGTTTTCTATTTTCTGATAGTTCGATCAGATATAGGCAATAGATTTTGAATATCGAATATGTTATTATGTTCATTGAACAATTCAAATAAATATTTCAATCCATTATTTAGTTCATCTCAATATGAGTACATTTATTCAAATATTATAAGACTTAATAAGGCTCAACCCAGTTGTTTGTTCTTAGCTAATTTCCTACAGCTATTGGAAATGTAGCTATTGTTTTTGCACCAATGTTGAAATTTCGTAAAAATTTGTACAAATGTCCATCGATCCTACACCTATCAGATGTTAAAAACCACTATCACTAAAATTTATATATATATATATATATATATATATTTATACCTTTCAAAAAGTGGTGATATCCGATCAAAAACATAAATGTCAAAAAGGGCCGAGTTTCGGGAGTTACTTTATATAATAGTTGCTCCTTAAAAAGTAATGATATCTCAATTCTCTCAGAGCCGAGCTATTTATAAATTAAATAGCGAAAACTTAAATATTTTTTCTTAGTATGTTTTTAAAATTTTATATCGCGGCAAGTAATTTGTTTTCTTTTGATTCAAATATTTTAAATTAAAACTTGCCGCGTTTAAAATTTTAAAAACATACTAAGTAAAAACTTACGAAATAAATTTTTTCAACCAAGTCTTTTTTTCATTTTAGTTTGCACTTACATTCTTACATTTTAGTTTTCGCTATTTAATTTATAAATAGCTTGGCTCTTTAATTGAGATATCATCACTTTTTAAGGAGCAACTATTATATAAAGTAACTCCTCGAAAACTCGGTCCTTTTTGAGATTTATGTTTTTGATCGGATATTGAATTTTAGTAATATTAAGTTTTTTTATAATAAATTTTCTATTGGAATCCATTATTATTATTAGTATTTTTCATTAAATTCAAGCCATTGAACCATCACCATTTTGCCTAAACGTTTTAGATCCTTTTCCACTAAGTATATTTCTGGGTATTTAGTTTTCAATATTTCATATTGTAAGAAGATCCCAATTTTGTATTTCCACGTAAATCTTTCAACTAATACGTATTCAGATTCAAAGATTGTAATCTTACTATTTTAAAAACTACCATAGACCAGTTTGTAGTAGGTATATCCTTTTTCAAATACGTGTTTATACTTTGAAATACGTACAAAATCACCGACTTTAAATTTCTGTGCTTGAGATACTGTATTGTTTATGTTGTATCCGGAATTCAGCAAATGATTCACATTCTCTTTTCTAACATCAATGGGTTTCATATGAATAGAACGATGAATGTTAATAATAAGTGCTCAAAGTTTCTTGTTAATCCAATTATAGGATCCATTTAATGAAAAATTTGTATACAGCCAATTCTTAAGAGCTCTATTAAATTATCGCAAATTTTTTTGTTGAATGACTAGGATACACATGAATAGTATATTTTTTCATCAAGTTTTGAAAACTTGTTTAATAACTCCTTTTCTCGATGCCCATGGTAATTTTTAGGCAGTGTATTTTTCTTAAAAGTTTTCTCGAATATGGTTGCTACTTCCTTTCTAGTTTTTGTTTTTAATGGTTCCCAGTAGGCGAACTTAGAAAAATAATTTGTAATGATAAATATGTATTTATAACCTCTATGTTCTACAGCATGTTTTTGCATCTTTACTAAATTAGTCTCAAATATATCATTATATAATATATATAATGATATATTATATTATTATATATTATATCAAATATATCATTACATAATATATATATATATATATATATATTTTATATATATATATGTATATATATATATATATATATATATAGTGTGTTCATTTCAAAAGTAGTATATAATGACATATTTGATATAATACATAATAATATAATATATCATTATAATATATATCATATATATATATGTGTGTTCATTTCAAAAATAGCCACCCTTAATAACTCTTGACCTGATGTGATTATTGTTTTGAGTGAGAACACGTTGATTTAGATATCTTTCATCCCTTCGCCCCCAGCTACTCCCACTTTAAATTTCAAATGGCACCCCCTACCTTGCGATACATTATTTAAAAGAGGATAAAATTCTCTCTTAATTTTGCTTAAACACTTTGTAACTAAACTTATTTTGAAACACACTTTACTTTTTTTTAGAATTGTCATAGAATTGTACCTGTACCCTTTGGGTTAAATATATATATATGTTATTGTTGTTGTACGATTGAGTGAAACTATATTTATAGAAAATCCAAGAAAATCTTTTCAGAGATCCCACGGCATTTTAACATCTCGTTGTTTTCACAGGAAACAATTTTTACCCGATTCCTAGAACATTTATTTGTATTATACAAATGCATTTCGACTAGAACAAAGAGGCTCGATTCCGTTTTAAGATAAAAAAATAATGTAAAATAACGACAGTAATAAATTAGAATTGGATATCTACTGAAAACCTACCCATTGTACGACACACTACAGCCGATTCGAATAGCCTACCTCAACACAAAATGGCTGTCTTGGATTTTCAGGCTACTGAAAATCCCACTGTCCAAGAAAAATTACTTTAAAGAAATAAACCACATTAAACAAGTTGCAATCTTTAATGGCTTCGACTCTAACCTAATAAATAGTTTGGTCCGCAGACCGTACTAACACCAGAGACTGGCAACGTTGAACAAACTAAATGGTGCAAACTAACATACTTCCGCCTATGCATAAATAAAATCACTAGAGAACTAAGGGACCACAACCTAAAAACAGCGCTTGTTAGTAAAAATAAAATCAAACAGTTACGAGGCAAACCTAAGGAAAAAATTTGTAATGAAAAACAATCGGGCATGTATGGTGTCAGTTGTCAAAACTGTTCGAAAATTTATGTTGGTCAACAAAGTCGTCACCAAATCGGAATTCAAATCAAAGAACATCTGGCTCATGTGAAATTTAGGTGAACCAAAGAATCGTGTGTAGCTGCGCACGTATTGAGAATAACCATAAAATTGACAAATCGAATGTAAAACTACTGAAATCGGTATAAAACCCTACATAATTAGATGCAAACGAAAGTATCTACAAATACAAATTGAGAAGACAGATAATGAATTTAGACAATGGCCCCATTCCAAATTCTGATTTAATAAAATTAAACCATTTTCAAAAAATAAAATCTAATACCTGAATATCAAGGTTAGCTTCGATACCCTCACTTTAGTGACAAAACAAACACCATAGTTACCAAAGGATGCCGGTAATAAATGGGTGGGGCTCTTCACACACCTAATTCGTTAGTCAGTCAATTCAAATAATCGTCAAGTCAGATTATAACCTCAGTAAAATTTTATAAAAGACAGAAATTTTTTTATATCATTGTGAGACACGCAAATTAGCAACAAGCAACATATCTCTGAATCCATATCCCAGAAATAAATACAATTAACAAATTCATACTGATGATGACTACATTGTAGTCGAAATACGTATTTATGAAATATAAACAAATGTTCTAGGAATTGGGGAAAAATTTGATACGCAGGAGCTGCTTCAACTGAGCAAATTTCCTTAGAATACATTAATCACTCTCTATCAGTCACAACTTTAGTTTGATCAAAATGAAATGTCGTATCTTATATGCTTTTACTATTTGCATGGGCAATTTAATTAATAAATGGCATACGTCAAGGGGCAAGGGGGGGGGAGGGGATAAAGAAAGGAGAAAACACAAAATATAAAATATCTCTCTTAATATTAGAATCGAAAAATGTGTAAATGCGTAAAGGATAAAGTTGCACTAAATCATATTTGCAACAATTGATCACATAATCATACTCGCTTAAATTCTAATGTGTACAGAGATATTAAGGAATTTAATTGTCAATTTTAAACCGTCAATATTTCTGTAAATATTAGTGTAACAGAAAAAATGGTTTAAAACCAAATTATTGTAAAACAAAATACCCACAACCTTACTCCAAAAATATTTTTGAATTTTTCAAATATTAAAGGAGACATGCCAAA
Organism: Nineta flava; assembly: GCA_963920215.1. Taxonomy (NCBI): domain Eukaryota; kingdom Metazoa; phylum Arthropoda; class Insecta; order Neuroptera; family Chrysopidae; genus Nineta; species Nineta flava. Next base: position 65,496,984 of record OY986040.1, read on the forward strand.
TTTTGTGTTTTTACTTATTAACTAGATAGATCTTTTGAATAATAAAAGCCAAATTTTAATTCTGAAATACCAAATTTTATTTCAATCGGAATTAAACTGTGACCGCTAGAAAGTCCACAGACACAAACGTATATATATATATATATATATATATATATATATATACATATATATATATATATATATATATATGTGTATATATATATACATATATATATATATATATATATATATATATATATATATATATATATATATATATATATATAAATATATATGTATAGGGTGAGTCAAGTGGATAATAGCACACCTCCACTTCCTTGCACGATTCTCCCATTCTTCAACAACATCCAATAGAAATCGATATTCTAAAACAAAATGAAGATCACACGTGGTTGACTCACAGACATGAAATCATCAAAGCAGTCAAAACAATGTGCGCATAAATAATCAAATCCGGGAACCAGCACACCGATGGAAAATATACGGTATGGAGTATTAGTGTAACATGTATTAAGCAACAAAAATTCATTATTATGCTTGCATTATGATATTTATTTATACGTATCTACAGTTGCTTCAAATTTGTTTGTAAGTTTAATATTTATTATTATCTTATAGCCCGGTCATTATATATGACTGATTTTTTTAAATTGTGTAAGTTGGGGGGGGGGGGACTTAGAAAAGCTTAACTTCAAATTTTCGACCAAGATTTCCTCTGTGCATTCTCTGCCATCTTGAATAAAGGATTACATTTTGTTTTTTTGCAATAACTCGGCTCTCCGTCAAGATACGAAAATTGCGGTGGGATACTTTTCTATAACTATTTTTACGCTCTACATTTTAGGTCATTTATATTTTTCACCTAGCGTCCATCGTTGTTGAGATATCGACCGAGAAAGTAAAAAATTCAGGTAGTGAAACTTGTTTTTTGCTGTTTTCTTCTTTCGCGTGATAGATATCGAAAAAATATCTATTATCAAACTTGTAGAGCATGTCAATACCTGCTGTGTAATTTTTTAATTTTTTTTTGACAAAAATTATGAGGTTTGGCACGCAGTCAGTATCATTCCAGCCAGTTGTGTCGAGTCAAATTTATTTTTATTTTTCTTCTCCCATTCTATCCGCATAGGAGTTTTTGCAAACCAGAACATAAATTGTCATCGTGCATACGAAGTTGGTTGCGACATGATTACTAAAACCATGTCCTTTTTTTTTCAAATAATAATAATTTGAACAAAAATAAAAAACTTTAATGAAGCAATACATATAAAAATAAAACGATTGTTGTATTGTAGTTACATTAAATTTTACACGATCTAACTTTACTATACGTATTTTTTCATTTGAACATACTCAAGTTCAAGTTCAAAATGAATTTATTAAATCGTCGGTTTACCGTTAATTATTACTATACATCTTAAAGTTATAGTACCTAGTCTTGACTTTACCTATACAATCATCTTATAAATAAAATACATCGAATTATTGTAGAATTTAATATACATCGTTTAAATTTAATGGAAAAAACTTATGTAAAAACCATTGAAATCATAACCTAACCTAATTTGGGTGGCTAAGCCACCCCTAAAAACAAAACCTTAAATAAATAAATAAATGAATATGTGTGCAAATTAGATTACAACAGAATTAGTTGCAATCGACATCATGTGGTATGAGGTATCTGTTTCTGAAATAAATAATAGTGTAATAAATAATAGTGAACTATTATTAGTATTTTATGTGAAGCATCGGAAATCATGAGTTGATTTTGAATGATGTTGCGTTGGGAAAATTAAAGTTTTCCAATTTTTCTTTCAGGTTTCAAGTTATTTTACGTCCAACGCAAAAAACCGTATCCTTCTAGCATGTCTATGCTAGAAGAAGTGGGTTAAATTTTTGTTAACATAATTATTCGTATATAGATATTAATTAACTCAGACAAAATCTGTTTTTTAAGCCAAAACAAAAATTTGCAAAGTGGACTTAAAGTTATGAAACTTAAGATTTAGGTCTTCTGAGAAATCATTAGGTTTCACAAGATAATTTTATTTTTTCGATAAAACAGACCGTTTCGAAGTTATTTAACTTTTAATATAAAATTTCTCGTTAATTTGCCAACTTCCGTCAACTTCCATATATATCACACTATAATAAGACAAAAAAGGTAAATTTTGGAGTTTTTTCCCATTTTCGGGGATGTTGCGTTGGGAAAATTAAAGTTTTACCATTTTTCTTATAACTTTTAAGTTCGTCCAGGTTGAATGCATCCTTCTAGCATGTCTAGAGGTGGGTTAAATTGTTTTAAATAAAATAACGTGTATAAATATTTGACCCAAACAAAGTTTTCAAAAACTTACTTTGTTAAATTATTATAAAAATAAGTGTTTCCCCACTGGAATATTGATAATTTATTTAAAATAAAGCTGTTTAAATATATATACTTTTTGAAATGCTACGCGATTTATGTGTCAACCAATCAGAACGTACACTCAACTTATCAGAACGTACTGTATACGTTTATATGCTTATCAATGTTATAAATAAAATATTCAAGAATTTTCTATTTTGGGATAGAAATTTCGTGGTTTCATAATTTTCCCTATGCCTTGGGTACTAGACCAAACTCTATGCCAAATATCAACTTTAAGTGATATCTGTTGTAGGCCCTTCGTTTTTATTATTAGCTTCATGATTTATGGACGTTTCCGCTATTTTTGCTTTTTTGAACTAAAGTAACTTAGGGTTGCCCAATGACTGTTTAATTTTATTTTATAAATTTTTTTAAAATTAAACAGTTACTGGGCAACCCTCAGGATAAAATTATTAATGAAAACCAATCGGGTATATACAGTGTCAGTTTTCAAAACTGTTCGAAAATTTATGTTGGTCAAAGTCAAAGAACATCTGGCTCATGTAAAATTTTGGGGAATCGAAAAATCGTGCATAGCTGCGCACGTTATTGAGAACAATCACAAAATTGAGAAATCGAATTTAAAACTACTGAAATCGGTACAAAACCCCACAGAACTATATGCATACAAAAGTATCTGCATACACAAATTAAGAAAACAGATAATGAATTTAGACAATGGCCCAATTCCAATTCCAGATTCTGATTTAATAAAATTAAACCGTATTCAAAAATGTAATACCTGAATATCAAGGTTAGCTTTAATCAACACCCTCACCTTATTGACAATAACAACACCGCATTGTCAGAAAAGGATACCGCCAATAAATGAGTAGGTTCATCACACACTTAATCCCTTAATTGGTCAGTAAACTCAAATAATCCTTCAAGTACTACCTCAGTCAGATCATATAGAAAAAAAAAAACTTATTTAATATTAAAACGTTCTCAAGGCTATGCAGACCTGGAGGATTTTTTTATTAAAATTCCCAAGGTCCGATTTGCCCAAAGAATCGTCTTCAGATCTAATGCAGTGGAATTTATAACCGTGAGAATGATCGCGCCGAAATTTGAACTGGGTTTGGTGATTTTATTTAGTGTAATTAGCTATTAAAAATAAAACTAGATTGTTTTGACAGTTGGACTTGTCAAGCTAATAAAAATTAGTGGATTCAATGTGTTTTTTTGTTTTTGAGGTAAGCATGTGTTTTTTATTTTATTTTATTTTTAACACGTAAATTATTTTGTGAACTGCTATAATTTACCCCCTGTTATGGTAATGGGGTGAATCAATCAAGAAAACAGTTATGAATAATTTTGTTTATTAATTTATTATTCTTCAATAATTTAAACAACAGTTACTGACATTTGTTGTTTAGAATCACACTTCCATAAACATGGTAGTGTGATCTTGCCAATCACTATAACTACTTTTACATGAACAAAATTTTAAAATATGTAACAAACAGACGTAAATACGAGTTAAAGTGCATAAATATTTAAAAAAAATAATAATTCAATATTTTCGCTTTCGAAAACGGAAATTAACAAAAATAAAAGTGTGACGAAGCCTGGTTGAATCGAAATTGTGACGCAGGAGTTTAAAGCAAGCGGTGGCCCCGTTGGTCAGTATGGGCGAAGAGGTAGGATTCCCGAGCTTTGGTTCGGTTCAAATCCAACCCCTTGGCACCATGTACACACGTGTTTGATACTTGTTATAGTCGGCGATTTAACCAGCACGAAACGAAGCAAGTGTACACGTTTGGAACGAGGTTGTGCCTGGCTTGAGTCAATTATTATCAAACAGGTTTCGTCGAACTATCGATGACAAGAATAATAAGATAAATTTAAAAAAAAAGGGTTGAGTGTCGTAGTGACACACAATCCTTAGATAACAAAAAATAAAAATAAAACGTAATTCTAAGTTTTTTGTGTAAATAACCTCCAACAAGATTAAATCTCTTTTTTTTTTGAAACAAAAGAAAACAACGGGGAAATAGAGACCAGGTTAGAAATGAGAGAAAATTATAGTCACCTGAATAAATGTCCACGATCAGCTGCTGCACTCGGAGGTCGCCTGAGTAGTACCTTAGACACCAGGAGATCACTTGATGCAGTGCAACGCTGAGGCCAATAGGGTCTCTTAAACCAAGTAAGTCGTTGAGTTTTCGTGTTTTATTTTTTGTTTTTTTTTTTTATTTCTGGTTACCCAGCTTACGATTTGGCGTGAACGATGGCACCGCTTCCAGAATCAAACAAACCGCTTCAAACAAACCAAACAAATTTGATTTTTTATTTATTGGCTCTATTTGTTGGAGCAACCAAACGTGGTTGATTCAATGAATGATCGTTTTATTTTTTTAAAGATAAACTGCATCCAATAAATTTTATAAATTTAATTACTTTAATCGCCAAATATGAATTTTGTCGATATACAACCCAACTTGGTTGATTCGATGAAATTCGTATGGTCAAAAAAAAAAAACTGTATTCAATAATTTATTTTTTTATTAAATTGCCCTTTAAATCGCAGAGTATAATCTTTTTTTCGATGTGTTACTCACTACAGTTATCAAAAGAATGCCGCCCTCATGCCTTTTGTTTTTTGTTTGTTTGTTTGTTTGATCGACATGGGTGTTGTTTTCATCTCAACACATGGTTCGCGCCAAATCGACCTAATAGACGCGAATGATACGTTTCGCGGGTTTTTTTGTGATGGTTACGTTGCCTGTCAAGATTTATAAGCGATCACCTGATACCCTCGGCTCCCCTCAGAGGGCCAGCGATATTGTTGTAAATATATATATGTAAATGTATACATTTGATAATTATTATTTTTATACAAATTTATTTATTTATTTTATTTTTCTTGGGATTGTTGACTATGACACCTGAGTCGATTGTTGAATTTTTTTAACTTTATTATAGTTTATTTATTTTGTTATTTGTATTCAACCCAATGTCAACGATTCTCAAATTATTAAATAAATTTAAATTTTTAGGTTTGACTTTGAATTAGGTGAATAATTCCACATTGAGATTGTCTCAATATTATTGTGAGACACGCACCAAATTAGCCACGAGCAACATATCTCTGAATCCATATCCCAGAGATAGTTACGATTAGTATACTGATATGACTACATACTGATGATGACTACTTGTAGTCGAAATATGTATTAATAAAATACAATTATTTGTTCTTGGAATTGGGGCAAAATTTGAAATTTAATTTAAAAAGAACTAGACAAATTTGAAAAAAAATAAAAAAAATAAAATAAAAAATAAAACTAAATTTAAATTTTTTTAAATTTGACTTTCTCTTTGATTATCTTTATAAAAGAATATATTTTTATTTTGTAAGTTCGTCCCTAGAAAATTAATGGGGGCTTATTAATTTAGCCCTTTATAATAGTTTGTCCTTGATAATTGATGATATCGAAGACAGGGCCAAGTTATTAACCAAGTGTGAGAAACATTTACATAATAAATTTATATTCAATCAAATTTAAATCTTCCCTTAACCAAATTTACTATAATCCCATAACCAAAGTTGGCATTCATGTATTGATTTTTCGAAAACTTCATCCGCATCTTGAATTTTGCAAACCTGCCCTTAGATTCGTGATCAGCAAACCCCCACGATAGTGATAAGGCTCAAAATTATTTGAAGATTAATATTTTTTCCGAACAATTTTGACGAAAAAATGTCCTTTTCTGGTGACACGCTTTGCTTGAAACAGCCATTTTGAGGTTAGAAATTATTTTTGTACAAAACACTAAAGGGTATCAAAAACTACACTTGAAGACGAATTTTTTAATGTGTACTTAAATTTGTTTCTCTCAATTTATATGTATATATATATATATATATATATATATATATATATATATATATATATATATATATATATATATATATATATATATATATATATATATATATATATATATATACTAGCTGAACCGACAAACGTTGTCCTGCCTTGACTATGAATATTGAATTCGAATTGGTATAATTAATAAAAAATAATTATTATTCCAAAAACATATTGTTATTATTCTAATGCTTAATGATACCTACACAACATTCTTAGTTTTATTTTCTAGCGACTTCATCAATTATTGGCGCATTAAAACGTCTAGCGTGTTGCCCAGCAGGTGTCTTATCGGCATTGATGACATGCGGTCTAATGCGGTCGTGAATAATGCAACCAATTCGTTGTGCTGATGGAAAAACATTTGAAGTTGTTCCACAATTGGTCTTTTTACCGAAATGTTCTATGCAAAAATTTGTAGTCACTATCCCGCGTTCGCAATAAGGAACCTAGGTTAGATGATATATTTGACCCTGAATCTGCAAAGGTAAACAGCCTTAATAACTCTTGACCTGATGTGATTATTGTTTTGAGTGAGAACACGTTGATTTAGATATCTTTCATCCCTTCGCCCCCAGCTACTCCCACTTTAAATTTCAAATGGCACCCCCTACCTTGCGATACATTATTTAAAAGAGGATAAAATTCTCTCTTAATTTTGCTTAAACACTTTGTAACTAAACTTATTTTGAAACACACTTTACTTTTTTTTAGAATTGTCATAGAATTGTACCTGTACCCTTTGGGTTAAATATATATATATGTTATTGTTGTTGTACGATTGAGTGAAACTATATTTATAGAAAATCCAAGAAAATCTTTTCAGAGATCCCACGGCATTTTAACATCTCGTTGTTTTCACAGGAAACAATTTTTACCCGATTCCTAGAACATTTATTTGTATTATACAAATGCATTTCGACTAGAACAAAGAGGCTCGATTCCGTTTTAAGATAAAAAAATAATGTAAAATAACGACAGTAATAAATTAGAATTGGATATCTACTGAAAACCTACCCATTGTACGACACACTACAGCCGATTCGAATAGCCTACCTCAACACAAAATGGCTGTCTTGGATTTTCAGGCTACTGAAAATCCCACTGTCCAAGAAAAATTACTTTAAAGAAATAAACCACATTAAACAAGTTGCAATCTTTAATGGCTTCGACTCTAACCTAATAAATAGTTTGGTCCGCAGACCGTACTAACACCAGAGACTGGCAACGTTGAACAAACTAAATGGTGCAAACTAACATACTTCCGCCTATGCATAAATAAAATCACTAGAGAACTAAGGGACCACAACCTAAAAACAGCGCTTGTTAGTAAAAATAAAATCAAACAGTTACGAGGCAAACCTAAGGAAAAAATTTGTAATGAAAAACAATCGGGCATGTATGGTGTCAGTTGTCAAAACTGTTCGAAAATTTATGTTGGTCAACAAAGTCGTCACCAAATCGGAATTCAAATCAAAGAACATCTGGCTCATGTGAAATTTAGGTGAACCAAAGAATCGTGTGTAGCTGCGCACGTATTGAGAATAACCATAAAATTGACAAATCGAATGTAAAACTACTGAAATCGGTATAAAACCCTACATAATTAGATGCAAACGAAAGTATCTACAAATACAAATTGAGAAGACAGATAATGAATTTAGACAATGGCCCCATTCCAAATTCTGATTTAATAAAATTAAACCATTTTCAAAAAATAAAATCTAATACCTGAATATCAAGGTTAGCTTCGATACCCTCACTTTAGTGACAAAACAAACACCATAGTTACCAAAGGATGCCGGTAATAAATGGGTGGGGCTCTTCACACACCTAATTCGTTAGTCAGTCAATTCAAATAATCGTCAAGTCAGATTATAACCTCAGTAAAATTTTATAAAAGACAGAAATTTTTTTATATCATTGTGAGACACGCAAATTAGCAACAAGCAACATATCTCTGAATCCATATCCCAGAAATAAATACAATTAACAAATTCATACTGATGATGACTACATTGTAGTCGAAATACGTATTTATGAAATATAAACAAATGTTCTAGGAATTGGGGAAAAATTTGATACGCAGGAGCTGCTTCAACTGAGCAAATTTCCTTAGAATACATTAATCACTCTCTATCAGTCACAACTTTAGTTTGATCAAAATGAAATGTCGTATCTTATATGCTTTTACTATTTGCATGGGCAATTTAATTAATAAATGGCATACGTCAAGGGGCAAGGGGGGGGGAGGGGATAAAGAAAGGAGAAAACACAAAATATAAAATATCTCTCTTAATATTAGAATCGAAAAATGTGTAAATGCGTAAAGGATAAAGTTGCACTAAATCATATTTGCAACAATTGATCACATAATCATACTCGCTTAAATTCTAATGTGTACAGAGATATTAAGGAATTTAATTGTCAATTTTAAACCGTCAATATTTCTGTAAATATTAGTGTAACAGAAAAAATGGTTTAAAACCAAATTATTGTAAAACAAAATACCCACAACCTTACTCCAAAAATATTTTTGAATTTTTCAAATATTAAAGGAGACATGCCAAATTTTGTGTTTTTACTTATTAACTAGATAGATCTTTTGAATAATAAAAGCCAAATTTTAATTCTGAAATACCAAATTTTATTTCAATCGGAATTAAACTGTGACCGCTAGAAAGTCCACAGACACAAACGTATATATATATATATATATATATATATATATATACATATATATATATATATATATATATATGTGTATATATATATACATATATATATATATATATATATATATATATATATATATATATATATATATATATATATATATATAAATATATATGTATAGGGTGAGTCAAGTGGATAATAGCACACCTCCACTTCCTTGCACGATTCTCCCATTCTTCAACAACATCCAATAGAAATCGATATTCTAAAACAAAATGAAGATCACACGTGGTTGACTCACAGACATGAAATCATCAAAGCAGTCAAAACAATGTGCGCATAAATAATCAAATCCGGGAACCAGCACACCGATGGAAAATATACGGTATGGAGTATTAGTGTAACATGTATTAAGCAACAAAAATTCATTATTATGCTTGCATTATGATATTTATTTATACGTATCTACAGTTGCTTCAAATTTGTTTGTAAGTTTAATATTTATTATTATCTTATAGCCCGGTCATTATATATGACTGATTTTTTTAAATTGTGTAAGTTGGGGGGGGGGGGACTTAGAAAAGCTTAACTTCAAATTTTCGACCAAGATTTCCTCTGTGCATTCTCTGCCATCTTGAATAAAGGATTACATTTTGTTTTTTTGCAATAACTCGGCTCTCCGTCAAGATACGAAAATTGCGGTGGGATACTTTTCTATAACTATTTTTACGCTCTACATTTTAGGTCATTTATATTTTTCACCTAGCGTCCATCGTTGTTGAGATATCGACCGAGAAAGTAAAAAATTCAGGTAGTGAAACTTGTTTTTTGCTGTTTTCTTCTTTCGCGTGATAGATATCGAAAAAATATCTATTATCAAACTTGTAGAGCATGTCAATACCTGCTGTGTAATTTTTTAATTTTTTTTTGACAAAAATTATGAGGTTTGGCACGCAGTCAGTATCATTCCAGCCAGTTGTGTCGAGTCAAATTTATTTTTATTTTTCTTCTCCCATTCTATCCGCATAGGAGTTTTTGCAAACCAGAACATAAATTGTCATCGTGCATACGAAGTTGGTTGCGACATGATTACTAAAACCATGTCCTTTTTTTTTCAAATAATAATAATTTGAACAAAAATAAAAAACTTTAATGAAGCAATACATATAAAAATAAAACGATTGTTGTATTGTAGTTACATTAAATTTTACACGATCTAACTTTACTATACGTATTTTTTCATTTGAACATACTCAAGTTCAAGTTCAAAATGAATTTATTAAATCGTCGGTTTACCGTTAATTATTACTATACATCTTAAAGTTATAGTACCTAGTCTTGACTTTACCTATACAATCATCTTATAAATAAAATACATCGAATTATTGTAGAATTTAATATACATCGTTTAAATTTAATGGAAAAAACTTATGTAAAAACCATTGAAATCATAACCTAACCTAATTTGGGTGGCTAAGCCACCCCTAAAAACAAAACCTTAAATAAATAAATAAATGAATATGTGTGCAAATTAGATTACAACAGAATTAGTTGCAATCGACATCATGTGGTATGAGGTATCTGTTTCTGAAATAAATAATAGTGTAATAAATAATAGTGAACTATTATTAGTATTTTATGTGAAGCATCGGAAATCATGAGTTGATTTTGAATGATGTTGCGTTGGGAAAATTAAAGTTTTCCAATTTTTCTTTCAGGTTTCAAGTTATTTTACGTCCAACGCAAAAAACCGTATCCTTCTAGCATGTCTATGCTAGAAGAAGTGGGTTAAATTTTTGTTAACATAATTATTCGTATATAGATATTAATTAACTCAGACAAAATCTGTTTTTTAAGCCAAAACAAAAATTTGCAAAGTGGACTTAAAGTTATGAAACTTAAGATTTAGGTCTTCTGAGAAATCATTAGGTTTCACAAGATAATTTTATTTTTTCGATAAAACAGACCGTTTCGAAGTTATTTAACTTTTAATATAAAATTTCTCGTTAATTTGCCAACTTCCGTCAACTTCCATATATATCACACTATAATAAGACAAAAAAGGTAAATTTTGGAGTTTTTTCCCATTTTCGGGGATGTTGCGTTGGGAAAATTAAAGTTTTACCATTTTTCTTATAACTTTTAAGTTCGTCCAGGTTGAATGCATCCTTCTAGCATGTCTAGAGGTGGGTTAAATTGTTTTAAATAAAATAACGTGTATAAATATTTGACCCAAACAAAGTTTTCAAAAACTTACTTTGTTAAATTATTATAAAAATAAGTGTTTCCCCACTGGAATATTGATAATTTATTTAAAATAAAGCTGTTTAAATATATATACTTTTTGAAATGCTACGCGATTTATGTGTCAACCAATCAGAACGTACACTCAACTTATCAGAACGTACTGTATACGTTTATATGCTTATCAATGTTATAAATAAAATATTCAAGAATTTTCTATTTTGGGATAGAAATTTCGTGGTTTCATAATTTTCCCTATGCCTTGGGTACTAGACCAAACTCTATGCCAAATATCAACTTTAAGTGATATCTGTTGTAGGCCCTTCGTTTTTATTATTAGCTTCATGATTTATGGACGTTTCCGCTATTTTTGCTTTTTTGAACTAAAGTAACTTAGGGTTGCCCAATGACTGTTTAATTTTATTTTATAAATTTTTTTAAAATTAAACAGTTACTGGGCAACCCTCAGGATAAAATTATTAATGAAAACCAATCGGGTATATACAGTGTCAGTTTTCAAAACTGTTCGAAAATTTATGTTGGTCAAAGTCAAAGAACATCTGGCTCATGTAAAATTTTGGGGAATCGAAAAATCGTGCATAGCTGCGCACGTTATTGAGAACAATCACAAAATTGAGAAATCGAATTTAAAACTACTGAAATCGGTACAAAACCCCACAGAACTATATGCATACAAAAGTATCTGCATACACAAATTAAGAAAACAGATAATGAATTTAGACAATGGCCCAATTCCAATTCCAGATTCTGATTTAATAAAATTAAACCGTATTCAAAAATGTAATACCTGAATATCAAGGTTAGCTTTAATCAACACCCTCACCTTATTGACAATAACAACACCGCATTGTCAGAAAAGGATACCGCCAATAAATGAGTAGGTTCATCACACACTTAATCCCTTAATTGGTCAGTAAACTCAAATAATCCTTCAAGTACTACCTCAGTCAGATCATATAGAAAAAAAAAAACTTATTTAATATTAAAACGTTCTCAAGGCTATGCAGACCTGGAGGATTTTTTTATTAAAATTCCCAAGGTCCGATTTGCCCAAAGAATCGTCTTCAGATCTAATGCAGTGGAATTTATAACCGTGAGAATGATCGCGCCGAAATTTGAACTGGGTTTGGTGATTTTATTTAGTGTAATTAGCTATTAAAAATAAAACTAGATTGTTTTGACAGTTGGACTTGTCAAGCTAATAAAAATTAGTGGATTCAATGTGTTTTTTTGTTTTTGAGGTAAGCATGTGTTTTTTATTTTATTTTATTTTTAACACGTAAATTATTTTGTGAACTGCTATAATTTACCCCCTGTTATGGTAATGGGGTGAATCAATCAAGAAAACAGTTATGAATAATTTTGTTTATTAATTTATTATTCTTCAATAATTTAAACAACAGTTACTGACATTTGTTGTTTAGAATCACACTTCCATAAACATGGTAGTGTGATCTTGCCAATCACTATAACTACTTTTACATGAACAAAATTTTAAAATATGTAACAAACAGACGTAAATACGAGTTAAAGTGCATAAATATTTAAAAAAAATAATAATTCAATATTTTCGCTTTCGAAAACGGAAATTAACAAAAATAAAAGTGTGACGAAGCCTGGTTGAATCGAAATTGTGACGCAGGAGTTTAAAGCAAGCGGTGGCCCCGTTGGTCAGTATGGGCGAAGAGGTAGGATTCCCGAGCTTTGGTTCGGTTCAAATCCAACCCCTTGGCACCATGTACACACGTGTTTGATACTTGTTATAGTCGGCGATTTAACCAGCACGAAACGAAGCAAGTGTACACGTTTGGAACGAGGTTGTGCCTGGCTTGAGTCAATTATTATCAAACAGGTTTCGTCGAACTATCGATGACAAGAATAATAAGATAAATTTAAAAAAAAAGGGTTGAGTGTCGTAGTGACACACAATCCTTAGATAACAAAAAATAAAAATAAAACGTAATTCTAAGTTTTTTGTGTAAATAACCTCCAACAAGATTAAATCTCTTTTTTTTTTGAAACAAAAGAAAACAACGGGGAAATAGAGACCAGGTTAGAAATGAGAGAAAATTATAGTCACCTGAATAAATGTCCACGATCAGCTGCTGCACTCGGAGGTCGCCTGAGTAGTACCTTAGACACCAGGAGATCACTTGATGCAGTGCAACGCTGAGGCCAATAGGGTCTCTTAAACCAAGTAAGTCGTTGAGTTTTCGTGTTTTATTTTTTGTTTTTTTTTTTTATTTCTGGTTACCCAGCTTACGATTTGGCGTGAACGATGGCACCGCTTCCAGAATCAAACAAACCGCTTCAAACAAACCAAACAAATTTGATTTTTTATTTATTGGCTCTATTTGTTGGAGCAACCAAACGTGGTTGATTCAATGAATGATCGTTTTATTTTTTTAAAGATAAACTGCATCCAATAAATTTTATAAATTTAATTACTTTAATCGCCAAATATGAATTTTGTCGATATACAACCCAACTTGGTTGATTCGATGAAATTCGTATGGTCAAAAAAAAAAAACTGTATTCAATAATTTATTTTTTTATTAAATTGCCCTTTAAATCGCAGAGTATAATCTTTTTTTCGATGTGTTACTCACTACAGTTATCAAAAGAATGCCGCCCTCATGCCTTTTGTTTTTTGTTTGTTTGTTTGTTTGATCGACATGGGTGTTGTTTTCATCTCAACACATGGTTCGCGCCAAATCGACCTAATAGACGCGAATGATACGTTTCGCGGGTTTTTTTGTGATGGTTACGTTGCCTGTCAAGATTTATAAGCGATCACCTGATACCCTCGGCTCCCCTCAGAGGGCCAGCGATATTGTTGTAAATATATATATGTAAATGTATACATTTGATAATTATTATTTTTATACAAATTTATTTATTTATTTTATTTTTCTTGGGATTGTTGACTATGACACCTGAGTCGATTGTTGAATTTTTTTAACTTTATTATAGTTTATTTATTTTGTTATTTGTATTCAACCCAATGTCAACGATTCTCAAATTATTAAATAAATTTAAATTTTTAGGTTTGACTTTGAATTAGGTGAATAATTCCACATTGAGATTGTCTCAATATTATTGTGAGACACGCACCAAATTAGCCACGAGCAACATATCTCTGAATCCATATCCCAGAGATAGTTACGATTAGTATACTGATATGACTACATACTGATGATGACTACTTGTAGTCGAAATATGTATTAATAAAATACAATTATTTGTTCTTGGAATTGGGGCAAAATTTGAAATTTAATTTAAAAAGAACTAGACAAATTTGAAAAAAAATAAAAAAAATAAAATAAAAAATAAAACTAAATTTAAATTTTTTTAAATTTGACTTTCTCTTTGATTATCTTTATAAAAGAATATATTTTTATTTTGTAAGTTCGTCCCTAGAAAATTAATGGGGGCTTATTAATTTAGCCCTTTATAATAGTTTGTCCTTGATAATTGATGATATCGAAGACAGGGCCAAGTTATTAACCAAGTGTGAGAAACATTTACATAATAAATTTATATTCAATCAAATTTAAATCTTCCCTTAACCAAATTTACTATAATCCCATAACCAAAGTTGGCATTCATGTATTGATTTTTCGAAAACTTCATCCGCATCTTGAATTTTGCAAACCTGCCCTTAGATTCGTGATCAGCAAACCCCCACGATAGTGATAAGGCTCAAAATTATTTGAAGATTAATATTTTTTCCGAACAATTTTGACGAAAAAATGTCCTTTTCTGGTGACACGCTTTGCTTGAAACAGCCATTTTGAGGTTAGAAATTATTTTTGTACAAAACACTAAAGGGTATCAAAAACTACACTTGAAGACGAATTTTTTAATGTGTACTTAAATTTGTTTCTCTCAATTTATATGTATATATATATATATATATATATATATATATATATATATATATATATATATATATATATATATATATATATATATATATATATATATATACTAGCTGAACCGACAAACGTTGTCCTGCCTTGACTATGAATATTGAATTCGAATTGGTATAATTAATAAAAAATAATTATTATTCCAAAAACATATTGTTATTATTCTAATGCTTAATGATACCTACACAACATTCTTAGTTTTATTTTCTAGCGACTTCATCAATTATTGGCGCATTAAAACGTCTAGCGTGTTGCCCAGCAGGTGTCTTATCGGCATTGATGACATGCGGTCTAATGCGGTCGTGAATAATGCAACCAATTCGTTGTGCTGATGGAAAAACATTTGAAGTTGTTCCACAATTGGTCTTTTTACCGAAATGTTCTATGCAAAAATTTGTAGTCACTATCCCGCGTTCGCAATAAGGAACCTAGGTTAGATGATATATTTGACCCTGAATCTGCAAAGGTAAACAGTTAATAAATAGATGTAATATAGAATATTGTCTAGCAAATTGTTAGTACCAGCTTGTGGCTGTCCATTGTTGCTCTCAAAAAAGTTTCTCAGCCTTCCCATTCCACCATTAACTTTTTTAAATACACTCACTTCTTTCTGCTTTTGGCAATATGCCGAGCTACAAATGTACTTTAAGCTATTTCAATTGGTACACCATTATAATTGAAAGCTGTCAACGTTTTTTGCATTAGGCACGGGGTGGTAAAGTTTATTGTTTTTCAATATACTTACCTTGAAACTTGGCTTAAATTATTCTCGAATAGCTTTTGTTGTGCCAAATGACGTCATTTGAAACCAATTATTTTGTTGCTCGATATGAGTCAAAAAATGTTTAGAATCTGGCCCATTTCTCGAAACCAATGAATGTAATGGCTCTTCTGGCGATAACAATCACGCCAATTTCACTTGAACGCTCGCACAAAACAATTCGGGGACTTCATTCGGGGGGTTCATTGGTCCAATAGCAACGATTTGCTGTGAACTGTAATCGATTTCCTCATTATAATTAAATGCAGCTTGATATTGGTTAAACGCAACATTTCTATGTTGTCGATTTCAATTCCATCGATTCCGTTCAACTTCATTCCGCGTTTCGCGGTATATCTTTCACTGCTAAATTTTCGAGTTCTGCGACTGAAGTTTGTACGATTGTTGGCATTGTTAAAAACAAAAATTAATTTGAAAAAAAAAATATCGTTACGTTGGAGCTGCTTTAGCCCATTTCCTAAGAATACTAAAATCACTCTCTATAATATGTGATATGATTTTAGTATTTGCAGAAATAAATTTATTAATAGACAAAATAGAACGATATATTACTATGGAAACGACAATTAAAATTGACATTTCAAAATTAAAACAAATCGGTCCAGCCGTTTAGGCCCGGTCCAATTGTTAATCTTAACCATTCTCGAATCCACTGGAACACACATAAAAAATTTTATCAAAATTGGTCCATTCGTTTAGGAGGAGTTCAGTCACATACACACGAACAGGATAATTATATATATTAAGATATACAAGTATGAATACTTTTTGTGCACTGAGTTTTTTTTAGTGCAATTTAGTTGCAATATCGTTGAATTACTTCTACACATGCATAGATTTATAAAAGCCTGTTTATAAACGGAGGTTCTGTGAGTGCATGTATAACGATGTTTGTGCAATTTACAAGCTTATAAAAAAATTTGAAACAAAAGTTGTTTATTTTTAAAAAAGAAACATTTGTTGTATTTGAACTCTATTTTACGTTTTAAAACATGAATTTTTTGGGAGGATGCATCGGCCGATTTTTCTGTTCATGAACCTGAAGTCACTTTTCAGTTCCAGATCACGCACCAGGGTAGTGATTATATAACTGAAACCTGGTGAAAATACTAAATGTGAGCACTTCTCTCGATTCCGTAACTTTCACCATAGTTAAAATGTGAGCCATCTCACGTGAGCTTGTTCGACAAGGAATTTCATAACGTATAAGTGAATTCCAAGAGAGAGAAATAATCGATGGCTTAAAACAACGAATGGTAATGTCCATGAAGAATTGATAAATATTCTTCATGGTAATGTCAAAGAATGTATATATGTATTCTTTGGTTATCTATCTATCTTGCGCGCATGAAATTTAAAATTATTTGCTTTTGTTTATCAGTCACATTTATGTTGAAATATTAAAAAATTAAACAATGCAATCAAAGCTGTTTATTTTTACATAGAGATAACTACTATATATTATCTATGATCCAAATCATCTCACCCAGTAATTTCGTATTTTTACTACAACTTTACAGAATCAGGTGAGTAAACTCACGTGAGATGAAAATGCGAGAAGTGAGCAATCTCACTTAAAATACAGAATCGGGTACCAGGAACTCGTTAATTCATCTCATCAATGAAATATCGTGTATATGGACAGGCAGACAGATTGCCAGTTTGATACCACATAAAATATGTTACGTGTGAAAGGCAGGCAAGTATATAAAAGTATGTAACTTCATTAGTAAGAAAATGTATAACTAAAAAAAAAAGTTTTTGGAATTCATCTCACAAATTTTCTTTTATATTTTCTTGTACTTATTCTGTTCATAGCACATTGAAAAAAAAACTGATAGATAACGGAGACGAGTAAATTTTCATTTGATAAAGTAGACTATTTTTCAGTGACACTTGATTGATGATATAGTTCAGTAATACTATATTCTTCTATGTGGTATAAATGATGAGTCGAATGTAGTAAATGTTGAGTTACAGACTATTAAGGCAGCGCCAGACGATGCGGCCAACGTTTGAAACAAACGTTGGCCAATTTTGCTTCCAACATTTGAAGCAAATATTTGACAACTTGTATTGAGCCGGCGTTACACGATGCGACGAACACTTTCCAACGTTTTACGAATGATTATTGGACGCATCGTGTAGCCGATACTCGAACTACGATTGTTCAACGTCATGCGTCCAACGTTGGCATTGGGAGACGTTCCGGCTGTTGTCGGTAAAAGGCGCCCGCTTCAAAGGATTTTTTCTTCCCGCTCGGCTGTACGTTAGAAGGCATTGGATTATTTGTTCTTTTTGGCGCTTTGGCGCTTTGGCGATTTGATTTTAAATTGTATTTGTCCTTTGACAATCGTAGTTCGAGTATCGGCTACACGATGCGTCAATCATCATTCGTCCAACGTTGGAAGGTGTTCGTCGCATCGTGTAGCGCCGGCTTTACTATAAAGTGTGTGTATGTGTATTACTATAGATAATGTTTCATCTATAGTACTTGTGAAAAAGTAATACATAAACCATATTTTGACAAAATGGAAACCCGACTTCAAAAATAAAATATTCTATAACAAAAAATGCACTAAAAAGTAAAAAAATAATTGCATATTCTTGTGCCAGTTTTAGTTCACCTAAGCAAAAATTTTTTAATATATATGTATAATTATTGTTATTTTTGGAGGCGGTGTCAGCATAGAGAAATTCACATAATTTTTGGACACCGCCTTCAAAAATAACAATAATTGTACATTTATATTTAAAAATTTTTGCTTAGGTGAACTAAAATTGGCACAAGAATATTCAATTATTTTTTAACTTTTTAGTGCATTTTTTGTTATAGAATATTTTATTTTTGAAGTCGGGTTTCCATTTTGTCAAAATATGGTTTATTTCTCGCTTTTTAGTGACTTTGAAGTTCTATAACTAGTTTTATTTGTCTAAATATGGGTAGACCTACTAAACGACTTACAAATTTTTAGTGAATTTTTTTATAACACATTTTTTTTACCCGTTTTTTTTTTTTTTTTTTTTTTTTTTTTAATTTTAACAGCATTTTTTATAACAGATTTTCAATTTTATTTACATGCATTTTGTTTTTTTTTTGTAAAAATTTTTTTTTTTGGGGTCGGTTTTTTTTTATAAAAAAATTTTTTGAAGTCGGTTTTTAAAAAAATTTTCTGATTTTCCCCATTATAAATGAATATACACTTTAAAAAAAATATTTCGCAGTTTCGGTTATCACATATAAAATGAGGATTTTCCTCGATTTTCCAGGGATCCCTTCATCAGAATGCGGTTTGGTGCCAATGAGACCAATGGGAAACCAAACCCTATAAAACAAAAAAAAAAATTCAAAATCGGTTCATAAATGTCGGAGTTCTGAGGTAACACACATAAAGAAAAAAAAAAAATATATATAGAGACGAATTGACAACCATCCTCCTTTTTTGAAGTCGGGTTAAAAATAGAACAGTTTATAAAATAAGTTAAGTAATGTTTTTGT